>CM022951.1:48361413-48719509 GCA_012931725.1 Litsea cubeba | reverse complement strand
CAAACCCACTACCAAACCCGCCCCAAATCAAGTGAGTTTAGTAGTGGGTTTGTCGGATTTGGGGCATGTATGGGATTTATATTGACCGAGTTGAGTTCAGGGTGGGCTCGGGTTTTAGCTGGGCTTGATCAGTGCATGCAACTTAGGAAATTGAATTGTGTACGATAAGTACCAAAACCAAGTTGTTTCAATTTCAAATGAGTTTTGATTCCATATGATTTGGCTACTATCGAACCAAACACGTGGCATTCTTTTCTTGATGAGAGATCGTTAGAAATGGTCTAACAGGTTGCCTTTGACGTACCTTTTCTTTTTGTTGCATTTTACGGCTATCCTGCCTTTACAAGTTCAAATAATAATAATTATTATTTTGAGACAATGAAGTTCCTATCTCTGTTCTCTCAGTCACTTTTAAATGTCTTTTCTATCTGTCACTTGGATGCCCATGTGTACTGTAAGCCATGGAAATGCATGAGTGCTTGCTCATAGTAGTCAATTCCCTTACATATCAACCAAAGTGGGGATAATGATCTGAAATGAAAATGTTTTATGAGAAGAATGGTTGTCTGTTGTTTTGTGCTAACAGTTTCTGCAGTTACATTGTCTGAGGTGGAAGGATCTTACATAATTTGTTTTGCTAACAAGCAAATTCATACCTAGAGTTGAAGAACCAGTTTCCACTGTCTTTCATAAGTCATAAACAAGTTACACTTGGAAAATGTTCTGCTGCACCAAACAGTAGAAGCTGAAACTGTGGAAAATGAAGTCTTCAGTGTTTCTGCAGAAAATGGAACCACTGTGGAAATAAAGCGCGGGGCATAGTGGAAAGTACTTGCTATTGCAACCTTTTTTTTATGATATTTACGAATTATCATTAAAAAAGAAAAGCATTACAAGAGAGGTCTACTGACAAGCTTTATCAAAAGGCAAAAACAGAAACCAGAAAACAGAAAAATGAATGAAACCAGGGAACAGATTAAACATCAGCTAATGGAAAGGCCCATTCTCTCCAATTTTGCACAACCATATCAGCTGGAATTCCATAAATTATGGATTGGTGGAAACCCAGGAAGTAAGTGCAAATTTGATGCAATCTAATTTGAGTCTCTGTATTAGTGAACCTTCCATTAAAACAGCTAGAATTCCTGTCTTTTCATATTACCCATAAGATGGCAAGGTGTGAGGTCCACCATAAATGATTGCCTTTAGTTGTTTCTAACATCGTATTCCAAGCGTTGAAGTGGTCTAAAAGGGTTTTGGGGAAAACCCAACTGAGACCAAACCAACCAAGTACTGAAACCCAAAGGCTATAAGTAGTTTTTCACCCTAGAAGGAGATGGTCAACCGATTACTCATCAGCTAAGCACATGGGAATTGGGACAAGCATTGATTATAATTATTCTCCAGCGCCAGAGATTGTATATGGTTAGAATTCTGCCGTGGAGAGCCAACTACCCATAAGCAATCACTCTAGGTGGAGCTTTTATCTTCCAGAGAGTACAAAGGGCTTGGATGTTCCTGATTGCCCGAAGAGCTGAGAAGAAGGAAGAGACTGAGAAAGTACCATCTTGAGCTCCTGCCCATATTCTGCTGTATTGCCCCTCTTCAGGAACATAGACCAGTCTTAAGATGTTTAAAAGCTGCCTTTTCTGGGATTCAGTTCACTTGTTTATGAAGGTGGGGGCACAAACCACTCCATTATGGTTTCTTTCCTATTAACTTTTCACCTTGGCTTGCCGATCCATAACGCAATTAAAAAGCTCAGGGAATTGGGAGGCCAGGGGTTCTCTCCCACCCAAGTGTCCAGCTAGAAGAAGATCCTTGCTCGAGCTAGTGTTCCTTACATTTTCTAAGAATGGTTCTTTTATAGCAGATATACCCCTCCACACCCCAGGACAACAGTAGCTTAGGACTTTGATGTCCCATCCAAATCTCAATGAACCATACTTTGCTAGAATAATCTGTTTCGACAAACTTTCCAAATCATCCGCAATTCCTCAGAGCCATTTCCCCATCAAGCTTGATTGCTAGTTTTTAAAGGTCTAATATCCAAACCTTCATATTTTCTAGGTTTGCAAACAGATGGCCAATCAACAAAATGAAATTTCCTATCTGGATTCCTTGTCAGAGATAGTCTCTGAAGTATTTCAATTCTCTTCATAATTGAGGATGGGCATTTAAACTTTAAAGATGGATATGAAATAGACCAGGAGGTTGGATAAGGTCGATTGGGTGATTCTGTTGGAAAATGGATAAGAGCACCTTATTTTTGGTCCAAGTTTGGGCCAAAATAAAAGTGGGCCCCACTTATCTTTTTAGGTGGCATTACATGGGAAAGTGATCTACTCCATGAGTAGATTAAGAACATGTATTGGGTTGCTCTAATCCATTGAGGAGTAAATGAGAAATTGACTCCTAACTTCACTACTTGTGCATGGTAGTTCTTGGTAACACAAGCACGTGGAAGACTTGCATCCCACATTGCTTGGGAATAGTATAGGCTTACAGTAGTGTCTGAGTTTACTGTAAACAGTACTTTTTTAAAATTTTGTTTTACATTTGAAACTGCTGTACACTTTAAGTTTTTTAAGTGATTTCTGTTCTATTAAACAGAAATGGGTATTGAGAAGAATACTCCTGGGATGACATCAGTCAGTACCCCTGCCCCTGTTATGGTGAACCATGGGGAGAAACTTGAGAAGTTCAATGGTACTGAGTTCAAGAGATGGCAACAGAAATATTGTTCTATCTTAATACCTTGAACTTGGCTCGGTTCCTCCATAAAGATGCTCCTGGTTTAAAAAAGGACGAAACAGACAAGCTAGCCATTGCTACTGTGGATGCTTGGAAGCATGCTGATTTCCTCTGTCAGAATTACATCCTCAATGGACTGGACAACACATTGTACAATGTGTACTCTTCATTGAAGACAGCGAAGGAACTGTGGAACTCACTTGACAAGAAGTACAAGACTGAAGATGCTGGAATGAAGAAATTCGTTGTTGGTAGATTCCTTGACTATAAGATGATGGATTCCAAGACAGTCATCAATCAAGTTCAGGACCTTCAGGTAATCCTCCATGAAATTCATGAGCAAGGATGTCTTTAGGTGAATCCTTTCAAGTGGCTGCAATCATTGAAAAATTGCCACCATTATGGTTTGGATTTCAAGAACGTTTGGTTTAGATTTCCTAACCTTTTTGTTAGATGATGAGCCTCGAAGCTTTAAAGAAGCTGGCCGTGTCCAGTCCCGAGGCACCATATTGGAAAGAGGCGATAAACATGAAATTGAACCCATTATGCAAAACCATACATGGGAACTAGTAGATCTTTTACAAGGTTGCAAACCTTTTGGGTTTACGTGGATATTTAAGAGGAAAATGAAAGCAAATGGATCAATTGAAAAGTACAAGGCCGGGCTTGTTGTTAAAGGATACAAACAAAAGGAAGGCTTAGACTATTTCAACACATATTCACCAGTTATGAGGATAACATCCATTCGAATGTTAATTGCAATTGCTGCCATAAACAATTTTGAAATACATCAAATGGATGTAAAGACACTTTCTTAAATGGTGAATTAGATGAGGAAATATATGGAACAACCAGAATGGTTTAATGTTCCAGGTCAAGATAAGAAAGTATGTCTGCTTGTTAAATCTCTGTATGGATTAAAACAAGCACCAAAGCAGTGGCATGAGAAATTTAACAGGATTGTTAGTCTGAGTACATACAGATTTAGTTCAGTATCCAGAATACTGGTTGGCATAAAAGAAAACAGAAGACAAAACATGAAATATAGATATTAATCCTGAAAGTAAATCCATTTACAGTTTGTAGGCAGAAAAGAGAACAATTGATGACTGTGTAATCCTGCAATCTGAAAGCAGAGCAGAGGCTGATCAAGGCTAGCGTTTGGTGCTATGTCCTTAAGACAAATTTCGCCCCCCAGTGGTGCTTACGAGCTTCTATGGCGTTTGTTTCCCGGGATACAATGATTACTCACAGTAGCAGCACTACAGACAGTGTGACTGACGAACCAACTTGTGATAGACTCTCTCTTGACTCCAACGGACGACCCAGACGACCTAGACGAATGCAGAGACTCGATGCATATGCAGGAAAAATGAATGAAAAAAAGAGGAGAGAATCGAATGGCTTTAAATAGGCTGCATCAGGACTCTTCATGCAGGGTTGCTTAGGCTGTTCAGGTGAACAGACACAAAACTTCTTTGGTGTTTGGGCACATCTCTTGGACACTCACCTTCTCAGTTTCGGACACACCTTTGAAAAAGAAATTTTATCAAATAAAATTTCTCCAACATAACTATGTGAAGTGGGCCGAGGCAGGCCCGAACCGGACACATCTCTTGGACACACATGTTGTCAGTTTCAGACACACCCCCGTGCACAAACCCCTTTAAAAAAAAATTTTATCAAATAAAATTTCTCCAAAAATAATAATATAAAGTGCGCTGAGCTAGGCTTGACTTGCGCGTGTGGCCCTAGCCCAGCCCGGTTCGGTGCGGTGCGAGGCGTCGAGCCTACCTTTGTCTAGGTCCTCCCTCCTCCACAAAAGTGGGGTGCCCCTTGGGGCCCAACCTTTACTACCAAGGTATTCATATTTATCCAAAGCAAGTTTTGTTCCCAAGCAATGTGGGATGCAAGTTTTCCATGCTTGTATTACCAAGCACTACCATTTACAAGTAGTGAGTTAGGAGTCAATTTCTCTTTCACTCAATGGATTAGAGCAACCTAATACATGTTCCTAATCTGCTCATGGAGTAGATCACTTTTCCATGTAGTCCCACCTAAAAAAAGGAAGTGGGGCCTACTTTTAATTTGGCTCAAACTTAGACAAAAAATAAGGTGCTCTTATCCATTTTTCAACTGACTCTTCTTTCCAATGAGAGATAGCCTTTCAGAAAGAAAGTCTCTTTTCAATCCTTCCTAAAACTTTTGACCACATTTCTTTTGGAGCATTCTTAAGATGGAGGGAGCCCAAGGTAGGATATTGGGAGGGAGCCGGCTTTGCATCCCAATATATTCATGTAATGATGAAGAGATTGGGCATCAGCCCTTACCCCCAATTAGTTCACTCTTGAAGAAGTTTATCTTCAGCCCTGAAACATCCTCAAAAAACAGTTAGGTGGCCTTCACGTTCTTCATATGGCCCCAATTTACCTCACAAAAGATAAAGGTATCATCTGCAAATTTTAAGTGGGAGATAATGGGAGCATCACGAGCCACCGTAATGCCTCTAATCAAACTTTCACTCCTGATTGCCTCCACCACCCAGTTAAGAGCCTCACTGACAATAGTGGAGAGAGAGAGAGAGAAAAAGAGGGTCTCCCTGCCTTGGTCCTCTTTGAGCTGGGAAGAAGCCTTTTGGAGATCCATTAATGAGGATGGAGAAATAAGCTGAAGATACACATTCATGAATCTGCTTTCTACACTTAACACTGAACTCCATTCTTCATAGGAAGCCCCAATTAACCCTGTCGAATGCTTTTTTCAAGGTCTAACTTGCATAACAATCCCGGCTCTGTTCCTGTGTCTTGAGCAAACACACATCAAGAATTTGCCTACCATGAACAAAAGCTCTTTGAGAGAGGGAGATGATTAGAGGTAAGATTTTTTGAAGTCTCCCAGCTAGAACTTTGGCTGGAATTCGTAGGTGCTTCCAATGAGACAATCGGCCTGAGATATTTAGTACAATCAGCACTGGGCTTCTTTGGAATGAGGGCAATAAAAGAGGCTCCCAAGTTTTTTGATAGCTTACCTCTTGAATGGAATTCGTTCATGAAAGCTATAATGTTGTCTTATATCTACCCAAAAGCGTTGGAAGAAAGCCCTGCTTTGTTCCCACCAAGGTCAAAGACTGCTTGCTTGATTTCCTCCTCAAACTCCCTTTTCAGCCACTATGCTTTATCCTCTCCTATGCTTGCAAACTCCAGGTGGTCTGGAAGAGGTTTCTGCCTCACCTTTTTGGAGTATAGACTTGAAGAAATCTTCAATGTACTTGATTAAATCATCACGGTGTTCAATTCTTGAATCACCATTTATCAGAGAACATATTTACATCTGTTTCTAGCAGATGCTATCCTGTGAAAAAACTTGGGGGTATTTATCTTCCTTCGTTCAGCCATCTACATTGGGTTCAAGTCATGTTACTAATTGAAAACACACACACACAATGACGTGCACAAACATTTTGTTTAATCACCGAATTGAATGGGAAACTTAAAAGCAATGTTTTTTTCAGTGTTTCCAAGTGA
Source organism: Litsea cubeba (assembly GCA_012931725.1). Classification (NCBI taxonomy): domain Eukaryota; kingdom Viridiplantae; phylum Streptophyta; class Magnoliopsida; order Laurales; family Lauraceae; genus Litsea; species Litsea cubeba. The sequence continues at coordinate 48,713,231 of CM022951.1, read as the reverse complement.
CCTTGAGGTCTCAAGAGTATTAGGGACATTGAGATTGATACACCGGGGTGGAGACTGAAATGCATGACATTGAGTCATTCCTCATGTTGACATTACCAATTGTACTTTAGATTCTGAAGAATGATATAATGTTTGATGTTTTATAAGCTTGATTTAGGTTACGTTCCATGGTAACTTGTGTTTTTATTACTGCTCATAGCTTTTGATTTCTTGCAATTAAGTTTCAGTTGGTGCTCAAATGATTAATTTCTGTATGAATTTCATCTCCTTGTCATTGTTGCTGCTTAATCTTTCTGCATGGCCTTTTGCGGGGCACTTATTCTCAAGACCAGGGTTAATTTCAACCAAACTACTGATGGGGGCTGTGAAACATTCACATGTACATCTCAGACATTCAGGTCAGTGGCTGCCCACTCCAGAGACTGATAGGACAAGACTAAGATGATGATTTCAACATTGAATTTTCAGCGTGTTGGATCACAAAAGCATGGTCTGCTCATTTACACAATTTATTATGCTTCACGTTTCTATCTGTTTTGTTTACTGTTTTGGATTCACCTTTCTATCTGTTTTGTTTACTGTTTTGGCTTTGTACTAAGGTCACTTCTTGATTAGTTTGATGCTTTTTTTCATCAGCAACCAAAAAAAAAAAAAACTCTGTAAAAATGTGGGTTTGATCCTATGCTATACATTTCTGTTTGGTTTTTGAACCCAACATGGTGATGAATTCTTTTATGTTTCTTGTGCATGTGCCTTCTCTATAGGTCAATTTTCTGATTATTTGATTGTGATAAGGTGACTCATTTATGTCGTCTCCATTTCACAGTGAGATCAAATGGTTTTTCCATGACTAATGGGTTCTAGAGGACTCTATTGTTTGCATTACCATTGCTCGTGTCCTTTCTGATTTCAATCTAGTTAATCCCTGGAGCTGGAAGCCATATCCTTTTTTGGGTCGAGTAAAGGTGCACAGCTTGCTCATTTTAGTTTCTACAATAGGGACCCACAATTCAGGGATTCAGACCTAATGTGATGGGCTGCATCCCAAACATTTTAGATTATAAGAATCTAGCCATAAGCCATCTGACCGTGCCACAGAATGTTGGAAGTTTTTACTTTCAGGCCTATTTTTCTGGCTTGATTCTGCCTGTTTTTGTGCATGGGCCATATCATATTTTCTTTCTTCACCTCATTGGCATTTCAAATATATCAAGACCACACAAAATGATCATGAATGGTCTATTTTTGGATAATTTGCTTAAGATGTGGATTTGATTGAGTGCCTTGTCTTTTCCAATCAAAATTAGTACTAGATTCAACAATGCTGACCGTTCAAAAAAAAATAAAAAAAAATGAAGCATTCTCCCATATGTATGAAGATACTCTTTGAAATGTTCATCTCCATTGCTGGCAGGATAAGAACCTTATCACCTCCACAAATTACAGAATCAAGCCCCAGGGGCCTGATTGCGAAAGCTAACCCCTCCCCCCCCCCCCCCCCCCCCCCCCCAACCCAACCCAAAAAAAAAAAAAAAAAAGCGCGTCTGGGTATGTTTCTATCTCCCCCTTACCTACTTGTGTCCAGAACCTTTTACTCTCCAAAATAAGTGAAAGCGGATCCAACAATTCAATCCATTCATTTGGGTGTCAAACTCAGGACTGGGTTGGGTGGGTGGGTGGGGGTTTTCAAGTTTTATGGTCCAGTTGGATGGGTCATAACCTGGGCCCCACTAAGTGTTTTCGCACGTGATGCTAATGAGGTGAGCTAGAGCACGGGTGCACGGTAGAGGGAATTGGGTATGCATGGTTGTGTTTTGCATCATGCCATTTGTATGTTCCCATGAGATGAGGCTGTGGAAATTATATTTGGTGTCTGTAAATCACCATTTCGAATTTTGATCCCACGGGAAGGTATCTCAAAATATTAAACCGTTGTCGTAAGAGAGTTGGAACGAAAAAAATTTCTTTTAAGAAATAAGTTGCTGGCATTTTTTTACTTATCTCTTACCTTTTAAAGAATGTAATTAGGCCTTCATGTTCATAATATCAAAGAAGGTGGTCTCACTTATCATTTTTAAAGGTGGGTCACATGGTCATAATCACAAAAGGTGGGCCCGTATTGTAAAATAATAAATATGGGACTACGTTATAAATTGTATGAATGTGGGTCCCGTCTTTTTTTAAAGGTGGGCATCACGTTGTAATAATTTCTAAAGGAGGGTCTCGTGTCCATAATCACAGAAAAGGTGGAGCCACATTGTAACTCCTATGAATGTGGGCCCGCATTGTGAATCTTATAAATGTGGCCCCATGTTTTTTTTCTAAAGGTGGGTACCTCATTGTAATTTTTTAAAGTGAATGTCATGTTCACAATTAACAAAAAAGATTACCCAACATTATAATTCCTATAAAGTGGATCTCGTATTCACATTGTAAATTCTATGAAGGGTAATATTCAGGTGAGAACTGTTCTCACATATTATATGAGAAGTTTTGTGGGGCTCAATTGTGGGCCCCATTTGGGGATGGGACCATCAATTCGGACGTGTGCCAATCCTTGGGATTAGTGACTATCGGGTGTTCCTTATTGGTTGCTAGGTTTGAATGGGTCGCTAGTTGGGTCCCACAAAAAAAGTTCTCATATAATAGGTGAGAACTAGTTCTCACTTAAATATTTCTCTTCTATGAATATGCTTCCCATATTCTAATTTCTGAATGTGGGCACCACATTGTAACTTCTAAAGGTGAGTCCTATGTCTGCAATCATAAAAAAATGTGGCTCTTTTTTGTAATTTTTAAATATGGGTCATATCGTCATCACAAGGGGTGGATACACTTTGTAAATCTTATGGGCCCCATATTCTAATTTCTAAAGGTGGAATCATGTTATAAATTCTAAAGGTTGGTCCTATATTTACATTCACAAAAAGGTGGCCCCCAATTATAATTTTTATAAATGTCTGCTCACAGTGTAAATCCTATCATTATGGTTTTATGTTCTAATTGATTTTGTAAATTATGGGTTGTAATTTCTAATGCTATTGTTCAATAAATATACAATGTGGCCATTATTTCTTTATAAAAATTATATTGTGGTACCCACTTATAGATTTACAATGCATGGTTCATGGCCTACATTGTAAATCAGTTCAAGCGATTTTTTAGCACTCCAAGATATAGAAATCAGCAATACACATGAAACAGGTTCCACGAATGGTTACATTTTGTTGTATTAACAATTTTTTAAGCCTAAGAGAAGATTGTTTTTGTTTTCTCCTAATGCACTCTAATAAATGTACTGATAATCCTCCAAAACTACAAAACATATGGTACGAACTATTGAATGTAACAGATAAGGCTAAAACAAGTGATGAACTACTCTAAGCCAGAAAGAAAAGAATGTATTGTTCATTAACTCCACAAATTAAAAAAAAAAAAAAATCAAACTGCAGACAGAACACATTCACCACAGCCAATCATTTACAGCAACCTGCTTTGGCTAAATCGGGTCGTTGTAAAGCAGATAAATGCTAATCCAATTTGAACAGCAGGAGGTTTATTAATTTTCTATGCCTAGAGAGAATGTTGCACATCACATTATGCAACAATAAGATGGACACCTCATAACCCTCAACAAGATCTGGCTGCTCCACACATACAGTGCAACTCTAGAGCCCCAAAATAAGACACTATCAAAAGATGGAAAGGTGTTGAGTGAGATAGATTTAATTTTATTTTATTAGCTAAGATTTAAAAGAGATAAAGAGGCTGACATGGATAATGGATCTAATGTGGCTCAAGGAGGGATTATGGAAGAGATTTGGCCAACTTTTTTTTCAGCTTTCCGCTGTAAGAATATATAATTGAATTTAAGTCTTAATCATTAAGGCATTTACAATTTTTTTTTACAGTAACAAGGACTTCCATTAACACAGAGCAAAAATAGAAAGAGAGAATGAAGAAAATAGGGGTACAAAAGCATTGTACTCCTAGGCAAATGCATAACAATAACCACCCAAGGAAGCATCCTCTCAATCCCTTGCTTAGCGAAAACATCTGCAATAGAGTGGCTGATCTAATCTTATGATGAAGAAAACATTAATACTAAAAAAGACAACTCTCTAATATCATTAAAAAGAAACTAAGACCTCCAAGGGAAAACCTACCAATTGCACACTCCGGCTATCGTGTTGGATGACCACAATAAGCGCCTCAGTAAACATGCTTGAAAATAACCGAAGCACTTCCAAGATAGTTAGCACCTCAGCTTCAATTGAATCACAAACTTCTACATGCTCAGAGAATATAATTAAAGTGTTCCCCTTACAATCATGCAGCACTCCTCCAATACCCGTGGCCCTGGCTTGCCTCTCGAAGCTCCATCCATGTTGAACTTCAACAACCCTAATGGAGGAGGAGACCAAGGAATGGATATCCTCACCTTTAGAAGTCCCGCAACCCAAGCATGCTTCCCAATTGTAAAGAATATCATTATGGTTGAAATTGAAGAACTCCTTCCTAACCATAACCCATTCCACAATCCTCCAAGTGACGTTTTATTTCAAATCTGCAGATGATAAAAAGAAGCCCCTAAAAATCCTCATCATGCAATAGAGAGATGCCAGCAAAGTGAACAGAGTTTAGTTTTGGGTTTCTGCAAAAATTAGGTTAAAGCTTGGCTCGAGTTCTGGATCTGGCTTAGGCTCAGACTTGGGCTTAAGAATTATATTCAAGATCAGGCTAAAGATTCAAGGTAAAGTATTAAATTTGGGCTCAGGCTCAGGTCTAGCAATTCGAGCTTCATCTGGGCTCAGTCTCAAGTTCAAGCTCAATACTTGGCTTCCACTAGATAAAAACTTGGCCCAGCCTGCCCAAGTAGCACTCCTTTCTCAAAGTACGTGTAGGCTCACAAAATATCAACTGCAGAAAATGCAATGTGCAGATCATCATATAATTATTAATGCAAGCATGTCACAGGTAATCATAATTCATAAGCACAAATTCATCCTGTGATTGTGTAACTTGAAAATGCAATTGGGTTTTACATAGAATGGATTACTTCCAGCATAGTCTATTGCTTTCCTCCTACTGAAAGGCTGGCTGCATGCTTCACCAGAATGAAAGCCATTTCCCCATATTTCATCTGCACCCAAGTAATGGAAAATGAATGAGCATACAAGAGGCTTATAATTTAAGTATCAACGCACCATTTTACCTTTTTCGCACTTGAAAAACCATTGTGGAGATGGCAATCATGAGACTCTTCTCATAGCAGAGTCCTCACAGCGAAAACAGTTCCAAAAAGAGATCCTCCATAAAAAATGTAAGGGACTTAAATATCATTACACTGAAACTCGCACTGATGATTGAAGCAATTTGCATCTCACTATGATACACAATCAATGAATCTTTTTATGAATATTATAGCAGTTTGGCAGTCACCACTCATCACAAACATGAAGGTTCTCCACATTCTGAATGGGTGCCTTTTGCCTAAGTGCTTTCTACCAGTAATCCTTGCAAGAACACAAACCCTCATTGAAGTGATGGAAGCAATTTGCATCTCGCAGTATAATATGCCGTCCAACAACTTTTGAGATGAGTTTTATAGCAGAGTGGCAGTCACCACAAACACGGAGGTTCTTAAAAATCCGAATGGGTGCACCTGGTGGCACACTAAGTAACCCAAATGCAACAGCCAGCTTTTCACTGTGATAAGCAAGACCAAGCTCCTTACCCTCTTCATCAACATCATGAAGTGCAAAATTCATGTCTGGCACATACCCTGCTTCCTTGATCAAAATCATCATCTCATCAACCTTAGAGTATATCTCCACCATCATTGGGTGGCTTCTATCTTCGACCAGAAAGGTGTGGACTACACTGTTGACCTCTATCCAACTGCAACCAGGCTCTTTACTAACCCCTCTTGATTTCATTAACCTCCGAGTTTTTGCTGCTTTATCCCATTCACCTGCTGCTGAGTAGATGTTAGACAGAAGAACATACGGCATAGAATTTTTCGGTTCTAGTTCAAAAAGACTTTGTGCTGCCCTTTCTCCTAGTTCTATGTTTCGATGGACTCTGCATGCTGCAAGTAATGCTTTCCAAACAGCAGCATCTGGTTTAGTAGTCATTTGGTTGAGCAATTCCTCAGCTTCGCTTATCTTCCCTGCTCGTCCAAGGAGATCAATCATACAAGCATAATGTTCCGGTCCTGGACTTATACCATAGGCTTTATGCATCGACTCAAAGTAGCGACAACCATCATCAACAAGACCTGCATGACTGCACGCAAATAACAGGCCAATAAAAGTAACATAATCTGGTCTCGTGCTGCTCTTGATCATCTCTTCATATAGTTGTAGAGAACTCTTACCCCTTCCATTTTGAGCATGACCCACGATCAAAGCTGTCCAAGAAACAACATCCCGAATTGGCATTGAATCAAATATGCGATGAGCATCCTCAATGCACCCACATTTTGCATACATCGACACAAGAGAATTATCAGTAGACAGAGATGACCCAAAGCCACTTCTAATGAAAATCACGTGAACCTGCCGCCCTAACTCCAAAACTGTCAATCCCGCACAAGCACTCAAAGCACTGGCAATTACAAAGTCATCTGTTTCAACTCCTGCAATCCTCATTTGACAGAACAATTTTAGTGATTCTTCATGAAACCCAAGGTGAACACAACCTGTGATCAGTGAAGTCCATGACACAACGTCCTTCTCAAGCATCTTGTCAAATGCACGGAATGCATGGTCTAGGCTCCCACATTTTGCATACATGTCAACAAGAGCGTTGCTCACATGCATAGATGCCTCAAAACCAGTTTTTATGATTGAGCAATGAACAGATTTTCCATTTTCCCACATCCATGGAAGAAGCTAATGAGTTGAAAACAGACGGATACGTAAAATCATCAAACTTCATATCCCTCAAGTGCATCTTCTTGAACAAGGACAAAGCTTCTTCTTCAAAGCCCTGTCTCACAGAGCCAACAATCAAACAATTCCAGGAAACCACATCTTCGCCTTTCATTCCCTCCAAAACCTCCTTGCCACTATTCAAATCTCCACATTTAGCATACATATCGATCAAACGCACTATCAACAAACACGTTGCCACTAAAACCACTCCGAATTATGCAACCATGCAGCTGCATCCCAAATTTCCATCCCGATATCATCGCGCAGGCTGTAAGAACACTAGGAAAGGTGAATTGATTCGACCCAACACCTTCCCTTCTCATATCTCGAAAACATTCGATCGCTTTAAGCCCATCACCATTCTGAGAGTAACCCGTAACCATTGCTGTCCACAATACACGACTCTTTTTATCCGGCGTCCTCTCGAAGAGATATCTCGCTTCCGAGATCCGCTTGCATTTTGCATACATATCGACGAGACCCGTGACAACAAAGACATTAGAGTCAAATTGAGTTTTCAGGACATGGGCGTGCACCTGTTCGCCTCTTCGAAGAGCAGCAGACGTCGAGCAGGCTCGCAAGATGCTGCCCAGCGTGTACTGGTTCGGTTTCAGCCCTTCCAACTGCATTCTCCAGAACAATTCAAGCGCTTCAGAGCCACGCCCATGACGAGAATACCCAGAAATGAGGGAAGACCAGGTTATGGAAATGCGGTTCGGGGCCTGATCGAAAAGTCGGTGAGCTTCGGTCAAGCGACCAGAGTTGGCATATGCGGCAATCATAGTGTTCCAGCTGAATTCGTCTCTGTGAGGCATTTTGTCGAACACTTGGCGCGCTTCGTCGACGCGGCCTGATTTCCATAGCTGGTCTAGAAGACAATTGGAGTGGTAAACGGAGGGAATGATGGCTATAGGTTTCGAATGCCTAAAGGCGGGAAGATAACGTCGGATAGGAATCTGTGGAGGACTTTGAAGTTTCTTGTTCATAGTCCATAGTCCATACACAGAATACATACAACTTGAGCTCTGTTTCAGTCTTATACTACTGTAACTAACTTGGACTGATTATTATAGTTCATGAGGACTATTGAGGAGGGACTTGGCTTGATGTTTTGGCTGAGAACTAATTGGGATGGGTTTGGGTCTGGGTCCAGCCCTCTTTATCTGTCTCAAGGCTAGGGCAAGTTGGGTTTGTGGGGTCCAGTAGTAGGGTTTTGGGATAAAATGCATAGGGGTACTCCTGGGCCGGGCTTAGCAAAATCCGGGCCCGGCCCCAGTTAAAATCCTTAAGCCCGAGCCCTGCCCGGGCCATAAGTGGCTGGCACAAGCCCGGCCCATATGATTGATCCAAATACGGTCCAAACACAAATATGGATGGTGTTGTTTGGACCAAGTGGGAGAATGTTGGTATGAAACTCTGAAAGATTTCCATTACGGTGTGTTAGAGGAATAGGATTGAAGCTCTCGATCCAAGTGCCTGATAAAAGGATCAAGGACCATACATCCCTACATATCCATAGATCTACATTGTCGATTTTGCAACTCTAATAGATTCTCCATCTATTGATTTTAATAAAGATTCTTATTATTGCAACCTTGAAATTGTGGGTTAAAACTATGTTTCCAATCGGGTTAAAAAAAAAAAATGATAAAACATACCATTGATAAGATTCCTATTACTTTGCAGTTGGAAATTGGTTGTGAATATTAGCTTGGATATAGGCTAGCCTGAGGAATCGAGTTTTGGGTTCAATGACCAACTTATTCACCATGTAAACCAAGTCCACTTTGCATGCTTTCTATAGCCAAGAAAAAGATTGTGACATGTGAATTGGGAAGTTGAACTGTGTACGGCTCAGTGAGTATCAAAACCAAGTTGCTTCCGTTTCAAATTATTTTGGTTCCAGATGGTTTGGCAAGTAGAGAAACCAAAACTGTGGCATTCGAATTTCTTTTAGCTTATTTTTACGCTGGATAGCTGCTACAGTCATTCCCTCATTTTGCATTCATTCCTAGATCAGAGATCATTGGAAATAGTCAAATAGGTTGCCTTTGATAGAAATTATAACTTGCTTTTATGCAGAAAAAGGAATCACTGTAGATATAAATTTCCATGGGAAAATATCATCCAAAACAAGTTGGCAGACTTCTAAATTAAATAGGAGAGCTTGAAAGCAATATCTTTGGGGTTTCTAAAGTGACTTGGGTTTTCACAGTAGGGACTTTGAGTTAGAGGTTGAGATGCATGACATTGACTCATTCCACAAGTAGGGATTAGAAATTTTACTCAAGATTCTGATGCTTAAAGGTTTTTTCAGGCTTGATTTTGGTCATATTTGATGGTAATTGACGTTTTTGATTCCACTGCTAGTTACTTTCAATCTATGGGTCATGAATGTTCTCCAACTTCTAGCAATTAAGCTTCAACTGGTGCCCAAATGATTAATGTTTGTATGAAATGCAGTCTCCTTGTCCTTGTTGCTGCTTAAACTTTCTGCTTGGCAGTGTGGGGCACTTGTTTTCAAGACAAGGGTTGATAATTGGTATTGACCGAGCTAGTGGGGTGGCTTTGAACATACTCTAATCCATTTCAGACGTTCAGGTCAGTGACCCCCCCCACCCTAGACTTAATACTAAGATGATGATTTAGGTTACTGCCCAATGAATTTTCAGCAAAAGCATGGTCCACACATCTACAGAAGCAGGTTTACAAATACAATGAATTACAATACACATTTCTATCTTTTCGGTTTTTGTTTTGGCTTGTACTAGGGTCACTTTTGGATTTGAACACACAACCATGTCTCAAACCAACTTAGCTACTAAGGTCACTTCTTTGATTCATTTGATGGTATGCTTGTAATATCCGCTATGCTGCAATAAAACTTGATCATCAGCAACAAAGAAAAAACTGTGAAGAACCAATGACCCATTGGGTCCTTTCTAAATCAACAATGCGAAGTGAGAATCAAAGCATCCTCCGATACATACATGAAGAGATTGTCAAAAATTTATTTCCATTGCTTGTCAGATGAAAACCTTTTTGCCTCCATAGATTGAAGAACTATCTTAGCCCCGATTTTAAATATGCAATGACAAATACAGATGCATGGGCCTGATCTTTAAAACTAACCTTTTGGTTGATGAATCATCTTAGGAATGCCAAAGAATCGACAGTGCAACTTACAACCATTCAATTTAACAGTAAATATCACTATGATCAAGCTAGTGCCAACTGCCAACATGCATGCAGCAAGTATGAGCATAGTATTGAATCTACAACAGATGGACCATGCAAAATGATAGAGGGCCCACTGATAACGGCTTGTCATTCTCACCAATGTGCCAGGGATCAACCGCTGGTGTAGCACTACTTCGATACACTCGTGGAGCCCTATAGTGGAAGCATGGAGCACTGCCCGTTTGGAAATTTTACCGCAAAATAAAATTAAAGTAAAACATTAAATCAAGAGAGAATAAAATATAAATAGATTATCATGGTATTATATTTTTAGTTATTTGGAATAAAATCTTTTTGACTTTTTATATAGAAAAGTGTAGCCTTTTTTTCTTTAGTAGAGAAATGAGGTTGTTTTTTTACTCTCTTTTTTAAAAGAGAAGAAATTTTGAAAAAGTGCCCTTGTCTAAAAAATTGAGGCTTTACTTGACATTTACTAAACTAATAAAGTGCCAAACAGGAAAGGAATATAGCAGTAGCAGCAGGCTCTCATTATTATTTTCCACATTAAAAGGCAGCCAATGTAACAGAGTGTATTCATCATTCTCTAAACTGAATTGGAAAAGTCTTAACTATATTCTGATTCATATATATATATATATATATAGGGTATATATATATATATATATATTGCACATTTTAGGATGATGTGGAGGTATGTGTCAAGTCACAGCCACCAATGTACGCCCACCCAAACTTCTTTGCACCCAGCAAATCTGATCACCTGGTAATGGACTTTTATGATCAAGAGTTACAGGTAAGCAGAGAGGTTTTATGTATTTCGGTCAATTTGATAAGTTAGAGAGTTCCTTCTAGTATACAGATTGCTAGTTTTTGAGAGTATTGGATATTTTGAGTTTATAGTTTTTGCTGGAAGATGACTTGGTCTCGTTGCAATCAAAGTTATCCAAATTGTTATAAATTAAGGGTTAGGATTAGGATAAACTGATGGGGCTGAATTTTTTTGCCTGACCCTTACACATGAATCAACCCTTTGGTTAAGAGCTGAGAGTAGTATGGAAGCCACTAGACGGCATAGGTTTAGTAGGAAAGTAAGAATTTGGACATAAATATTGATGGAGAATAAGAATTTGGACATAAATATTGATGGAGAATACAGAGAAAGGAAAATTAAGGCCAGGTTTTGGCTGGAACTTGTTGGACTGAGTCCAGAGCTGATAACTATTCAAGAGTCTGAGTCGGGTACTCGGGTCCAGACCTTAAACAAAACATAATGTTCGAGCCCACCTGATAAGAAATATAAGGGCCCAAGCCTGCCTATTATTGACCTATTATACCCTAAACAAACACTAAAAAAAGTATATTATATACATTTTTGTATAACAAGTGATCTCCATTAATCCTACTATAAAATCGGAACATATCAGATGAACACACCAATAAAACAGGATGACGGGCATTTAAACCACAAATTAGAAACAGGTGTCATTTGCCAATAAAGCATCAGGGGTAACATCATGCCCTACAACCTGGTACAGCTTGATCTATTGGCTCACTTTCTAGACCTATGGTTAATATAAGAACCATATGTAGAATTCAATAATTTTATACTTTAGAAACTATTTTCAGAATCTAATACTTCCTTCATGTCAAGATAGTACATACACATTTACCTGATACTGATGTTCATACCAGAAAAATAGAGTATTAAAGCGAAGATGTTTGTATTTAGGGAGAATAGAAGAGAGTACACAACAAAAGCATTATTCTACTGGGACAAAGCACTAGTGTTGTAGACAAGAAGGGCACCCCCCAGTAGAAGACCTCCAAGAGTCACAGCCCATATCAGCAACCCTGTGGTTCCTGCATTTCCCATTTCAATATATAACTTCAGATCAAGTGATGAACACTTTCAGTTTTGAAGAAAATACTTACTTTTTTTTTTTTGTGTGTGTGTGAAGGAATTTTATTTTCATTAGCCACTGATTGATGAGTAACCCATCAAATTTTAATTTTAGAATTATAGATTTAAATGCACAAGGATGTCCTACCTCCGACGTAGACATCACCACTAGGGGACCATTCCTCCGGACTGTAAATGGGACTGCAATTTAAAACTGACATCTATTAGAAATTTCTAAAAATAAACATAATCTTTAGTACCTCGATTACGAAATACTTTCATTTAAATTACTGTAATTGTCTTTTATTGGCCCAAAATAAGTAGCAACTATTTGGTACCTGTATCCGTCGACATTAGCACCATATTTGTCAACAAATTGATATACACCCTTACCCTGCATCCATTTGCAAGCAAAATGCCAGAGAAGGTGAAGAAAACACCATACAAAGTTAACATTTATATTGCAAAATACGCCATAAAAAATTGTACATGTGCATGTACATTTTGTACATATGAACGTATGTGTTCATATACATGTTAGATGTACTTTTATGAGAAAAAGAGTTCAACCTTTGCCTTCCTTCCAGATGCATCCAGACCTTCCTTCAAGTTCATGCCTCCACCAGTCCCTGCAAATATTTTATTTTAAAAAATAAACCACTAAATTAAGAATATATGAATAGATGTGTAAGTGTGTGCACTGGGTCATGGTTTTCTCCCATCTGGACTTTTCGTAGAAGATAATAATTTTCCTGTCAACTACTTTTTTCAAAATAAGTAGTTGAAACGTTTTTATCCTCAAAGAGATGGAGAAAATATCATTTTCTTCAGTGAAAATGGAATTTTCATGGTTGAAAGGTGAGATTTATCATTAGTAATGAGTTTTCTGTTATAACTATTTTATAGTAATTTTCTTCTAAATGGCATTCTTCTTGCAAATCCAAACAAGTTGGACAATCACTACTAGAAAAAAGTGATCAGAAATCTCAGGGGATTTCTCTACCTTTATACTTTCTAGTTGGAGTTCCTTAAATTGTCACTCTTCTCCAAACCATGAGGAAACTTTGTTGTTTTCCAATGGTTTGCTTGTGTTAGAAATTATAGCAATCTAATGGGTGAAGAGGAAATGAACGGTGATAAATATATAGAAGAGACCATCACTTTCCCCAGCTTTGATGCTTAGTTTCAAAACCTTTTCTTTGAAATTAAATTCCACTACGTGTGATAAATTTTGATGGGGCTTGTCATTTGCTCTATATCATCAACCTTCCGCTCCTTCCCCACCCCTCTGCTATTCTATGTAAATTAGAGGGAAAATAGCATAGGGATTTTGTGAATTAGTACCTCTTAAACTCGATTTCCAAGGGCTACCGACACAAGCCATAAAACTATCAATAGAGTGCCTTGATGGTATATTTTACGGTCTTACTCCTAACCCACAATATCGTTGGTCATATGGTGGGTAAGTACTAAGTACCATTGTTTGCCATGAAAATCAAGTTTAAGAGATAATAATTCATAAAAATTCCAACAGCACAAGTTCCCTATCTTACTATTTTTTGCTACCATGAATCATTCTTTGGCATTCATGCAAACCTTAAACCCCCTCAAATCTTATGTTTTTACTAACTAAATATTTTAAGAGTATTCTTTAAAAATAGCAGGGAAAAAAAAGAAGTTTAGTCCCACTTTTTCCTCTCTCTCTCTCTCTCTCTCTCTCTCTCTCTCTCTCTCTCTTTCTCTTTCTCTTTCTCTTTCTCTTTCATTTTAAAGTAGGATTTTTTGGTGTCATATAAGCAAAGAGAATGCTTTTAGTTCTACCGGCATAAGACATGTGGGTGTATGCAAAACATCTGCATGCATGTATATATGTATGCATCATGTATGTATAGATAGATGGATACATGTATGCATAATACATAGATGGGTGAAGTCACAGAAGTAGGTAGATTGATGAATGGATTGGTGTTCACAAAAGAAGAAGAAGAAGAGTTGAGGATGGAGATACTGACCATAAGGTGTTGCAGTCTTGATTTTCTTACCACCACTGGCTTCAACTTTGAAGGAGGAGGAAGGTCTTGCCAGGGATGGGATTCCTCTGATGGCTGATTTCTCCAGGAATGGAGAAGGTTTCAAGGACAGTGATGACATCACTGAGGCTGCCATTTCTCTCTCTCTCTCTGTTTCTCTAGCTCACAGCTGCAATCTCTACTTGGTTAAGACTCCTATAAAGCTTGCAAGCAACGACAAATAACAAGTGAGGAGTGGGTGCTCAGGAGACACGTGGCAAAAGGCTTGTGGCTGGATCTTGATATGGTTTATTACCCATTATCCTTTCTCCCACAGGCTCCCAAGGTCCATAAAAAAGAATTATTTGGATTCTCCTCTTTTTTTATCTTTTTTTTTTCTTGGTCGTTTTTGGAGTGGATAAACAATAGTCACAAGTCTTGGGTGCTGATAATTCCGGCGGGGCTGAATTCCTATCTTAGTCTTCCACCACCAAGTGTAAGTACGGGGCAATTCTTCCGTTTAGCAATTTACTAATTTAGTAAAAGTAATGTAAAGTCTTTATTTTTCAGACAATGAGTCACATCAAAAGTAAATATCTACAATATTTCCTCCTTTTTTCAAAATAAAAGTAAGTAAACAATCTATTTTCTCCATTAAATGACCAAAAAATGCCCAATTTTTACATAAAAAAAGTTAAAAATATTCCCTACTGATTCACTAAAGACAAAATACCATCATCACCCACTTATATTTATTCTTTATTAATTTAATGCTTTACATCACTTTTACTTTAATAGTAAATTGCCAAAGTGGCTCTTACTAATGGAATTGAGCGAAGTAAATATTATTTTGAATAAAGAATAAAATATAAGTGGGTTATGATGGTATTTTATTTTTAGTTACTTGTGATGGAATCTTTTGTACTTTTTTATTCGAAAGTGGAGATTTTGTCTTTTGTAGGGAAATGGGGTTGCTTTTTAAATTTTTTTTTATAAATATGGTGGAAAATTTGAATTAAAGTGCTTTTGATGATGTAACTTTTTTTTTTTGAGAAATGAGGGCTTATTTTACTTGACTCTATTCATAGAGTAGCCAAACAAGCTCGTTTGGCAATTTACAAGGCTAGTAAAAATAATATAAAGGCATTATTTTCCAGACAAGGGATTACATCAAAAGTACACATCTTCAAAATTTGCTCCATTAAAAAAAATAAATAAAAAACATCATTTCTCCACTAAATGACAAAAAAAACACCCACTTTTTACACACAAAAGTCAAAAGATTTCTTACCAATCCACTAAAGAAAAAATATCATCATAACCTTTATATATATTATTCTCTCTTGATTTGATAATTTACATCACTTTTACTTCAATAGTAAATTACCAAAATAGCCCGAAGTCGGAGTCTGGATCTCCTGTTTCACCGAAACAGATAAATATTATTTCGGACTATCTCCAAGCGTCATCTGTAAAAAAACGTTATGATGTGAGCTAATTTCACACTCAATTGCTTCCTTGTAATTAAAAAAAAATATTACATTTTATATAAGTGGCGCACAGGGACAGGCCAAAACAATATTTCCCTGTTCCTCTGAAAGAGGGGATCTGGACTTCAGAGCATGGCAATATGGCATAAATTACACGGGCAACTATCCAACAGTCCAAATAACGGATCCCAATGTGGATGAAATGTAACCCAATAGACATTTACTGCCGGATTTTTCATTCAACTCGGGTCGCCGACCTTCTCTTTGCAACCCTGCATCAATGACTGTCAGATGGATGATCAAGACCATCTATTCAGTGACATCTTTAAGGCCCACTGTTATCAAACAAAAAAGAAATCTTAAGGCCCACCTTAACGACGATCTGGATTTGACATGTATGCCAATCTGTTACAACAGATAAGTTTCTACAAAAGTTCTGCTACATGCCCATATTGGGAGGAGTTCATGATGTGAAAATCATAGTCAATGCAGTAGACAAATCCAAGGGACGACATGCCAGATTTTGGGTGCTTGATAATTTCAACCTACAACATTCAATTAGGGGACCCCCACGATGTGCAAAGGTCCACAGATAAATCATCAAATCATCCACCGGAATCTGCATCCTTATTCGAAGTGTGTGAATGTGAACATTTTACAGGCTTAAAAGAAGGCCCAAGCCCAATATTTAGGACTTCTATTTAGGTGCAGTCCTGTTCCGAGCCTAAGGTCACAATAGCACAACATACTAGCAAACCTGTGGATAGCCCAAGACAGGAATGTAGCTTTGGTCATGTCTGCTTACTCTCTATTGTTGAAGCTAAGGAGATCATGTTTGTAATCCTCTCTTTGACAAGTCTTGCTATTATATTTGTGTCTACTGGGTGGCAAATGGATGTGTCAGCTTGGGACTGGTTAAGGTGAGAGATTAAAGAGAAAAAAAAAAGAGACTAAGTCCATGGATTGGGTTAGCATTGGCCCAGTGGGTTTGGGTTGGCTCAGGCCACATTGGCAGTTTCGAGTATCGCGAAGGGCCTCAACTTAAGCCTGCCCATTTACAAACTGGGTTGGAAATGTTATACTCAGACTTGGAATTAGTTAACCGATCAGCAATTGCAGGTGATTAATGAACCATCAGCAATTGCCGCCCCTAGCTTGAGTAGCCCAGAGATTCTCTTCTAGGAAAATTGGAATTGCATATCCTGAGGGCCGCAAAAGATGCGCGTCACCATTGTAACCACATTGAAAAGGGGTTTGGGGGCATGACAATCAAGATTAGGCCATTATATGATCGTTCTGGAAGACGAAATGAACCTACTTGCATTCGAAAGTTGTTTTTTTCTTCTCTGGTGACAGATATATTATAGCATTAAATCCTGGATCATGGGTTTTCACATATAGTTCTCCCTATGATTTGCTCAAATGAGAGTAGAATTACTACTCAAACAAAGGATCTCTTGAATGACTGCCTGAACTTGTCAAATCTCATCCTTGCCGGAGTAATAGTGGCGAAAAACACAGGAGAAGTCCCTGAATTCATGACCCGCCTTGCATAGCTCTGTGTATCTGCATTCAAGACATTTATTCCGTTGGAGCATGTCACACAAGAAGTTGAAACAATAGATTTCTGAAGATCAATTAATCTTATAAAAAAAGGGGGAAGAGAGATTACATCTCTTGTGCTTGAGAAGTGAATGGGCATTTGAGACCAACTTCTTGTGCTGATGATGCTGCGAGTTCCAAATCCTTAGCCTTCACTACATGAAATAACCATGATGAGAAGCAGCAAAGGATTTTGTTTTTTTGTTTTTTTGTTTTTTTGGGGGGGTAAAAGCAGCAAAAGTTTTGATGGCTGACAATTCTTATGAAATATCACACTTCCCCATTGGTGCAGCACCTGTCAGGGACTTGGACCTTTCATCAAACGGGTCCATGATGGGTGGGTCCAGATCTCACACACCTCAATGTTTGAGGCTCTAAGTAGGTTTTGCTTACACATGCAGATGTCAAACACATCCAGTTCATAGCTATTTGTAGGATTTGCTATTGCATCCATTAACTTGCACTTCGTTTGTTAGCAAATCTAGGTATCAAATCAGAGGAAAATCCTGTAGAAAGCAGGAGATGAATTTTGGGAGAACCATTTTGGGAGAACCCTAATTGTTGGGTTAATCTATGATTATCAACACCCTTACTACAAGATGGACAAAATACTCATATAATATGAGAATAATAAAAGGACCATGGGGTTAGGGACATCCACTCCCGTAGGGAGTACTAGTGTTTAAATCCTGCTCAACCATTGGTAGTTTATTCATGCCAGCCAGCACCAAATTAAAGATAGAAGAAAGAAAAAGACTACGTATGCATGTGTCTGTGTCTGACTGTGTCCATTTAAATAAATAAATATAAAAAAGACTGTTTTATAACTGGTATTGGTGATGAAGAATGAAGGGGAGATGCGGAGCGGGCTAGATAGGGGGCTGGATAGAAGTGGAAGATAGGGGGAAAATTGGCTTCATGCCAAACTCCAATCCAAGAGGCAAAGAGATCTCGGAGATAACTCAAAGAGAACTTGGGGAAGATCCCAAAAGCACTCAAAACTCGATTTCATTATCAACCATCATTCCTTTGCCAAAGAGGCTTACAATGGTTTAAATAAACAAAAATGTAACCCTATACTTGATCTCAACCGTTAAAACTAGGGGTGGAAGAAACCGAACCGAACAGAACTCTGAACCGTAAACCGAACCGTAAAATTAAGTTCGGTTCGGTTTATCGGTTTATGGTTCAGTTTCGGTTTTGAGTTTTTAGAAAGTTTGGTGCTCGGTTCGGTTTCGGATTTTAGAAAATAATTTAGGTTTAAACTGAAAAACCGAACTTTATTTCATGTTTTAAATTAAATACACATATATATGGTATGGGAAAGGCCGAAAGGGGAACCAGGAAACCCTAGATAGACTGTGTGCGAAATGCACTGTGCGAGAGTGCGACTGTGAGGCCGGCCCTGGACCTCCGAGGCTGCGAGCTGCCTGGACGGTTGGACCTGCGAGTGCGAGATGCCTGGACCTGCGAGTTGCGAACTGCTGCGATGAGCCAACGACGGTTGACGAACGTCCCGCGGCTTTGAATGATCATAGCATTCCATTCTTTTTTCCTCTAATTCCAACACAGTAATCTCTCGCAGGATTTCGACAAGGTATGCCCAATCTTCGATTCTGCACAATCTCGCGATTTCTGCAAGGTAATTGTTCCCCTTCTCTTCTTTGATTTTTCATTTCAGCGTTCAATCTTGAGATTCTCATATTTTCCCTAATCATAATTAGGATGGGTTTTTTTTTTTTTTTTTTTTTTTTTTTTTGGAGTGATTTGAATTTTGTTTGGTGCTTTTTTTTTTTTTGTTGGTTTCAGATTGTGCAGGGAATTATAACTGAGCTTGAGCCATAGAGAGCGCTTCCAAGGAGCAATTCGAGGGAATCTTCACTTGCCACTTGCTGCGGACAGAGGTCAGTTGGTGCATTTTTGTTGCAAAAGTATGAATCTGGAACAAATAAATTCTGGCTACGATGGAATGCGATTTATTTAAGGCTGTTTGATCATATCCTTCATCTTCATCCCTCACCTCTTAAAGGGAGGGATTGGATTCTGGTTGTACAACTGGGATACATACAGTTTCTTGATATGGTCTAGATTACCTCCACTTGTTTGGATTCTATCAACAGTTGTCTGCCATGTAGCATTGTTGAAGTAAGCATTAGCTCTACATGGAATGTGACCTTTGTTTAACATGGTAGTGTTTCATTGTACTGCGGTACTGCCCAATGACTTTGAATGTTTATATTAATATATTTGAATGTGTATTTTTACTATTGTAGATGTCTAGCACCCACTCACTCTCTGAAGCTGACTCTAGTCCGGAAGAAAGATGGCTAAATGCCATTGGTTTGGAAGAGGAAATGATGGCAGTAGATGAAAGTGGTGGTGGGGGTGTTGAAGGCAGTTTTGAGCCCATTGGCACTCAAAATACTGAAAATAGTGAAGCGTCTAGTCCGAAAAAGCGGAACAGAAAACCACAAGAACCTAGGTCTGATGTATGGCGTGAATTTACACGTGCAAAGAATAAGCTGACTTGTAGTTGCAACCACTGTGGGATTGTCTACAAGTGCCATGCATCAAAGAATGGAACATCCACTCTTAGGCAACACTTGATTTGATGCCCGCGCAAGCCTAAGGCAAGTGGTCAACAAACTGAATTGTCACTTCAAGCAGGGTACGGGGAGGTTGCCACATGGAAGTATGATGCAAAGCTCATTGGTGATGCATTGACTCGTATGATAATTGAGTGTGAGTTGCCATTCAGATTGGTGGAGCATCCTCGTTTCAAAGAATTTGTTGCGGTATTGAATCCAAGATGGAAGGTTCCCTCTAGGCCGACAGGGAGAAAGACCATCCTAGATTTGTATGAGGAAGTGAAGAATAAAATGAAGAAGATATTTCAAAACAATGGCTCCAAGGTGTCTTTAACCATAGACATGTGGACTTCGGAGCAAAGACAAAGCTATATGGTCATAACAGTTATATGGTCATAACAGCTCATTTCATTGACAGTGATTGGACTTTGCATAAGAAGATTATCAACTTTACAATAATTCGAAGTCACAAAGGTGAGGCTATGGGTAGAGTTATTGAGAACTGCTTAAAGGAATGGGATATCAAGAAGCTTTTCACTATTACAGTGGATAATGCCAGTGCAAATGATCTTCTTGTGAACTACTTGAAGAGGAGATTTGCTAGCATCGTACTTGGGGAATATGTCCATATGAGATGTACTGCACATATAGTCAATCTAGTGGTGGTTGAAGGCATGAAAGAATCAATAGATCGAGTTCGTGCAACTGTTAAGTTCATTAGGGCTTCACCTGAGAGGATTCAAAAGTTAAAAGAATGTGTAGAGATCGAAAGACTTCAAAGCAAGAGTTTGTTGCGCCTAGATGTGTGCACTCGGTGGAACTCTACTTATCTAATGCTAGAGGCTGCTCAAAAGTTTGAACTAGCATTTGAGAGATTTGAGGAGATTGAGCCACAGATAACTAGTGAGCTTGCGGGGGAGGGTGGAATGCCTAAGCATGAGGATTGGATTACCGTGAGAAGATTGGTGACTTTTCTTCGTTACTTTTATGAACTAACATTAAAGGTATCTGACTCTTCTTACATCACTTCAAATAGTTTTTTTCATGAATTGAGCATATTGTTTTGTGTTTTAAAAGAGATGAAGTGTTCAAATGAGCTTGATGGCTAAAAGAATGATCGGAAAATGTGATAAATATTGGGGAGGAAAATCAGATAAACTTAACATGTTGACCTTCGTGGTGGTTGTTTTTTATCCGAGGTACAAATTGCATTATGTGACCTTAGCTTTGAAAGTAATGTATGATGAACAAACTGCAATTTCAGTGGCTAAGGAGGTGAAATTGGCAACATTCAAAATGTTTAATGAATACAAGAATGAGCAATCTTCTTAAAGAGTGAATCCAAGTCAAGCTTCTTCTTCACTTATTGTTAGAGCTGAAGAAGAATCGGCTGAAGATCGAGCAAAAGGAGTGTTTCGAAGGTTGCATTCTGAAGTTGGAGGTGGAGAAACTATGACTGAGTTGGATAAATATCTAGGAGAAAACATTGAATATGCAAAGGATGGTGAGAATTTTAATATTTTGACTTGGTGGAAGATTAATTCTTCTAGGTTTCCTATACTTTCAGTTATAGCTCGTGACCTCTTGGCGATTCCCATTTCTACGGTGTCATTTGAATCAGCATTCAGTACTGGTGGACAAGTTCTTGATTCATTTCGGAGCTCTCTCACCCCTACAATTGTAGAAGCTCTTATTTGTGTTGACGATTGGATTGGAGGATTACCTTTGCAGCTTGTAATGGTAGAAGATTTATCAGAGCAAGAGGCATTTGAACAAGGTAATCAAACTATGAAACTAATATCTTTAATTTATAGATTCTGTTATATCATATATCATATATGCATGAATGTTTTTTGACTTTTTGTGACTTAATTATAGAATTGGCTAAGACTAAAAGTAAGAATGCATCAATGGGGAGTTCAAGACCACCCATGAGTCGTCGAGGAAACTAACTAAGGTAAAATATATCTGCCTACTATATTTGATTATATCTGCCTACTGTATTTCAGTATTTGATTATATCTGCCTACTGTATTTGATTACATCTGCCTACTGTATTTGAAACTAAGGTTGAAGACTCTGACAGAGGCACTCTGTGAGCTGTGAGGCAGAGGAACTATGTGGTGGAACCGTGGAAGACTGGATTGTTTGAGTTAGTGGAACTGTTTAAGTTATTGGACTGTTTTGTAGTGAATTATATTAAGCTATTAGTGGACTGTGCCACTATGATTTATGAACTGTGTATTTCAGTATTTGCACAGTGGACAACTGGACATGTATTAACCTTTAAAGGTTAAAGCCTTTATTGAAATTATTACTATTAGAAGTTGTTCCATGAAATGAGATGGACATGATTATGTCATTTTTTTAATCATAGTATGCTTATCCTAAGTTACCTCATCTGCTTTATTTATCTATTCTATTTCACAAGTTGATAGATATTTTGGGGAAATCCAATAAAGTGGCTGAGGCTGAGGACGGAGTAGTAGTCCCTGAACTATGCTTATGAATTGCATGCTTTTGGTAAGAATGAGAAGTTATCTGTCTAGAACCTGACTTATTAGTTATTACTATGAATTGCATGCTTGTTGGTAAGAATGAGAATTGCATTCTGATTTTTTATTAGGCCTCTACAGACTGTCTCTGTGAATTCCAGGCTGATTTTTAAATAAACTAGTGGCTTTATTAAGCCAATTGTCAGTTGATTTTGAGTGATATTGTGACTGATTTCTGTTCTGTTGGAACCGAAGTTGGCGTTGAGTTTGTAGACTGTCATTTGTGTATGACCATTTTTGTTGTCTTTCTTCCCATGTCCTTTATGGTTTTAACAATGGAATGACTCAGGTTGAGGAGGTACTCTGCAGTCTGCACCTCTTTTAGGATGGTTGAATTATTTTCTTTTAATGGCAAATCACTGAGTTCATTTGTGTGATATTGAAAAGAGGTGTAATAATAGCAGTAAATGTCTTCTGTAAACAATTTGGATCTATTTGTGTGATATTGAAAAATTCGGTTTAAACCGAAAAACCGGAAAACCGAACTGTTTAATAATTTTCAGTTCGGTTCGGTTTTACACGTTATTCGGTTCGGTTCGGTTTATAATATTTTGAGATTTCGGTTTTCGGTTTTTTCGGTTTCGGTCTAAAACCGAACCGAAAACCCGGACTTCCACCCGTAGTTAAAACACCCCTAAGAGTTGAGATTATAAAAATAATATAAAACTAATGGGTCCCACAGAATTTAATTGATAAAATAAAAAAACAAAACATAAATGGATTGGACTACACTAGACTAGACAGTGCCCAACGGGCTGGCCTAGTTAACCAAATCCCCCCAACTTCTAGGCATTTTCAAGTCTTTATCAGAATGTCATTTGGACCTTTAGCCTTTCCTGTCTTCATTAATTTCAATGCTTTTTCCACTATCAGAATGATCTGCTAACGAAGTATCCTCTCTTGTTCTTATGTCTCCTGTATAGTCTTCATTTAAAAGCTTGCTAAAATATTCCATCTACCTTTCTTTGATATCATTGTCCTTCACCAAAACCTTTTGGTCATTGCTCTGAATACATTTGACATGATCAAATTTCCGACTTTTCCTTTTCCTTATTTTTGCAACCTTAAAAATATCTCTCTCGTTCTCAACTTATTATATCAGTCATCATATGCTTTGAACTTTGCATCACTTACGAATTTCTTAGCTTCTTTTTTTTTTTGCCTTCTTATACATTTCATAATTTTTCATATTCCTAGTCCCCTACCAAACTTAGGAACGTCTCTTCTCTCGAATTGCTTCATGAACCTTTACACTCCACCACCAGGTTTATTTATTATTATTATAGTGTCTTTTCCATTTCAACTATCCAAGCACTTCTTTTGCAACCTGAATAATACAATTAGCTATTTGATTCCACATCGCTATAGTTTTTTTTTTTTTTTGATAACATAGGAACCCACTGACCCTCCTTCAGTTGATCATTGGTAAACCTACGGATACAATTAGCTATTTGATTCCACATCGCTGTAGTTTCTCCCTCAAAATCTCATTCTCCCTGCTCCATCACTTTATTCTTAAATATTGTTGCTCTTTCTCCCTTTAAATCTCTCTACCTTATTTTAGAGTACATTTTATTTACTACCCCTCTCTTTCTACTTCTAATGCAAAAATCCAGAACTACTAGCCTATGTTGAATGGTCAAACTCTCTCTTGGAATAACCTTAAAAGTCTTTACAAGTCAATCGGTCATGTTTTCTAATTAGAAAAAAGTCTATCCGGCTCTTGCTAGTTTCACTTTTATAGGTAATTAAATGCTCCTCTCTCTTTTGAAAGGCAGGTGTTTGCTATTACAAGGTCAAAAGCTAATGCAAAATCCAAGATAGTGTCTCCTAACTCATTCTTTTCCCCAAATCATTGTCCTTTATGCACTCTCTCATATCCTCTATTATCACATGCCCATTTAAGTCCCCTACTAGAAAAATCTTTTCACTAGTTGGAATTTCTCATAATAAACCATCCATCTCCACCAAAAATTGTTTCTTGAACACTTTCATTTAATCCTCCTTGGGGAGCATATGCACTAATGGTATTACTTATGTCTTCCTATAACACTAGTTTAATTGCTATAATTCTATCACCCAACCTCTTTACCCCCACAATTCTCTTTCAAATTTTTATCTACAACTATACCCACTCCATTTCTTGTATTGTCCTTTCCTGCATAAAAAAAAAAGTTTATAACACATTTTTTTATCGGTAACAATAAATTTTCTTCAAGAAACAAAAAAGAGAAAATGAAATCACGAGGGTGTAAGAGTGAAATACCCAATGAGAATAAAAAAGAAAGTACAATAAAAAAGCCCTCAACGGGGAAACCCTGTGCACCCATCACTAAATATAATAGTAAATTGTAGCAACCATAACGCAAAGACACCATGAATCTGGAATATAACGAAAGAAAATAAGCATAATAATTGCCAACTTTTACATCATGTAACCGATGATTAATTATCCATAAAAATGGTTCCGAGCTGCAAATGGGTTCTCACAGCAAACAACAAAAGAAGAGCAGCAGAAGTCCCCTACGCAATGCATTGCATATAACAATAGAAGCCCATTCCTTGATGCTGTTGGAGATATACTGAAATATAGTTTATGACATGAATGTATATTTCTGAATCCAATATTCACTATGATAACCTATGGTCTTGGTATTTCATCAATTTCCCTGGAATGTTTCCTGTAAGTTCTAAAGCCTATTACCATGTACATTTCTTTCAAGAATCTAACATATTCTGTTCCACTGACCCTTCTGTTGGTATTTCATAAATTTCACTGGAATGTTTCCCGCATCTTCTATGGCCTAACGTACATTTCTTTCAAGAATATAACATATTCTGTTCTGCTGACCCTTCTGTCTGTAAATCAGAAGTATAAGAATGTAGGAAATTAATTTAAAATAGAACAGAAGACATACCATAAGCTTAGATGAAAACCCGCCATCATAATTCCTTGAAGATGGCACTCCTTCCATCACTCCAGGAACTGGATTATAGCCGTCACTGCCATGTTATAACAGATCAGTGCAAATGGAAATTTTAAATTTTAAATCTATTATGCTAATTCATGAAATTAAATAGAGATGGCGCCAAAGTGCCAAATCAAAAGGATTAATAGAAACAGAAAACATACGAGTGGGCCCCACAGTTCAGGGATCAATGGGCTTGGATTGGTGGAAAGTGGAGGGGGCTCCCATCGAGATGAACGGATCCCCTACTGCACATCAAAAGGCAGTCCAAGTCTGAACTAATTCACCGACTACTAATCGGCACCTCTTGATTTTACCATGGTGTTATTCAACTGATTAGGACTGAGAGCCCTTATTATGATATTAACATCCAAGAGTATGAAATGAAGGGCATCATTGTATGTTGTGGGAAAACCAAAATTGGAAAACAGTTCAGAACCATTTTCATAGAACTTTTAAGGTACAGGAAAAGAATGTGATACCTACTCCAACAGCGGGCACTTGAACAGTTGAAGATTTTTGTTAGTGTACTTGCTGTAATTCCCAGAGATTGGCCAAGAGCAAAAGCTTCTGAAACCCCAAGCATGCTAACAGCCATTGCTAAATTATTGCAAATCTTTGCCGCCTGAATAACAAAAGCATTCCAAAGGCCTATCACTGTCAATATCAACTACTGCATTCAATAGCTTGGTACATGGTATAAAAGAAACCAAATCTTTAGAAACACTAGAATGCAGATCCCAGCTCACAGACACGTAGATCCAAGCCCACCTACACCACATGTGCCAACATCGTACATGTGAGAGATCGAAACCATCCATCAGGTGGCTTCATTATTTCTGGCCCAAAACTCAGGCCACCGGTCATGGTCCAGGAAGAACAGATGGGGAAAATTCAGTAAGCAAATGAGACTGGGCAATGAGTTGTCCAGGGTTCACACAAATGGGAGCTGTACGATGAGTAAACTATCCTGATCTTTTGGGTCAGGGTACATAATGAATGCAAGATGACAGGCTTATGACCTAAATATGAGGGATTAGCATAACTCCTGCATGGCCATAGAATGAGTAGACCGAAAACTAAAGTTTGTGGGCTTAGCAGAACTTTTACTAGGTATTATCACCTCCCAATCCAGTGACAAGGCCAAAAGCTTGCTAGTTTTCAAAAGAAGACTGTTGGACACATGGAAGAAATAGGATAAAATCAACACGTCATCCAGTTAAAGAGAAGAATGATAGATTCAACATGAGTCAACTATTTGATAACCTAGTCAAAACACTTTTTGTTGCCAACAAAAGAAAAGAATAAAGAGAAATAATCGAAAGGACATTGAAGAGGAAGAAGTTGCAAAACAATAACAGACTATGCAAAGACTTCCTTTTAAATTTGTACACTTTCTCTTTTTTTTTATAACTTAAATTTGTGCATAATTAATGTCAGTTGTAGGGATATAGCAATATAATTGTCATTAACAAGAAACCAAAATATTACCCAGAATATTTATGTCCAGATATGGGAAGACTAACAACATTAAGGTTCTTCAGCAAAAATAATTCTTCTGCATGCGGTATCAGATGCAAAGATGCATTTTATTTCAAAGAGTAATCAAGATGTTGGCAGTCAGAGGAGTAAAACAGTTGAATATATCCAAACACTCCTACCACTAAGATGGGAAAAACAGAGACAAAAAGATTGCAAATAGAAAATTAAGGGCTTTGGAAATGAAACTAACTCACAGAACCATTGCCAGTTCCACCACAGTAAACAGTGCTTTTGCCCATTGAAAGAAATAAGGGCTTTGCAGCAATATAAGCCTCCTCTAACCCACCAACCTGAATGACAGGTCATCCCAGTTAGAACACAGGTAAACAGTATAGGGCAATAAACAATAGCAGAGAAATAAATAAAGACTAGAAATTTACATTATCATTCCCATGTTTTAGACTTGTAGCTTTTAATGGTGAAACAAAATAGGAAATGATCATATGAAAGCATTCACAAAAGGGTTTCCAGTAATAAGATGCATGATTTTTCCAGTCCAGAGTGCCACAATTACACTGGAAACATATAACTATACAGTTTGGATAAGAAAGATTGTACCATGAATGTAAGAGTCCCAGCTTTTGCACCAAGTACACCTCCAGACACAGGAGCATCCAGCATGACAGGAGTATCCACATAGCCTATAGAAAATATCTTTAATTAATGGTTGAAAGCTAGACGCTATGGGTATTTTGAACAATATTAGACTGATCAAAGATAAGAATGATGAAAAAAGTTATCAGTTGTATCAGCAGGATTAATCAGCCAATAACAACTCATATACCCATTTCAGCCATCTTTCTTCTAAGATGACCCACATAGAAAGCACTCAGCCCATAATCATCATCATCATCATTAAAGCATTGTCCCAACTATGTTGCAGTCGGCAACATAAATTCTGTTTCTCCATTCTGATCTATCTTGAGCCAAATCTTAAAATTTTTCACTTCTTCAAATTTAATTTTACTACCTCCATCCACATTCTCTTCGGCCTACCCTTTTCCCTTGGTGGGCCATCAATCTGCATAGCTAAACTTTTCTTCACCGGCACCTTTGCCGGCCTGCGTTGGACAAGTCCAAACCCAGAATAATAAAGCAATTACATAGATAAGACTAAAATAAAGTAATAGTGTTACACATTGCAGTCAAGCAAAAATTACTGGAACTCATTAATGCACAGATATGTTACATCATAAGTTAGTCATGACGAAAGTAGAACTCATTTAAAGGATATAATTTAGTCCCTATTTGGATGGGGGATTTGTTGGATGTTGATTTTGACCCCGTAAAAGAGGCTGAAGGGACAGCCTTTATATGTCAAATAAAAAAACACCAAAATCAAGGGTACTAGTTAGCATCTTTTAACTGTGCTGAGCTGAGTCCACTATTTCATAATTCATATAGTTCTATTAGTTTTCTCACTTCTTACATTAAAGAATATGTTAGAAAGGATGGTAAATAATGATAATTTCACTAAAATTAGAAATGTTCTAAAGAAGAAAAATTAGACTTCGTATAAAAATTTTCATACAAAATATGAAATTTCATGTTATGGATAGGATAGCCATATAATGTATTATGTGTCCTTCATTTCCAAAAGTGCAGTCATATCACCACACCTACCTGCATGTCCATATTCATATCCAGGCATATTAGAATAAAAATTTCATATAAAATATGAAATTTCATGTTATGGATAGGATAGCCATATAATTTATTCTGTGTCCTTAATTTCCAAAAGTGCGGTCATATCACCACACCTACCTCCATGTCCATATTCATATCCGGGCATCATAGTCTAATACCCTATTTCCTTTCCTTGAGATATGGACAAAAGAATCCCGAAGGTATTAACTAAAAACCCCTTTTTGTGGCTCCTTACTTTATGCCCCACACTAAGTCCTCTTCCATTATGATGCTAACATTTGAAAAACCCAATTAACGCCTGATTGCTTCCCTTGTTTCAACTGACTCCATCATGCTCGATGAACCCTAGAAGATCATCTTCCGAATTGACTCATCATGAAAAGTATCCCGAACACCTACATCACGGGTTACCTCCCACTGAATTGTCAACTACAAACTTCAATGCACCTTAAGGAAGTGATTGCAGACCTTCCCACCCTTTTCTCCAATGTCCCACGCAGCAATATGATATTCCAACTAATGGGGAAAAAATGTGATGTTCCAAACCATCAAGAAATCTTCTATCCTAACATAATGAAATTTCTTGCATACTATCACCCATTTTACTACAACCTTGATCCCGTGACTCATGTCTTCAGTAGATTCCTCATAGTTGAAGAACCATTCATTCCTTCTGATCCAAACAGACTGTAAGATTGCCACCAAAAGCACTTTCCACAAAATTTGATCCTTGCTTGCAAGCAGGTATCCTCAAGGTACAACATTATCAGTTCATCAATTATGAACAACAAAGACATTCCACACAGATATAATGAGTCTAGGGAGTGAGCCTTGATTAAGGGAACCAAAAGTTCATCAATCTTCTCTCAATTGCAATGGCTTTGACAGTAAGAGTTATTTTCCCTTTGTTGATTATTGTTTTCCCCTCTTTGAAGATGATGATGATAATGGAACAGTACAAACTTCTATCAAGTTGCCATTGCTTATATTGACTTCAAACAGGATATCACCAGCAGCCCCTGAAAGGACAGTCTATTAGGAGACTGAAATTTAGACTTGGACCGTGCCAACATTATATCTAATGGCCGAATAAAAAAAATACCTTCATCTAAATTTTTGGAGTGATCCTCCAAACTCTTGAGATTATATTGTGATTTTCATGTGCTGGTTCTTGCATCCAGATAACAACATTCCTCTATTGTGGAAGTGCCACTCATGCGCCCTTACATATAAAGGTCCTATTAAACAACCTCCAAAGCAACCACTGCAGGTTATGAAATCAGGTTGAACATAAGTAGACTCCTAGAATATCTTGCAACTAGAAAACTTTACTCAGATTTCATAAAAAACATGGCAGTTGCAAGCTTCATTAACATTTAATAAACATTCCTAACATCAAGAGCACACATCTTTATATAATAATTTTGCTTTAGTACATAAAAACCTTTCTTTTCTTTCAGGACACATTCAGAAATTCTTGCAGAAAGCCTTCTTGAAGTCTGGGGATCAACTGTAGAAGAATCTACAAATAACCATGGCCTCAGATGATTCCCACCCTGAAGCAAACCATTTGCTCCAGTATATACATGCAACACCTGCAGGACAGTTTCAACTTTCAAATACATTTCAGGCATGAACATTCAAAATAAAAATAAAAATAAGGCATGCAACCTATTTCTGAAGGCAATAAAAAACAGCAGAAACAAAACATATATCTAATGGATTAAGAAGACAAAATGAATAAGTTATGTTTGTATGTATGCATGAATCATAATAGGCATATAGTGTCAAACAATACTGATCACTTATTTAACAGTGAGTCATTATCTGTATACAATTTAACTTAAGGAACAACCATTTTCAGTAATTATATGAGTAAACAAGACATATCAAGGATATCATCGATTTTCTTACTTCAATGCATCTAGCTCATGACAATTTATATCGAAGTTTGTTCGGATAGTGACCAGAAATCAAAGTGAAAATTAATGATAAGGCTTATTCATGGGCAGATAAATGTTTTAGAGTAAAATATTACAGAAGTGAGACATCTTATGATAAAAACAGTAAGAAACCAAGTGAACTGTAACAACTAAAAGCAACTTATTGGACAAGAATCAACATAGATTCCTACCAGAGCATCTGGTATGAAATAGAATGGGACTCCACCTGAGGTTGAGATATCTACAGGAAGCTAGAATTGATTACTTCAAACTCTACTTATATTTGTATTCATTGAAAGAAGGAACAATAAACTGCCGAGTAGATCTAAACATCATATAGAATCGGGAACACTCACATGAGAGGATGAAGGCAGCATTGTAATTATCACATCACTTGACTCTGCAACTTCAAAAGGGGTCTGTTTGGTGAGAACACCCCTATCCGAAAACTTCTTCATGGCATTCAAATTTCTAGGTACCATCCAAAGTTTAAAATTCAGTTTCTTTTATTAGTAAGCCCTAAAGTAATACAAGTAAAATGTAATTGAGTGAAATAAAACAATTATTTATGTAAGTAAAGGAGTTATAGTTTGAGTTACTGGCACAGGGATAATTTTATCTTATTGTCATAATTTTAAGACTTATACATGAATAAAAATGAGAGAGAAGGATTGACCGAATACTGAACCTTATCTCTTTTTAGGCATCAGATTTCCCATTTTTTCTCTACTTTCTACTAGGTATCAGAGTCTTCAATTCCTTAAGATCCTTTTCACCTCAAAACAGAGAAGTAACTTCAGTGCATTGAGACCTCAAGGTGCCCCAAACCAAATCCATAAGTGTACAGTCGAACAAGGTAACGAGTGTGAGAACTACTTGTGGAGAGACATGTGAGTTCCCAGTGACCATAGGTTTGCATCAGGGGTCAGCCCTAAGCCTTTAGCTCTTTGTATTAATTATGGATGAGTTAACTACTCATATTCAATAGGAGGTACCTTGGTGTATGTTGTTTTCAAATAATGTAGTGTTGATGGCTGAATCAAGAGATGGTGTGAATGCATAACTTGAGAGATGGCAAGAGGCTTTAAAATAAGTCGTACAAAGACAGAATATATGGAGTGCAACTCCAGCGGACATATACAAAGAGCTGAAACTACTATAAGAATTGAAACCCAGGAGACACTATAAAGATATTATTTCCGTTACCTTGGCTCGATAATTAGTTAGGATGAGGAGATTAATGAGGATGTTGAACATAGGATAAAAGTGGATTGGGTGAAGTGGAGACTTGCTTCTAGAGTGTTTTGTGACTAATGAATGCTAACAAGATTAGCTATGACCTATGGAGCAGAATGTTGATCAATCAAGAACAACATATGCACAAAATAGATCCAGCCAATGTTGAGGTGGATGTGTCGTAAAACTAGGAAGATTAAATTAGAAGTGAGCGATTTCCATAGCATTTAGGGGTATCAATGGGGGATAAAATTAGGAAAAACTCATTTGAGATGGTTTGGGCATGTCTAACACATGCCAGCAACGGTGCCGGTAAGGAAAAATTTGGAAGGTTGATGGCCCACCAAGGGGAAGGGGTAGGCCAAAGAGGATGTGGACGGAGGTAGTAAAAATAGATTTGAAGAAGTGCAACTTACCTGAGGATTTGGCTTTGGATAGATCGGAATGGAGATATAGAATTCATGTAGCCGACCCCAACATAGTTGGGACAAGGCTTTGATTATGATGATGATGAGGACGACGATGATGATATATACATATGGTATTACTGTATAGAGGATAAGATAAACATAATGGAGGTGTATTCTGACAAAAAAAAAAGAGGTGCCAACAGTATCACTAAAAATCTAGGTGACCATTTCAAAAATTTGTCATTTACTTTTGTTGAAGGTTGTGCCCTAGAAAGCGACATGGAATATTGTAAAAACATAGTTTTGTAAATTAATTAATATATTCTTTCTAATTAAATATTTTGGTAGGTGTGACAATCCCAAGACCCGTAGGTAGTTCCTCACAATGGGGAGTGCATTTACCATCACGCCAAGAGTCAGTAGGATTTTCCCCATATAAGTATTATAGAATGGAATATTGTGAGAACTTATAGGCTTGTGATTACGTCTCTCTTTAAGATTTAATGTGGTGCTTTTGTCTTGCATTCTTCCTTAAGTTTTACTGAACAGTCCGCAACTGGTTGATCATCCATGGATTTTGTCTTTAACGACACAGCAATTCCTGGTGTACACACTTATGATCTTGTTGTATTTGCAAAATTTTCGGTTGTTGGTAATTATTTGTCAGATCATTTGCTTTTCGGCCATGGAAACTTGCCTACCTCCAGGAGCATGTTAAGTACTAGCCTCAATATGGGAGACGTCAAAGCCATACTCCTTGTACATCTTCTAACACAAATCGGTAGTCTTGGTGAGTCAGTGACTAAGTGTGCACCAGTTTTCTCCCTCTCTTTTCCTTTTTGTCTGTGAACGTGGGATATCTACCGTGCATGCTTCCTTTCCTTTGCCCCCAAATGATGAAACTTTGATGGCTCTTCCTTCTCAAGGCCAATGCCTTTGGACCTTTGCTCTTGGATTGCCTTGCTAACCCTTTTGTCTTCTGTTACAACCTCTTTTAACCTGGAGAAAGTATTGAAGCAACTGATGATCAGCTGGGACCTCAACGTGATGCATGATATTTAATACACACACGCAAGCTGTGTCTTGTAGGGACATGATCTAGGCATTTGTGTGATAACTCCTTCCATCTGGAAATTAAATCTCTTACTAATTCTTTAGATTCTTGTTTGATGTTCATCAGCTGCCAAGCCATGAATTTATTCTCTTCTCAAAATAAAGAGTATAGAATTACAATCTTACCTAAGAGATTACATATATTACAATGTTTTGAGGTTACACGCCAAAGAGTGCTTCCTTAGGTTTGATGAGAACAAAATTTTCTTCTTTCTTTGCATTCTTGACCTTCTTTGACTTCAATACAACTTTGGATTGGCTTTCAGCAATCTTCTGAACCAATCGAACACCACCAATAAATCCATATAGCTAATGATTCTGTTTTCATGTGGACCAACCATGTAGAAGTTGATAATGTCATTTCATTCAAAATGCAGTAGATCGCTAAAGAGGTTTCTACCCCCCTA
This sequence comes from Litsea cubeba, assembly GCA_012931725.1. NCBI lineage: Eukaryota > Viridiplantae > Streptophyta > Magnoliopsida > Laurales > Lauraceae > Litsea > Litsea cubeba. Next base: position 48,679,681 of record CM022951.1, on the reverse strand, counting down.
TATAAACTTAGGAGCAGTACAGACACTTCTACAAAATCTCTTTCCAAGAATAAGTTCAGTTGGATAATTAGTAAGATGGGCATGATTGACATCCAGTGGCGGAGGGAGGGGGAGGCTCATCAATTTTTTCTCATCTTTGCTTAACAAGAGAAACTCCGCCTATGTTGGGGTATCCTTGACATAACCGGTCCCAAGCCCGGACAAAGGAGGAGGGTTGTGCGTTAGGTAGCCGACAGCCAACACGATACTCAGTCGGATTTCTTTATGGATTTGAGACCTAATGAAATTTCGTGGGGGCGTCCCCTACTTAGCGGCGAGCTGTATGGTCCGGGTACAGTGATAAGTGAGCAAGGACCGCTGCATCAGCGCCCGGGTGCAGTGCTAAATAGGCAAGGGTCTTCACACTTTATTGAACGAGTGTGGGGGGTAAGGAAGCTAGTCCAAAATAGAAAGCTGAGATTGGGTACTTAGAACATTGGGAGCCTAACTGGGAAACTTATGGAAGTGGTGGATACAATGGAAAGGAGACGAATCGCAATTGCTTGCTTGCAAGAGACAAGATGGGTGGGACACAAAGCTAAAGAGATTGAGAGGACTGGGTATAAGTTATGGTATATGGGACTTAATAGATCGAGGAATGGGGTCGGCATAGTGGTAAACAAGGACTTAAAGGAAGATGTAGTTAATGTAAAGCGCTATGGAGATAGGATTATTGCAATTAAGTTAGTGTTAGGAGAAGAGATAGTGAACGTAATTAGTACTTATGCCCCTCAGGTGGGCTTAGGAGATGGAAATAAGGAGAAGTTTTGGGAAGACTTGGAAGGAGTGCTACTAGAGATACCCCAAGGAGAGATGGTCTTCATAGGAGGAGATTTGAACGGTCATGTAGGACGCGACGTAGATGGATACATAGGAGTACACGGGGGACATGGGTACGGTAATAGAAATGAAGAAGGGAAGGATATCTTGGAGTTTTCAGTGGCTTATGATCTCATGGTAACTAACACCTTTTTTAGGAAGAGAGAGGAGCATTTGGTGACTTATAAGAGTGGCTCATCGACGACACAAATTGACTTCTTCTTAACTAGGAAAAGAGACCGCTTAGCTTGTAAAGATTGCAAGGTTATACCGGGGGAGAGCTTGACTTCCCAACATAGGTTGTTGATCATAGATGTGCAGCTACAAAGGTGGACTAGAAAAAAGAAGTTGTATAGATGCTCAAGGACTAAATGGTGGAACCTGAAAGGTGATAAGCAACTAGCTTTAAGGGAAAAGAGTACTAGAGGAAGACGTTTGGGCGATAGATGAGAGTGCAAATAATATGTGGGATAAGGTAGCAGAGTGTATTAGGAAGGTGGGGAAAGAAGTCTTAGGAGAATCCAGAGGGGGGGCTTCGGTACAGAAAGAGGCATGGTGGTGGAGCGAAGCCGTCCAAGACAAGATAAGAGTTAAAAGAGAGTGCTTCAAAACTTGGCAAAATGATCGAATTGAAGCGAACTTGGAGAGGTATAAAGAAGCAAAAAGAGAAACCAAAAAGGCAGTTAGTGAGGCCAAGGCAAAGGCATTTGAGGAGCTATATGGCGACTTGACACTAAGGAAGGCGAAAGAGAGATATTCAAGCTTGCTAAAACCAGAGATCAACGGACCAAGGACTTAAACCAAGTTAATTGCATTAAGGATGAGGATGAAAAGGTATTAGTAAAGGAAGAGGAGATAAAGGAGCGTTGGAAGAGCTACTTCTACAAGTTATTTAACGAAAGCAGTAGTAGTGACATACAATTTGGGCAGCTTACCATTTCTAGAGAAGAAGCGAATCATATGTTCTATAGGAGAATCAGTAGGGAAGAAGTTAAAGAAGTATTGAAAAGAATGAAGAATGGGAAAGCGGTTGGGCCAGATGGTATCCCTATTGAGGTCTGGAGGTGCTTGGGGGAGGATGGCATTAGTTGGTTGACAAAGCTTTTTAATGTAGTGCTAAAGAGCAAGAAGATGCCTAATGCATGGAGGAAAAGTATTCTTATACCCATATACAAGAACAAAGGAGATATTCAGAACTGTGCGAACTACCGCGGGATTAAATTGATGAGCCATACGATGAAATTATGGGAGAGAGTTATTGAGAGAAGACTAAGAAGAACAACAAACGTTTCAGATAATCAATTTGGTTTCATGCCTGGGAGATCAACCATGGAGGCTATCTTTCTCCTGAGGAGGTTAATGGAACAGTATAGAGAAGGCAAGAGAGATTTACATATGGTGTTCATTGACTTGGAGAAGGCCTATAACCGGGTTCCTAGGGAGATTCTTTGGAGAGTTCTGGAAAAGAAAAGAGTGTGTGTCGCATATATTGAGGCGATAAAGGATATGTATGATAGAGTCGTGACATCTATAAGGACGACTGGCGGCGAAACTAAGGAGTTTCCTATCACGATTGGTCTACACCAAGGCTTAGTGTTAAGCCCGTACTTGTTTGCCCTAGTTATGGATGATATTACAAGACATATCCAGGATAAGGTGCCGTGGTGTATGCTATTTGCAGATGACATTATTTTAGTGGATGAGACGAGAGAATGAGTGAATGCTAAACTAGAATTGTGACGGAAAACATTAGAGACAAAAGGGTTTAGGCTAAGTCGATGCAAAACGGAATATATGGAATGCAAGTTTAGTCAAAGTAGGACACCTGGTAACATAAAAGTAAGTTTGGGCACACAAAAGATTGTAGAGAAAGAAAACTTTAGGTACCTTGGATCTATGGTGCAACAAGATGGAGGGATTGATATTGATGTAAGTCACATGATTCAAGCCGGGTGGACCAAATGGAGGAGTGTTTCGGGGGTCTTGTATGATCGGAAAGTCCCCCTCAAGGTTAAAGGAAAGTATTATAAGGTGGCGGTACGACCAGCGTTGTTATATGGATCAGAGTGTTGGGCAGTAAAGCATAATCATGTCAAGAAGATGGAAGTTGCGGAGATGAGAATGCTAAGATGGATGTGCGGGATCACAAGGAGAGATAGGATTAGGAATGAGGAGATTAGGGGCAAAGTAGGAATAGCACCGATTTGAGATAAAATGAGAGAAAATCGACTGAGATAGTCCGGCCATGTTAGAAGGCGTCCAACGGAAGCACCTGTTAAAAGGTGTGAAAGCATGGAGATTGCCAGGAGTAGGAGAGGGAGAAGGAGACCCAAGAGAAGTTGGAAAGAAACTATTAAACATGACCTTCCCTACATGGATCTAACGGAGGACATGGCCGTAAACAGATTTGATTGGCGTCGTCAAATCCATATAGCCGACCCCACCTAGTGGGAAAATGCTTGGTTTGGTTTGGTTTGCTTAACAAGAGAAATTTTAGGACTTGTAGATATTTTTTTTATAATTTTACCCCTCCTCAAAACTCTTAGCTTTTGCAATGAAGCATGAATTTGAAAAAATCGTACAGGGTATTTTTGTCTTGTGCTTGTTTGTTAAGGATACAAATCTAACAAACTTTTCATATCCTCTGGGCAAATCTTGCTATTATTCTACTCAGAGTGGAGGATTCATGTCTCATGGTTCTTTCAAGCATTTTTTTCCTCTCTTTTTTTAAGCCTTTCAAATAGAGTTCCATAAAGCTCTTTTGCGGGACCATTAAAAATAAATGAAAATAGGTGCAGAATGTGGATCCTTTACGGTCGATCTCCTGAGTAGTGCCCACTTGAAATAACTTAAACCTTACAAATGATCTGGGCTCAACTTTAAACTATATGAAATATTTGAATTGTTTATAATATTTTATGTGAGTGTTTTATAAGTTATCGATGTAAAGATGGGTCATTTGAATGAAATTTGATAAAACTATATACTACATGGAAAGGCCATTTTTTCCAATCATTTAGATTGTCAAAGGTGGGCCCGCTTGTAGAACTCTTCCATGATTCATTGTTCCTTTCTTTTATCCTATGTCTATCACATAGATAACATCAGGGCCTTTGAAATATTTCCTAGGCCATAAAACAAGTGTCCTCTTTTCTATGAGATATTTCACTCAAATAAAATGTACTGTCAGATACAAAATATTTATATTTTTTTAACATTTATCTTAGTGTTATAAAAGTTACTGTAGACCATTTAAGTGAGATTTTATAAAGACTATAAGGAAATGACCCATAGTTCGAATTGTTTAAACTTTTCACAAGAAAATCAGCTAATCTTATTTGTCGATCACCCTTGCCCGCCCCCCGCCCCCCTTCAAGAAATTCCTGGCTCCGCCACTGTTGACATCTATGCACCAATTTGAGGGGAATTGTTATAGAATATATGTTTTCTTCTAAATTTCCCATGGTCGTCATACGGCATTAACTAATGTATTTTAGTCATTTGAACACATGTTTCTCCTGAATTTCTCTTTTCTTTCTTCTTTCGTCTCCTTATTAATTTCTCTTTTCCTTTTTCTTTCCTCTCCTTATCTTTTCTTTCTTCTATTATTTCTCCTGTTAAAACAGGAATATATTGTACTTGTAAGGGTAATAAAGATTTTTTTTAATGGCATGATTGTAAGTTTAAGACATAACTAATAAGAGGGTGGGAGAAACGTGACAGAACGGTTCATCAAATTCCATGAGAGAAAGAGAGAGAGAGGGATGGGATTAATCAAACACTTCACCATAATCTCTTTCTCCACATCTTATTTTCTCCACTATCAACTATATTATCAATGGTCATCCCTAAACGAATCCTTCTTCATTTGTCTGAGTATGTTATGAAATGCATTTCTTATAAATAACCATGTAAGGAATTGGTGATTTATTTCTTCTTAAATGCAAATAGCAATACTGAATTACATAAACAGAATCCTGTTAATAGAAACCATATGTTGGTACAGTGATCTGTATTCAGAGTATGCCTAGAAACAAGGGCAAATCAACAATACCAGTAACAAGCAGCGAATCCACTATCTAACAATTTTATGAGCACAAAAGAATAGTCATGAGAAAAAACCAAATTACTTCACTAAAACAAATGATATATCAAATTACATGTCATGAGCGACAACTTTGTATCCTGCATCAATCAGATTATTTGCCATATGAAAACCCATGTTCCCAAGCCCAATGAATCCAACATGCTGCAATCAATCAAGAGAAAGAATAGGTTATGATAACATCATGTCATCAAAAGAACTTACGCAAACAAAAAAAAAATACCAACCAAAACAAAGAAAATATAATATTTTCTTGGGAAAAAATATCCAAGCATTAACAGCAAATATTCATATTCAAATTTCACAGAGACCATTTAGTAGCAAGCATTCTGGGGTGGATTCCAAAATGACAAGTGATTCTATCTCTCCTCGAGGAAATATTTTGTTTAGTGACTTATCAGTTATCATTCTAAAAAGCTCCTGAAGCCCCACTTCTTGACACTTCAGAATGATGGTTTCTTGTCTTCATCCCAGAATGCTCCATGACTTTCTTTCATCATTTTGGTTAAAGTTACAAAAGGGCTAGTCCACATTGGACCTGAACCTTAATCCAACTAGTGTTCCTTGCACAAAAAAAAAAGGATCTTTCGTGTATGATCCTGCATAATCTCGAATGTTATCAGTTCCAGTACATAAACCAAATGATACAATGCAAGCAAAAATTACTAGATTCATGGAGATATGGAACAACATATAAGATTGAAACAATCAAAGTTGAAGAAAAGAAATAGAATTTCTTTCCTTTGTTTTCAAAGTCCAAACCCCTAATTCCCAATCCTAACAAACAATGACACCCTAACTCAAATAATGTTTTTAAAAAGTCCTCCAAACAGTGCATACTTTATAATCTCTTCTCTTGAACTAAAATGGAGTCGATTCGTCTACATCCCAAGATTCTCTTTCCACATTTTTGTTTTCCCCAATCATCAGTCAGTAATTCTAATCCCACGACTGGTATTCTTTCGAAGAAGGAAGTGGAGAGAAAATGATGGGTGAAGAAGGAAGGGAGAAACTCACCTCGAGCTGCGATTGAATGGGGGCAGAAGAAGAGAATCCACGGATTGAAAGCGGTTGGAATCGTGGAAATGAAAGATTGGATTTCAGTTTCCAGAGAAACTTTGGAGCTCTCGCCATCGAATTTGCTTTGTGCAGAGAAAAGACCAGACAAGGAAAAACAAGAAAACGGGAAGATGCCCTGTTCTAGTGCTCTCTATGCAGCATACCTTATAAAATTCAATCTCCAAGTATTTTAATGCAAAGAAACAGGCCGGTCTTGTTTTGGCTAGAATTTCGTAGCACCCACTTGCTGAACTCACCACCCTCTCACCATCCTCTTTTATTTTCTTAAAATCATTTTGCTGAGCCCACCCACGATATTTTCCAAACTACCCATGCAAGAAACCCAGGTCGTTCTCCTCCTCTGCATTTCCCTCGTCGACCATTTTTTAAAAACCGAGCAAAGGCACCAACTTCTCCTCCTCTGGCCTTCCCTCTTCTTGGTCGTTCTCCCTCCAAAGAGCAGCAGTACACATCGCTTCTTCTTCTTCTTCTTCACATGACGCTCAGGTGAGTCTTCTTCTTCTTTTTCCTTTTCTTCTTGTTCATAGGTTTATCATTTTTACATTTATTTTTAGGTCGTAATTTCTTTGTTAGAGAGTAGATAAGTTTATTAAGAGCTAATTCATGTGCATTCGAAGTGCTGAATCCCTGTTCACTTTGCCAAAACTCGTGGTATTTTTCGCGATCTGCTCGGCAATGCAAAACCGTGCATGAATTTATTGCACGGTAAATGTTTACCGTGTATAGATTTTTTGCACGATAAAAATCTTCCGTGCATAAATGTTTTGCACGGAACATGTAAACCGCGCACAACAAATATGCACAGCAAACATATACCGTGCATAAAATTGTTGCACGGAATAATTGTGCCATGCATAACGATTTTGCACGATACAATTGAACCGAGCAGTACAAGAAAAAATGATTTCTTCGTAGAATGCTTTTTCTTCCTACTGAGTTTTATTTTAAATCCAGATAGGAAGATATGCCGAGGAGACCAGCTCGCCGTATTGGTAGCATCTCACATCCTGCATGTGGACGTGGTAGTACTTCTAGTCATCCATCCAGAGTGCGGGTGAAGGTTGGCGTTACTAGACCTCCTCACCAAGGTGTGCATGCTACTACTTCGACCGCCGGCCGTCAACGGCCAACGGCGTCTGAACGAAGACGCAAATTATGGCAGGATCCACTGCCTGAGAGCTCTTCAGAGGATGATTCCTCAGATGATGAGGCAGGGCGGTCTAGTCCTCCCCAGCCGTCTAGTACTCCTATGGTGCCAGCAGGGGATGATGATTCCTCAGAGGATCAGGCACAGCCATCCAGTCCTCATGCAGCGGCAGCAGGGGATGGCCCTATTCCCGGCGGTCCGGCCGACGAGTCCGTCCTTGTGAGTGTTAGGAATCACGTGGCCATATCCATATGGGACGGAAAGGTACACGTTAATTCTTTATATGTTTTAAGTAATTCTTTATATAATACCAGATGTTAATGAAGATTTATACTATACTTGTAATGTGCAGGAACGTGGCCTGCTCAAATGTATCAGTCATTGGCGCCAGCTGAAGGACTGGTACATACCTCTCCCTGGAGATCGTCTTGATCTTGAGGTGCCTCTCTTTCGCACTATCATAGAAGAGTCTGGATTGGCAGACCTGAGGCGTTTCAGCTACCGATATATCTCCTGCCCCTTGGTCTCGAGCTTTGTGGAGAGATGGCAGCCCGAGACCAATACCTTCCACATGCCGTTTGGGGAGATGACGATCACAATAGATGATGTGAGTTCTCTACTCGACATCCCAGTCACTGGACTTCCTATCCACGTATCTACTAGTATGGGATTTACTGAGCAAGTAGATCTACTCGAGTTAGGACTGGGTGTGGATAGGGCATCTGCGACAGTAGAGTTGAACCTGGCACGGGGTGGGGTAATGAGGATGGGGTGGATCCGACGGGTGTGCGGCGATGTGACTCCTGTGTCGTCGGTTGAGGAGGTAGAGTGTGCAGCCAGAGGCTATCTTCTTTATCTGTTGGGCTGTACACTATTCACTGATAAGTCCGCCACTCGAGTCCCTGTCTACTACTTATCCTTATTGATGGACCTGCCACGGGTCCGTCATTACGCATGGGGGCTGCCGCACTGTCGTATCTGTATCGCCAGTTGGGGACCGCCACAAGGGCAGATGTGCGACAGATTGCTGGATATTTGACACTGCTCATGGTAAGACCGGTACATTTTATATATGCATATACCTTTTCCATTATAATTGATATAAGGATTGTATAATTATTAATATTTGTCATTTGTAGTCTTGGGTGTATGAGCACTTCCCATTCGCCCGTCCTCCTACACAATGGGGATACACTTGAGGGATGCCTCTAGCAAGCCGCTGGAATCCTGGACAGGATTCTGAAAATGCTAGAGAAAATATATAGCTGATGCGGGAGAGATTGGTGCCTTACACCCGAGTGAGGTGAGCACTCATTAGAACTTTTTATGTTATATATTTTACATTCTTTACTTTTTTCTTTTACGTTTTTTGACAAGGAGCATGTTTTATTATATTAGTGACTTGTTTTCGTTTATATGTAACAGATTGTTTGGGATCCGTATGCTAGTGCTATGGCTCAACATCCACTACAGCAGATATCCTTCTTTTGTGGTTGCTTGAGAGCCCTAGATGTCATTGAACCCTACCACCCACACAGGGTTCTTCGACAATTCGGCTACGTACAGACCATCCCACCCGCACCTCTTGCCCCCATCCGTGCTACTCGGGGAAGTACTGCTGGTAAATACAAGGTCTCCTATACGTTTCTGGACCAGTATTGGATTACTTGGGAGGACCATGTATTATCTCTGGCACACCGTGGCCATCGAGCACATCATGCATGGGAGTGTTCACCGGACTACCTCGAGTGGTACACTAGGATATCACACCCTCATGTACAGAACCCCGCCCGCCATTCCCACTATGACCCTAATGAGGGTAGAGAGGACCCGACTCCGAGAACGGTGAGTGCATTTTAAACTATCTTATTTCATACATCGATGCAACTATTCTTTAAAATTTCCTTTAACACATTCTATTGTTTCTTATAGATCCTTCGAGCGAAGGACTATATTCGTGCCACGCTTGAACGACTGGACCAGCCAGTAAACTTCTACCAGAGGGCACTGCAGACTACCCTCGATATTCTTGATGGCTTGCCGGTGACGTATCGCCAGCGTGCGCAACAGTGATGCTCAGAGGGCTTTTGGATTGGTCAATTTAATTTTTTTTTTAGATGTATAAGTAATTTCATGAAGGAATATCTTCTTATTTGGTTGAGATGGGATATATACTAGCTTGCAGTTTCACTGTTGGAGAGTATCATTGGATTCTGTTGGCTTGTCCATCGAACACGACATTATCAGATGACTTCCTCAACCGTATTAAGAGTAAAAGGATTCTAATACATATGGGCTTTAGAACCCCAGAAAACACTGATCTGGAGTTCTAAAGCCCATATGTGTCAGAATCCATTTACTCTTAATACGATTGAGGAAGTCATCTGGTAATGTCGTGTTCGATGGACAAGCCAACAGAATCATGATACTCTCCAACAGTGAAACTGCAAGCTAAGATTGCTCCAGGCTCTTTAGGAATTTTGGATTGGACAATGTATTCTTTTTATGAGATGTATAAGTAATTGCAAGAAAACTGGGTTCTTTTTTACTGCTTGAGTTTGAAAATGTACTACAAACTTTAATATGTCAATCAAAGATTCTTGATTCTTGTATACGAACTTTTATGATTTTTTTTACTTCTGGTCATGAAATGGTTGATGCCTTTTACTTTTTTTTTATGAACATCTACATGCCTCTTCGAGGTGGGATACAAAAGGTCCACCAGTCTACAGTAATGCATGACCAATCCACGCATATAAATATTACACGGCCAACATATACCATGCAGATGCAATCAGGTCGGCCAACATGTACCATGCAGATACATTCTGCTCGGCTAACATATGCCGAGCAGAAACTATATACTCGGCCAACAGGTACCGAGCAGTTCCATTCTGCACAGCAACTGTTGGCCGTGCAGAATGGTTTTGCACATCTACTTGTGTGCCATGCAATATATTTTTAATTAATGATAGATTTGCCAATTCACAATCAACTAAGGAGGGGTATGAAGGAATAAACAAAAAAAATCATAACATAAAAGCTTGATTGAATTTCAACATCCTTTACTAAATTTGTTTACATCAAGTTTAAAGTACAAGAAATCAGTCACTGTCAAGATTTACCGACTCCAGTGTTGCGACACTGTCTCCAATTATTTCTTTGAATCGCTCGATGTTCTAAGCATATGGTAGTTGCCATCCGTCAGCATTAGGATGGTGGTGTCTATACCAATTTGTAGCAATGGGAGGCATGGGAGCCCCGGGTGTCATGAAGACTTGAACAAAATTGTTACCATTGACGAAACCAATCGCGATAACTTTGCGATCAGAAGATGGAATCGGGGATAATCTCAAATGCAGGAAAGTAAGGCACTGTTGCACAAAAAGATGGACCAATACAACATTATAATATGAAGCTATCAGGTGACCCATGTCTGGCATTGTCATCCAACGAGCATATGGAGGATGACTATCATAGTACGCCAAGGCATAATACAGCTCCCCAACCCTATCATCTCCTCCATATAGCAATGAATAATAATTTTGATACCTCTGTAGTTCATTGCTCAAATCCAGTCTAACCTGCATCCAACTATCATCGCTCATGCCCAAAAGACCAGCTATTGCTCTGAATCCACAGTTACCATCTGCGTCGACATCCTTAATAGTCTCGATATAGGGTCCTAAAGACTTAGGAAGCAAATGCTCGAACGTGCATGAACGAGTGCGACGGACACTTAATTTCTCCTTTCCATTCTTTAAATCTAGACTGTTAGTTCTCGATGGAACGCTATCTTCGATCGAGAGTGCATACTCAAAAGCAGATGGCTCCCGACGCGTAGACCGATCCAACTTTTTCTTTTTTAAGGATGAACGACCCCGCGTGTTCAATTTAACATCCGACTCAAGAAGAGAAGTAGACGAAGGACACTCCAACTCTCTTAGTTTTTTCAATAATTGTATTTTACCAGCCTGATCGGTACTCTGAAATTTCTTATTGATCAACTCGAACTCGGAAGTTGTGGTTAATTCGGGGGCTTCATTCTCCTTAGTGGAGTCTAAATTGAGCTTACTCTAGTACTGATGGACACAACTCAGTGGTATTTGAGTGCCTTCCCTTATGTATTCAGCAATCTCGTGTGCACATGGTAACCCATGGGTCCGTCAGATTACGCACCCACATGCCACCGAATTTGACCAATATAACCAGCTCTTATCGACTCATTCAGTACTATATCCATAGCATTCCTTGATATAAATCCTCTCAACTCGCGAAACAGTGCTGGTTTGAACTTATGTTGCACGGTGTTCATGCCCTTTTCAAATGAAGCCTTTATCTCCATAAAAAGCAACTCAAGCAATGCATGGATAACCTGCCAGGACGCATCAAAGCTACTATTCGATGTGCCAAGGTGTCTTTTCAATTTTGCATGTGCGCTCTCAGTCCTATTCGTAGTCACGTTTCCAAAGTGCATATGCCGATCTATCCAAGCAGCTACAAATTGTTCCTTGTGGTTATTCAACCACGATTTATTCACATAATCAACAGCGTTTGGATACCCATAGAAATTCCGGTCCAATGCACTTAGAAACTAAATGTAGTCATTTTCAGTGGGAGAGACTACCAACATATTCCAACTAGATATAAACGCATCCCATCTGTCGTTGGTCTCAAAATACTTCTTACAATTTGCCAAGATGTTCCTAGAAATATGCCACCTGCATAATAAGCTTGCTGCATTCGGAAAAACAACGTGTATTGCATTGATCAGTGCTAACTCTCTATCGGTTACAATCACACGGGGTATAATACATCCATCCATTAACTCCTTAAGCCTCTCCAAAGCCCATCTGTAATTGGCCCCCCTCTCTGATTCAAGGTACACAAAAGCAACGGAGAAAGTCAGTTGAGTAGATGTCACACCAACAATCTCAAGCAAGGGAAGTCGATATCTATTAGTCTTATACGTGCAATCCATTATCAAAACTTCTGGAAATGCACGTAACAACTGAATAGATGATGGATGTGCCCAGAATAGGTCTATCGTAGCATCTATAGAGGCGTTGCTAGTGTGATACTCAATGTAGTTGTTCTGCTCCAAATGCATCATGAGTTGTTGCATCTGTGATCGACCGGCCAACTCAGTCACCCTCCACTTCTGACGGGCATTGTAGATACTCTTCATCGTACTGGTGTTGTGCACGTCCCTTTCCTGCAACGTACGAAGGATGTTCATTGGCTTCACCATACTCTTCAACATATCAATCAAAACATTGATTTCCTCCCCTGAAAACCTTCCAGCAAATGAGTGCCCATCGAGATGTTATGCGTTTGGATGATTGTGCAACCCACAAACCACTGTTAACATCCAATCATCATCATTTGCCAACTTTCGGCCCTTCAAAGCAAAAGGGCAATTACACTTCTTCGTTCCCGTTGCCTTATTAGGATTTCTCTTTTCGGAGACTTTCGATGGACCCTTATAGCTTCCGCTTCTCTTACAAGATAAAAATTATTCTCGGCTTCCTACCATCTCCACCAGCATCTGAAGTTTTGATTACAATTACCAAGCCATGTTTCTTTCCCACTTCCCTTGTCCATTGGATTAGGTCTTCTCGGCTTCTAAATATCATGTCAGTAGTGAAGACATTAGTAAAATTCAAAGAGCACTCACTGGCACCGGTTGACTGATTCTCCTGAAAATATGATTACTAAATCTTAGTATATTAATGTACGAGACTATAAACTGTCCTTGTGAAATATGCCCGGTTTACTATTGCCATGCAAAATATTTTTGCTCGGCATAAATATGCCGTGTAAACATTTTATGCACGGCATAAATGTCCGTGCAAAACTCATTTGAAAGACATAAATATGCCGTGCAAAAATATTTTTCATGGCATATTTATGCCGTTCAAATCTAATATGTTTGATAGTATTCCGATGTGCAATATTCATTTGCACGGCTCTGGAATGCCGAACAGGACCCGTAAATTTTAATTAAAATGCTGAAATGAAGTCAAGTGTATACCTCCTCTTGGTAGACCGTTAGTTGCAAGTCCATATTGAAAATGCCTAATTCCAATGGACAATGTGGTGTAGGGAGATGAGTGCCTATAATATCTTTAAATAAATGGAGGAGACTTTGATACTTTTTAAGAGTTGGAGAAGATGATGATGAGGAAAGAGATGAAGATCAATGGGGATTAATGAGTGCAGAACAGTATCGAAATAAGGGATAATGAAGAATAAGAAGAAGAAGATGAAACCTCAAGAAACACCGTAGCAAAGGAAGAGAGGGAGGTTGTTGATGAAGAAGGGTGATTTCGTCATTTTATTTGAGGCTATTTTGGTGATTAAAAAAAAATAAAATGTGGGTGTGTACAGCATTACATGTGGGTGCGTTTAGAATCTCTCTTTCGTACTCATGATTTTCCATCTATCCTTCCCCCATTGATGGATATACACTCTGCTCACATGTGACTTATTGATCTTTCGCATACTGGTGGAAACCTGCATGTGTCCGAACACAAAATTTTATTAAGAAAATCTTAAAAAAATAAAATTCTTAAAAAATTAACCAGAAGCTTCAATATATTTAAAAATAAAATTTCAATAGAAAATGAGTGATTGTAAATTATAAGGCTAGTGCAAATGTCCAAATACAGCTGACACTAATTTTTCCTATACATTTGAAAATAATAAAATAATAATATAGTGAGAAAAATAAGATTTTAAAAGACAATCAATATAGAATTTATATAACTTTTTGATGATATAAATCACATATTTCTAAATATTTTATCATGAATGTATGTACAAAGGAATTTAAATATACTTTTTTTAACCTGTCAGGTCGACTTATCAGTTTTCTAGTAGACTTGACCTGCTAAAGTTGGAGTTCAGTCGAAAGCATAGTCAAATAGATAACATGAAGTTTTATAAAAAATAAAAATAAAAAAAGTAAAAACCAGATGAGCTTACTGTTCTAACCAATTACCATGAACATTATACGTTCACTACAAAATCAGATTCTATTAAGGAAAAAAAATTAATTATATCCTAACTATGGAAATCAGAATAACAAAACTGAGATGGTGGTTTTAGTCTTAACTTACAAAGAAGAATAACATATCACACCGACCGTCAAGAATAATGAAGTAGTCTGGCTTGTCCTCAAGTGACAGGGATCAACAATGGTGGAACTATGATATGAACTCTAACGGGTAAGATTTGCAAAGCACCTGTTGATCAATATTAGGATTTAATATGTGCTTTGTTTTATTTTATAAGACGAACTACTATCAGGTAAAAAGAGGCAATACCTCTCTAAGAGTCAGCATCTTCTTTTGCTTGATACAAAGTGCTATATTTTAGACCCTATAATAAATAGATAATACAAAGTAATTATAGAAGTTCAGTTAAATGGAAGCTTACAAATAGAGATATCTATAGGGAAAAAATACCAAAAAACAAAAAGCTACAAATAAAAATCTGCCAAAAGAATTAAACCTTCCTCTTAAGAAATACATAAAAATGTAACCCAGGTATTCTAAATTAACTCTTCTACTCTGTTCTGTATAGAGGATGGGAGTGCTAATCAAAGTAAGAAAAATTCGAAACGAACAAAGACAAACTGAATTTATTGCAGTTCAGCATCAAATACTTATTTTAGTTGATTACACTTAAAACAATCACTTCATTCACTGACTCTAAAGTTAGTAGTAACGCTAGCATTAGGGGTGATCAACCGGATTTCCGGGTCCGGCCTAAAATGAAGGACCGGACCGGTTTCCATTTTTTTTTTTCGTTTTTTTTTTCATTTTCACCTCACATCTAAAAAGTGGGCAAATGTCAAATGAATGAATAATGGGTTTTACAAATGGGTGCTGGGCTCATGCCTCATGGGCTCATCATAAACGTAGGTTTACCATCATGACACCGTGAGAGTACTGATCTAACCTGACGCACCACAATGTATATTTTATTTTCTCCCCATGGAAACACATTTTTACATTGAACCCTACCCTGAGAAGTGAACTGGCTTTAATCTGCCCCTTTTCTGTTAGGCAATTTTGTGTAAATGGATTTTTGGAGAATTTATTGTATTGTATAAAGAATTGTCAGGATATTTCAAATATTGGAATTTTAGAGAGAGATAAAATTTGGAAAGTTATGCAAAATGAGCTAGTTTGAAATTAAATTATGTTGGAGATAAGTTTTTTTTTCTTTTGAAATTTTGATCTTGAGATGTTGCATTCTGTTATGATGATTTCAGTTCTGACATTATTCCAAGAATAATATAAATCAAGGAAGTAATATTAAATAGATATTAGGATATTTTAAAATATTGCCAACTTTGTCACTTTGCATGTAGGGATTATATTTTAAAATAATGCCAATAGATACTGGGGGTTGTTTGTTTTCAGTTTTCACTGGTTATATACATCATGATACGTTTGCACTCATCTAGACATGGAAAGCATAAATGAGGCATGGAAATGAGGAGATTATTCATCATTAGCATTGGTGATTGGTAGTTGATAATAATTTTGACTTTTTCAATTCAACATCTTTTGGGTCCACTCAAATAGAAATCCTAGGTCCGCCTGACCTGTATTTGTAATCCAAAACATTTAATCTGTGAGAAACATTCAAAAACAACCAAACCTTAAAAAAATGGATATGTATTTTGAACAATTAGTATCCTCCATCCAACGGTTGGGATGGTAATCATGTTAAGGCCATGTATTGTTTTCTGCAACATGCAACTGACGCCGACATCAATATGAAAAAAAATTTTATTATTTTAATAAATGCGGTCCGGTCCGGTCCAGACCGGACCGGATTTTGACCACTAAGACCGCAAATCCGGTCCGGTCTGCGGTCCGGTTCCGTGCAGCCCTAGCTAGCATAACAAGCAGTTTCTATGAGATTCTCGCTTTCCCTTTAAGGAATAGCATGACGCTTCATTGAAATATATGAGAAAAATAAGAAAAAGCTTGCAATGATGAAAGAAATAAATGTGTTAGAAAATTATCAAAGTTTTTCAATTTAAACCTCATGAGTAAGAGCAATAATAAATAAATATATTCATGCCCTTGAAATGCCCCTTTATAATAAAAAAATTCACAAAAGTTGTATATTAAGAAACTAAAAATTGTACATAACAACAACAATTTTACGATAGCAATTTATAAGACCTACCACTAAATTGCATTTATGGAATTATCTTTAGCAATCACTAATATTAGAAGAGAACCAATATTTAGTAGTAGTTATCACATTATCCAACTTGTGATTATTCTTCCAACAAGGGTATAAATCAAGATCAATACAACTATTATGTTTGATTGAAAAATCAATTATTCTAACTAAATAAAACACAAACACATGAAGCAAAAAGGAAAAGAATATTAAAATTCTTTTTAATGGTAACTTTCATGAAAAGAGAGAAAAAAAGGGCGGAGATAAAATGAGTTTAAGTTTGTACATTTCACTTTCTTATTTATGATATTTTGTCATCAGTTGCTACTTTTTTCTAAAAAAGAAAAAGAAAAAACTAAACATAAAGCAATAATGCAAGCAAAGTACCTGTATATATGGGATGTGCTTATAAGTTTTGGAGGTCTCTATACCTTTTTCAAAGGCCATAATCAATAATATACAACTGTTACAAATATTTAAGGTTAGTGTCAAAAGATTAAAGGGTTAATATTTAAAAAATAATAACAAAGGGTTACATCTGTATAAAGAAAAATAATCTTATATCTTCTGGAAACCTACCGGAGCCCTATGATGTTCTTAACTCTCAAATTTCAAATACAATTACCACTCAAGTATCTTTTAGTTCCACCAAAAAATAAAAAAAAAATAAATAGAAACTATTTGCACAATTAGCATTGTTTCAGGTAAAAAGAGAGAGAGAGAAAGAGAGAGAGAGAGAGAATGTTAATTCGCTCATATGTAGTCAATTTGGTATTTGAATTATAACACAACCACCAATTGGCCACCAGCAACAATAACAAAAGTAGCAAGCTAGCTAATACCTTTTGTCGCGACTTTTAAATTGATTTTTAAGCCACTGGCGAAGTATTTAAAATGCCCACAAAATTATAAGTATTGAACACCAAACGGTAGTAAGTAAAATACACTTGATTCCTTTTCTTTTGATCCATTATAAAATACACTATTTATTCTCTTTTTTATTTTCATCCCGTCTTAGTTCAAGGTTTATTATTGAAAAAGCACATGGCATTAAAGTTTTTAGAGTTAAAAGGCAGTATGTACACCATGAACCACATAATGGAGTAAATAGTGCATAGTTAAAATCTTTTGTTTTTCCCACTTTGGCTTAGTTTATTAATCGGGGTGGACAAAATAGTGCCAAGAAAGAATAAAAAACTTTCTGAATGATAAAATCTGAAATATTTTTCCTTTGAAATGATTCTTTAATAGCACCATATCTCATAATTAATTTTACAAAAGACCAAAAAAAAATAACAACTGAATAAACATTTTAAAATTAGTGAACAAAATGGTTCAATGAGAACCACAAATGAATGGTTATTGGTCTTATCCCACTCTTGAGGGGTTTGGAGGGTGACGATTAAAGAGGTCATGGTCTAAAGAATAAGAATTTAACTAACATAAACTAAAACAGGAAAAATAAACAAATTAAAATAAAATGTTAGATTATTATACAAATATGGATTATGTTTTTGGCCTTTTGAATATTAGCACTTGTACTGCTTAAAAAAAATCCCTTCCCCTTCTACTCTATGGAGAAGGAAAACAAATTCTGACAGATAACGGAAATCCTTTCCATGCCTCATAGCATCGTCCTTTTAGTTATTGTCTACTTTGTTTTTCTCAACCAGGACACTTTCTGTTTGAGTTTTCCATTTTCCTATCTCACATAACAAACAATATCAGTTTTACATTTTAAATGCTATGCACAAATTCACATTCCAAACATAGAGTGAGAACTAAATACAAAGTTCTACCATAAGGAAACACGAAACACGCGCAATTTGGAAGCCTGCAGTTAAGATTCAAGAAATAAAACAGACAGATAATTAAAATTATCAAAGCACGAAGGCTATCAATGGGCCTAACTTTGGCCCAAACAGGAATGAGAAAGAAAAAACCAACTATTCATCATCATTTTCTTAACTCTGGTTGCACTCATTTTTTTTAGAATAAAGATTTTATTGCAACATTAAAAAAAATTGAATAAGAAGACACAATAAAACGATAATAATTTCAATAGACAGTGCTCACTTACATGTATGAAAACTCCCTCCATTTCAAAAGAAGCTAAGAGTCAATGAAGAAGGGAAAAACCTCATACCTACAAAAACTCCCTATATTGAAAATCTTGTAGTATCTGAATAAGAAGAATGTTAAAAGAAAATTAAAAAAAGAAGATGGAAAAAAACAACAATTGAGATATTGATTTGAGATAGATTCCAATCTTATCCACATTTTCCTTTTCTTTTTTCCACCACCTTTAAAAAAAAGAAACAAAGAAATTGAAAAAAAATTACTCGATTTATTGGAATGTATTAAAATGAAATTTTATTACATTTAAAATATTAGCATCTACTCAATAGAAGAGATTAAAAAAATTATTAGGATCGTGTGTGCCAAGTTTGGTCTAGATCCGGGTTCATTTTGGTATAGTAGGGGGCTAGTTAGCAATTTTCCAAAGAATTTAGGAGGTTTTTTCGTAATTTTAGATTTTTGAGATTATGGTACCGCTGGGTATATATTTTTAAGAGGATCTTACCTAAAAAATCCCTTAAGACTGGTCAAAAGCCAAAAGCACCATCAACTTCTTATAAAGACCACAGTAGTCTCAAAGGCGATGTTCGGTATTTTTTTTAACTTTTAGCGCTGAGCGGGGATATCGCAATTCATTCTAAGTAAATGTGCGGGGATATCCCCGTTCATCGTTCATCTATATTACTAAATGGATGTATACACTTCATGAGAATTCCTGGATGAGGACACCTGGCATGTCTTGGAGAGGGACACGTGGCAGCAACCAGCCTAGAATGGTGTTCTGCTAGAAAATAGAAATTGTTTGATTAGAATTTGAATTATCCTAAACTCTCTCAATGACATCCCTATTACCAATAATAATTATCCTAAAATCTCTCCATAAAATCTCTATATCTATTACACACTCAAAAGACCTAAAATCTCTCCATGAAGAATCATCTTCCACTCAAAAGCTTAAAATCTCCACTCAAAAGCTTAAAATCTCTCCATGAGATCCCTAAATAAGCCAACACACCAGATGTGCTACATTTCTAAGTGATGGTGCCTTCTCACACACGTCTATGAGACCCATTTCTACTTAAATGTATTTCATTCAAGTGGGGCTCATCAATGAATAATGGGAAAGTTAAGGCCCACATCAGATGGGCTCATTTCTAATTAAATGTATTCACAAAAGATACTCATTGCCCACCTTCAAAAATTAATTTTTCTCACTAACGTCTATGAGTAAATTAAGGTCTATGATCATTTCATCATTTGATCTTTATCAATCAATTCATAGGTCCCGGCCCGCATCATTTGATTTTATGGACGGTTAGAATAAATACGGTTGACCCCATTCGTCTAGGTCCCACTTAAAAATACTTGGTCAATTCGACAGGTCTACGATCATTTGATCTTTCTTAATCAATTCATGGGTCTCATCCAGCATAATACGGTTTTATGGACGGTTAGAATAGAAATGGTGGACCACATTCATCTGGGGGGTTCCACTTAAATAGGTTAAGTTTGGTCAATTTGTGAGGTCTATGATCATTTGATCTTTATCAAGCAATTCATGGGTCCCAGCAGGGATCATATGGTTTTATGGACGGCTAGAATATAATTGGTGGATCCTTCTCACACACGTCTATGGGGCCAATTTCTACTTAAATATCTTTCATTCAAGTGGGGCTAATCAATGAATAATGGGGCTCATTTCTAATTAAATGTATTTCATTCAAGTGGGGCTCATCAATGAATAATGGGAAAGTTAAGGCCCACAACAGATGGGTTCATTTCTAATTAAATGTATTCACAAAAGATACTCATTGCCCACCTTCAAAAATCAATTTTTCTCACAAACGTCTATGAGTAAATTAAGGTCTATGATCATTTGATCTTTATCAATCAATTCATAGGTCTAATCAATGAATAATGGGGCTCATTTCTAATTAAATGCATATCATTCAAGTGGGGCTCATCAATGAATAATGGGAAAGTTAAGGCCCACACCAGATGGGCTCATTTCTAATTAAATAAATTCACAAAAGATACTCACTGCCCACCTTCAAAAATCAAATTTTCTCACTAACGTCTATAAGTAAATTAAGGTCTATGATCATTTGATCATTTGATCTTTATTAATCAATTCATAGGTCCCGGCCTGCATCATTTGATTTTATGGACGTTTAGAATAAAAATGGTTGACCCTATTCGTCTGGGTCCCACTTAAAAATATTTGGTCAATTCGATAGGTCTACGATCATTTGATCCTTTAATCTTTCTTAATCAATTCATGGATCCCATCCCGCATAATACGGTTTTATGGACGGTTAGAATAGAGATGGTGGACCCCATTCATCTGGGGGGTTCCACTTAAATAGGTTAGGTTTGGTCAATTTGTGATGTCTATGATCATTTGATATTTATCAAGTAATTCATGGGTCCCAGCCCGTATCATATGGTTTTATGGACGGTTAGAATATAGTTGGTGGACCCATTCATCTTGGGGGCTCAACTTAAGTAGGTTAGGTTTGGTCAATTTGTGATGTCTATGATCATTTGATCTTTATCAATCAATTAATGGGTTACAGCCCGCATCATATGATTTTATGGACGATTAGAATATAGATGGTGGACCCCATTCATCTTGGTCCCACTTAAATAGATTAGGTTTGGTCAATTTGTGAGGTCTATGATCATTTGATCATTTGATCTTTATCAATCAATTCATAGGTCCCAGCCCGCATCATATGGTTTTATGAATGGTTAGAATGGAGATGGTGGACCCCATTTATCCGGGTCCCACTTAAATATATTAGGTCAATTTGTTAGTTCTATGATCATTTGATCTTTTTTAATCAATTCATGCCTCACCTAAAGAATAAAACATTTGAAAAAAAAATATAAAGATCAAATTAGCAATAAAAAGAAGGACTCATAAGTTTACTAATTAATAAATTTATTAAAAATAATTCATCTCAGTCTGTGCATTGGTGGTTCCGTGGTCCGTGCATAGCACGGGGTTTTGCTAGTTACAACTTAAAAGACTGTCGAACCTTTTCCCCTTTGCCTTTTCTGGGATCCGGACGAATCTCTCTACAACCCCTCTTCCACATTACCTTGCTTTATGGGAGAATCCTATTCTTGAATCTTTTAAGTAGAAAGGTTTGGGCTCCATTAAAGAGGTTGGTAGTCTAGATTTACCTTTTTTACATTTGATTAGACCTAGAAGCACAATCTCCACATGTGTTTTTCTTTTATCCAAATAGTTGATGTTTGGAAGTACTCATTAAAGCTTCCATCTCCTTGATGGATAATTAATATTTACTCCATGGGTAGTTCACATTAACTTTCCTATGATAAAAAAACCATATTTCAGTAAGACAAATGGGTATTGGCTTTGAATGTAATAGAAGATGATAGAATTGGACATCATCAGCTTTTGCTTATATAGAAATGGTTGGATATGGGTATCTAAGAAGGGCATTGGCTGACATAGAAGTGGTTAAGCTTTGAAAATAGTTTTGTGATTCTATCAGTTACATACACATGGGCATTAGCTCAATAAGGAATGGACATCCGGTCATAATTCCTCAAATGAGAGATACAAATGGATAAGGGCTCACATGTGTATGTTATATTGGTTAAATATAATTCTCAATGGCCATTGCCAATACCACTCTGACCAAACACATCATGGAGTGCTGAAGATTTGTTTCCAAAGCAATAAAAAATTAGGTAGTCATATCTCTTTGTCCATCTGTTGATATATTAATACAATTCATTTAATATTCTTTGATAATAATGGATGGAGTCCATAATGTCACATTTTTTAAGTAGGAATCCATGTCATTGTTTATATTTGTTATTGGTGTTAAACCCATTTCAAATATTTTTTTATTGAATGTTAGGATGTCAGACAATGAAGTTTTGGTCATCTTCCACTATGATGGAGAGTTTGATTTTGATATTAACCGTCCGATGTACAAAGGTGGAAAACAAAAGATGAGGTATTTACCCACCGACATAAGTTACAACTATTTGCGAGACGTTGCACTTGAAGTATCTAAGTGGGAAGCACTCAGTGATATGCCAGCTTTATAGTACCTTTATCACGATGGATTTGCATCCTCATTAATTACCCTAGAAGAAGATGAGGATATTAAGGTAATGTTCAGAGCATCGAAAAACAATATGAATGGTTTGCATTTATATGTTAGTAAAGGAACAAATCCAGCAGCTGGCAACGGACAAGAAAAACCTATGTAAGTGAATTTCTTCTATTTTTTTTAATGTAAGTCGAGTTTCTAATACAGTTTCTTACAATTTCATTTGTTATGAATTGAAAGGTTGCAACGTATGCCTTTGCATGGTCCAAGCCAAGACAATTCTTGTGTGTCGAAGGCATGGTTTAAAATCTCGGTATCGGTCGCGGTATCGGCCGGGCCGAAAAATGATATCGTAGCGGATATCGTCGCGGATATCGGTTCGTCGCGGTCACCTTGAAATATGATAGTGAGATGGATAAATCATAAAGCACTTGAGCATCAAAAGGTTCATAGTTTACCTGAAATTTGAGAGGACTAGAGAGTAGAAATTAGAGAGAGATTGATGAGTATGAGTGTATGATAGTTGATAGATTGACAGCCTAATACCAAGTGGAGTGTCGCCCAGGCTCAATATCATCATCATTATCATTTCTTCGGTTTTGATTAAAAAGATATGCTCCATACTGTTGTGCAGCACTACCATACCCATGACCATATTCAGATTGTTCTTGATAAGATGATGAACTATCTTGATCTCCTTTAGATTGTTCTTGGTAATTGTGCACAAATGGTATGTAATAGCCATGAGGGGTATATAAAGGTCGTTGGGGATCATGTGGTAGTGGGGGAAGCCTCCCTTGCTCAATTAATATCTGTTCGATAGACATTATCGGTGTTGGTGAAGGGGGTACCCAATTAGGGTCATATGAATAATTCATATGCTGTCCATACATGGCACCCTGTTGGCCAACATAACCCCCATGATGACCATGAGTACCTTCCCCCACTCCTTGCCCAGTAGCGTCACCACTACTCCCTGTCTGTCCAACATGTCTAACATAGCCACGGCGAGGATCTAATTCGGTAGCAGCAGAAAAATGCTCAACTGTCTCATAAGTGACATGCTCATCATCTCTATAATGACCCTCATCCCCGGGAGAGTCAGGTGGGATTCCTGCTGATGATGAAGAAGTAGAAATGCTTGACTCACTCTCCTCGTCCATGTCCTGTTCCCTTGGCTCACTTGTATCAGGCACGCGCCCCTGTTACATTGTCAAGTTTATTTCTTCCAACCTTTCTGAGGCCTTCACTGGCTCAGGCCTATCCCCAGTCAAGTCCTCCATCAACCCCTCTAACTCTGGGTCTTGGTCTAACACCGGTTGTTCTTGTTCCTCCAGCCATTGACCTAACACAGTATCCTCTTCTGAAAAGATATAGTCCAAATTAATTGGACAAAAATAATCCCGGTGATCCTCAAACTGTCTTCTCCTTCTATTTCTACTTCGGAGCTTGAGGTTGTAGTGGATGTAAACCAATTTATTTAGCTTCAGCATTGTTAATCTATTTCTTTGTCTTGTGTGGATAAAGGAGAAGGTGCTCCAGTTTCTTTCACAATTGGAAGACGATGTTGTTTGACTAAGGACTTTAATAGCAATCATCCTTAGTGCAGGAGCACTCTCTCCATAATTCAACCACCATTCAGCTGAGAAAAAAATAGAAATGATATTAGAGTCAATAAAATAATAATAAGTCCTTGAATAATATATAAATGACATTACAAATTTACAATCAATACCGGGATTGGTCTGTGTGATAGCTCTCCGCGCAGTCGTCGTTCCAAAGCTTCCAGCACGTACATTGTATATATCAATCTGAAGACATTAACATAATAAAATAAATTGGAGAAATGACAATATTATACTTTTTCCCTTAATTAGCCTACTGCCTACCTGATTAGTAGCCCAAATTGCTTCATCTTTATTCGCTGCCAGTCTTTCAATTACATTTTTTAATCCCAAACGGATTTCATCAGATATACGTCCATCCGAAAATTATGCATTAAAAAAGTATCCTGTAAAAGTACCAATGAATTTTAGTCAATGATAAATTAATATAGTGAGGCCAAATTGAATACAACAATTCAAATATTACAGGAAACAGCCTTTACTTACCAGCAGTGTGTAAATCATGTTTCAATTGTCGTCCCCATCGATCGTCGACGATCTTCCAATACTTTTTGTACTATCTTCAATCTGCTTGAATAGCCAGCTTTGATCTCTCTATGGCCTCATGTAAGAAGCCCATTGTTAGCTTATCATCGCCATCAACCAATCGAAGAACCTTTATTAAGGGATCAAAAACATTCAAAACACCCTTCACATGAGGCCAAAATTTATTGGACTCAATTGTTTTACACACTTCTATTGTAATGGGACTTGGTCTCTTTCCCTATTTTGAATTCATGAACTCTTGTGATTTTATTAATTGCATAAGTCCTTCTCTATACTTGTAAACACTTTCGATAGCAATAAAGTGGGTGGCAAATCTAGTGATGCCAGGCCGCAGTAGTTCATGGTTGTCTGTATGTGTTTTCATCATGGAAATGAGTCTATATGACTGATAAAAAAAATTGGTGATCTGTTTTATCTTACCAATCACTTGCTTCATGACTTTTCCTTTTGCAATATCTTCAAGCATTAAATCCAGGCAATGTGCTGCACATGGAGACCAAAAAATCCTTGGCCTTTGTTT
The DNA here is from genome assembly GCA_012931725.1 of Litsea cubeba. Classification (NCBI taxonomy): domain Eukaryota; kingdom Viridiplantae; phylum Streptophyta; class Magnoliopsida; order Laurales; family Lauraceae; genus Litsea; species Litsea cubeba. The sequence goes on along the minus strand of CM022951.1, from coordinate 48,654,417 downwards.
CATAAGCATCATTCCTGCAGCCTTCATGTTTGCAGTATTATCGGTAACCACCTGAACTATACAATCTGCCCCAACTTCTTCAACCACATCATTCAATAACCTATTAATATATCTTGCATCTTGGATGTGATCAGTTGCATCAACTGATTTGATAAACACCGTACCCATAGATGAGTAGATTAGAAAATTCAAGAGATGACGATGTGTGATCGTCGTCCACCCATCGCACATTAGTGTGCAACCTTTTTCCTTCCATGCCCATTTGAAAGTTTCCACCCAAGCCTGCAACTCATCATACTATTTCTCAACACATACATGCCCAATCTCGTAAGGGGTGGGTGCCTTTATACCTGGACCATGTTCTGCAGCTGCATCTAACATGGTGGTGAAATAAGGAGAAGATGCCTTGTTGGGTGGAATGCCTCCATAAAAAAAAAAAAAAACTTCCCAGTAGCTCTCACTAGATTATCTCTTGCTTTACCAAACTTGCCTTTTAGTGCTTTTATGATGCCTGGCTGCTTTGATGTTGGCTTTCTATAAGCAAATGGGTCAGTTGGCCCCACCACATCTGGCCTACGAGGTGCCTGTGTAGGAGGTCTTTTAACCTCCTCAATGTCTGGATCTTGACGGGGTTGTTTATGACTAAATGCCCGACGCAAACTCGCTCCCCCTGATCCGGATGAACCACCCTGCTCATATTGGCTACCTCTAGCTGTTGCTTCATATTGCATTCTTCTCCTTTCTTCCTCCTCCTGAAGTGCCCTTACACTTTCTCTCCTAGCCCTTGTCATTTCTGGGTCTTCATCGTCATCATCAGAGGAACCAAAAACCTCTTCTCTGCATGCTTAAAATTCCTCGGTTCTTCTTCTTTCTTGTACTACTTTTTTTGTGCAATTGTCTTAAGGAGCCCCTGCATTTCAGCTCTCACATTTGGTGGCACTTTCGGGCATTTTATCACCTGTCCTGATACATGTGCCAAATGTTGTTTCAATCGGGTAATCCCCCCATTGAGAACCTTTTCACAATAATTACATTTTATTTTGCTTCTACTTCCTACTGCTTCACCGTGCCTCCATGCCGGATCTATGTCACGCACCATTGTTCCTATAAAATAAGACATTCATATAATAGTAATATTCTAACAACAATTATAGATTTAATAAAATCATTTTCAAAGTCCTAAGCCTTTGGTAGCCTTTGGTAGTTAATGTATCATAAATATTAAATACACTTGAACAATTATTTTTAGAAAAAAAATTAAATATTTAATAAAATCATTTTCAAAATCCTAAATATATAGATCTAGCATAAAAGTATGTAAATCAATCATTTACATGCCACACAATGATCATGAATCATTAAAAGAACATATTTATGATGAAATCCCCAAAAAATGATATATTATAATCCAAAAATTATAAAATCTGAAAATAAATTAAATAAAATAAAAATCTAAATGATGTTTATGACAATGAGTAGATGTAGATCTATCATCTACGCACTATTAATAAGCATTTAGTATCATAAATACTCTAACAATTAATTAACAACAATTACTTTTAGAAAAAATAAAGATTTAATAAAATCATTTTCAAAATCCTAAATATGTAGATCTAGCATAAAAGTATGTAAATTAATCATTTAAACATCATACAATGATCATGAATCATTAAAAGAACATATTTATGATGAAATCCCAAAAAATGATATATTATAATTCAAATATTAGAAAATCTGAAAATAAAATAATTAAAATAAAAATCTAAATCATGTTTATGACAATGAGTAGATGTAGATCTATCATCTACACACCATTAATAAGCATTTAGTATCATAAATACTCTAACAATTAACAACAATTATTTTTAGAAAAAATAAAGATTTAATAAAATCATTTTCAAAATCCTAAATATATAGATCTAGCATAAAAGTATGTAGATCAATCATTTACATACCATATAATGATCATGAATCATTAAAAGAACATATTTGTGATGAAATTTCAAAAAAATAATATATTTTTATTCAAATATTAAAAAAATCCAAAAATAAAAAAATTTTTAAAAAAATACAAAATCATGTGTATGAGTAGATCTAGCAAGAAAGTATATAGATCTAACTTAGTTCTAAGTGAAGAACACAACACAAGTGACATTCTCATGATTTCTAATTTTTCAAAAAAAAAAAAACACATAAATACATAATATCATGCTTTAAGTTGATTTTCTCTTACCTTAATAATATTTTCTTGAAGAAAATATGCAAGATGGGTGTGTGAATGTGTGGCTGCTGCTCTTAAGAGTTTGGATATGAGAGGAGAGAGGAAGAAGATGAAAAATGGGAAAAAATTGGGGTTTTTGGGCTTTTAAGGGATCTCAGCCGAGATATCGCCACGGCCGATATGAACCTCATATCGACCTATATATCGCGATAAATTGGCGATATTTTGATCCGTATCGCCGATACCGATATCTCAGCGAGATATCGGTTCGGTATCGGCCGATTTTTTGTATCATAGTCGAAGGAGAAACACAAAGAGAAAGAGGTAGTACATGCAACATCTGTCCGAGAATTTCCGACGATCAACCTCCATGAAGATAATGATATCGAGTTCTCGGGAGCACCCAATCATATTGTCATTGATCAAAGTATAGGAGCTTATCATGTCGTTGATGAGATAATATATGATCCAAATGTTGAAGATGAGATAGCATCTGATAGATGTGAACATGCACAAGTGGGTAGAAATACAACAACTGTTTCCAACAAAGAACAAAATCAAGCTGCCAAAAATAAAAAATTAGAGCCTTCGTACAAAGCCGTGGATGTTAATATTGTGGACACCATGGTTCCTGAAGAGTACTTGATTGAAACTTATCAAAACTCTGCATGGGAGATGTGGATAGGATGGAAGTTTTCAGATCGTGACACATTCAGAAGAATGTTGGCGAAATTTGCAATTTACAATAATTTAAGTCTGAAGCACTTGAAGACCAATCGCACTAATGTTACAGCACGTTGCAGTGGTCAGAGTTGCCCTTGGCATATTCATGCATCCATTATTGAATCTGGGCAGCAGTTCCAAGTCCGCACGTATAACTCTAATCATTGCTGCTCTAAACCGATGATGGCAATGGCACATCGGTAAGCTTCTTCAGAGCTAATTATAGAGTACATAATGGATAGAGTCCGATCCAATAATGACTTAACACCGAAGGAGATTATTAATGATTTTCAAATGGAGTTTGATTGTCGAATTACTTACAGAAAGGCTCATAAAGCGAAAGACATTGCCCTTCGATTGATCCGTGGATCATATGAGGAGTCATTCCGAAATCTTCCCCTTTATTGTAATGAATTGCAGATGATGAATCTTGGTACGATTACAAATATTGAAATAAATGATGATGATACTTTTAAGAGGTTCTTTTGGTCTTTCGGTCCATGCATTCGATCTTTTTAGACTTCATTGAGGTCATTGATTGCAGTTGATGGTTCACATTTATGTGGCAAATATCCCGGTGTATTATTAGTGGCTGTGACGTATGATGCGGATCAAAAATTATTCCCCATTGCCTTTGCCTTTGCAGAAGCCGGGCGTCATGAGAACTGTGAGTGGTTTTTTACAAATCTAAGCTTGGCCTTGGGCGAGCCTAGGAATTTGACCGTTGTCTTTGACCGAATCAAAGGTCTCATTCTTGCGCTGATGAACATCATTCCTAGCGCAAGGCACTGCTTTTATTGTCGTCATATAGCCGAAAATGTCAAAAGCAACTTTAAAGACGGTGCTATTGTCCGAAAATTCTGGTGTGCTGCAAAGGCCTACAGACCCTGTGAGTACGAGGCATTTTTAAATGATATCCGGGATGTTGACGTTTCAGCATACAACTACATCAAGGCAATTGGAAAAGAGCATTGGTCAAATGCATTTGTAGAAGGGCGTCGCTATGATATGCTCACCAGCAACGCCTCTGAATGCACAAATAGCCTACTTAAAGATACCAGAATGCTACCTGTAATAAAGCAGGTTGAGGAAATACATGTGAAACTGATGGAATTCTACCAAAAGCGCAGTCTATATTTAGAAACTATTAATTCTCGGTTAACTCCTTATGCAGAAAGGATTCTTAGTCAAGGGTTCGAGGAATCTCGCAGACTTCATGTCCGTGTTGCTGGACTTGTCGAATACCAGGTTCAATCAATAGAATTCATTGATGTAGTACATTTCGATCAAAGAACATGCACATGTCGCCCATGACAAATATTGGGTATCCCATGCTCGCACGCAATAGCCACAATGCAGTTAAGAAACAAGTGCCCGTATGACTTCTGTGAGCATTAGTTCCTGACAGAAATCTATCGAATCACGTACAATGAGGTTTTGCATGCTACTCGAGATATAAGACAATGGGATCATACGCCAGTTGAAATGATTTTGCCTCCACATGCATCCAAGCAACCTTGGTGACAAAAAAAAAAAAAAAAGAATTCGCACGGAGGATAGGGACAGGCAGCGTAGGCAAGTAACATATTCTAACTGTAAAGAGAGGGGGACACAATCGACAGAGATGTCGCAATCCACCAGTGCAGTAGTGTTTTGAATATGAAAACTACCTAGCACGTGTCTTCTTTTGTGTGATGTTCTGATATGTGAATGTAGGAAAGTAACATGTCTCAAACTGTAAAGAGATATGACATATGTTCAGAGATGTCACAATCCACTAGTTAGTAGTGTTTTGCTACCGAAACATTCTATAGCATGTGTCTTTTATTTTTGGTCATGCTTTGATGTTCTTGAAAGACTTGAGATTTGTATACGCAATTGTTAATGCTACTTAACATATGTTTTGGTGTTGATGGATGTTTCAGAGAATGTCAAATGTGGTATTGATGGATGTTTCTTATACAAATTTTTGGGGTTAATGGATATTTCTGATAAGTAACATTAATGTAGTACCTAATGTGTATGTTGAAGCTCTATTTAGAGTAGTAATATCTCAGTCACAAGTATCAGGTGAGTGGGGATGTCCCCATCCACAATACTCTAGTGTGCGGGGATATCCCCGTCCCAATTGATACCAGTACTCTGGTGGGCGAGGATATCCCCGCTCATAGCACTAACAGAGGCAGGGATATCCATGTCCACAATACTATTATGGGCGGAGATATCCCCGTCCCAACTGAGACCACCTTGAGAGACAGTACTCTGGTGGGCGGGGATATCCTCGCTCACAGCACTAACAGAAGCAGGGATATCCATGTTCACATCACTAATTTGGGCGGGGATATTCCCGTCCCAACTAAAACCGGTCCTTGACAGACAGCACCCACAGTACTCTGGTGAGCGGGGATATCTCCACTCACATCACTAACAGAAGCAGTGATATCCCTGATCACATCACTAATTACGGCGGGGCTATCCCCGTCCCAATTGAAACCAGTCCTTGAGAGAGCACCCATAGTACTCTGGTGAGCGGGGATATCCCCGTTCACAGCACTAACTGAAGCAGGGATATCCCTGTTCACATCACTAATTTGGGCGGGGATATCCCCGTCCCAACTGAAACCACCTTGAGAGACGGTACTCTGTTGGGCGGGGATATCCCTGCTCACAGCACTAACACGGACAAGGATATCCCCGCCCAAAACACTGTCATTGGAGGGGATATCCCCGCCCACATGACATCCCTTGCGTGGATATCCCTGTCTAATTTATAAGAGAAACGCATCTCTATAGCTTATGAAACATGAAGAAAACCTATATCAAAGGTAGACATGCTACTTCACATTCACATCAATCAATAAGTTCCTTGACAATCACACATTCGTCCATCAATGGTAGACATGCACATTCACATTCACATTCCTTAAACTAACATTTAACAGCAAGTTTCCTGCCAATTACATGCATATTCTGTCAAGATGGCATAGGTAAATCAAATTAACAACTGTCTATACACATAATATTTGTCTCTGACTATAAAGGATGTGCACATTTAATTTTTCAAAAGCATGTTATACTGTGTCAACTGAATATACATGCAAACTGACCATACAAAAAAAAAAAAACTGGTCAATTACACAAAACGTTGGAGGTCAGTTTCTTAGTCTAAAGCACTTAAATCCAATCTATAGGAGTTTAGCTCCCATGTCCTTTTGAATATCTTCAGAACTATTTTGCTCCGATAAAATGAAATGTCAGCTTGTGTGAACTTGAGTGGTTTTCGAAAAATGCAGTGTTTGGCGAAAGCACATGCGAAGACCCCACAGTCGTTCTCATTGTCTTGGTGGGGGATATCCATCTTTTCTTTGAAGGTCCAGACAAAAGGATCATTCCAACCATTAACCGCAGATTTCTGGGTAAGCCAACCAACCTGGGGAGTACCAAAGTATAATATTAGTTGCAAGTAGTTAGATAATAAATTGTATAAAGATAGTACAATGCATACTTACAAAATTTCTTGCAAGTAGTTAGAGAATAATGATCACTTGTTGAGCTATTATAAAATTCCCACACTGCCTCATTTGGGTAACCGACCAGCAAACTGAAGTGATCAATGTGACGCAGCAAGAAGACTAATGTTTTACTTTCCTTCATATCCATCACATTTGTACCATTCAGACCAAAGGCAAGGGGCTCCGTTTGACGGTGTCCTTCTTTCCACATACTCTGCATAATTTGGTAAGATATATTACAACAAAATTGACTCATTCATAGTTCATAAATCGCTATCATATACAATTAACTTACACAAATGCTTGGATCCGCAAAATATGCAGTGTCACACATGTCTCTTAAACAAGCAAACCAATTGTAGATAATATTTGTGTCCAACCACTTGCCTTCTTCCAAGGCATCATGTGACACGTTACTATCTACAAGCGTGCAAATCACATCCAATTCCTACTTCCTGTAGTAATACACATAGAAGATTTTTCATAACTCATACATATAATACAAAAGTGATAATAAGGCGATGGAAGCTCACCTGAATTTATAGTAATCCTTAAATCCATTGAGTAGCTCACTGTCCTGACTATCAAAATGGCACTCGGTGTGATGAATTGTATGAGAATAACCATCAAATTTCTGAAGAATCTTCCTCGTACACGGCAACCACTTAATTCTCCACACCAAAGACTCTATATCCCTTTTTTATGGTGAAAGAATTATTGCCTGAGATATTCCCGCATGTGTAGGTGTGGAGAGGATTTCTAACAATTCTGGCTGATTTGTGATGGTACATTTAAGGGATAACACATCCCTAATTGGAGGAAGCTCGTGGGATGAAAAATGTGGACTAGATAATGACGATTGTGGGGGGGTCTCAACTATCATTAGATTATTTAGAGAAAGTGATTTTCGAGCTTCGGATTCACTTTGGCGTACGATCCTATAGAGGATGCAAAGTTTTCTCAAAGAGTGGTGAAATATTCTAATGCACAAAAACAATGCATACTTACAAATTTGATATACCTGTTCCATGTCTGAGTCCGAGGAAGAGCTACTGCATTTTTCCATGCTGAAGTTCTCCAAGGTAGTCGCGAAAGCACCCCTGAAAGTTTCAATCTTCTTGAGCAGCTTGCCAGCAAATTTTTCAAGACTATTTTTCTCGGGTCTCCGCCTTTCTATATCTGAAATGTATTTGTCTCGGGTCTCCACCTTTCAATAAGACCTGTTATTAATGCATGGTCTATTCTCATCTCATCTATCTCTGCAAGATGATGCAAACCAGTACGCCTCACATAACCCCATTGTGTCTTATTCAATTTCCATATTGACTTTTTTGGGTTAGAAGTGATATATCTATAGCGCCCTAGTTCCTATCAACATCAATAATGTGAAAGAGAAAGATAGTGAATAAAGACAAATACTATATATAATCATGTATCAATATAATGAGATAAACATTCATGATATACCACTCCATGTGAGATCCCTTCAGATATGTGATTCTGTTATTCATATAGAAGAATATTTTCAGTTCCTTGAGGTCTTTTTTCTTCCATCTGCATGTATGAAACATCAGTTATATAGTGCATGATAATGAACCAAGTCTCCTAAAAGCAGTTCATCACTGTGTTGCAAATGGCACAACATACAGATATTGCACTATGTACTTTAGAGGAGTTTCTAATGTTTTGAACACACAAGTTGACTCTGCACATCAAAGACTAGAAAACAAATACTAGAATGGTAGTGGTTAATATCACTTCCCACCAAAAAACACAGTTTGAAGTTTGTTGTGGTGGTCATAGATTGATTTGCATATAATTTGGACAAGTTTTTGGAAATGAATCTTCTTTTCATTTTTTTATAAAAACATAATTTATTTTTCTTTTTAGGGTATCTGTGCTTTGTGGTTGAGGAATGGGCGTGTGAAAGTCTTTCGGTTTACATTTCAATGTCAATGCAGGGTATGGTGAAGATGAGGAAGTCTTAAGAACAAAATCCATTGAGATTTATTAGCTAACCTTGATTTGCCCAAGGATTTTGACCTAAGAAAATTTTCAAAATAGCTCGAGTTTCCAAATCACAGCTAAAAAGGAAAAAAATATTAATTTTCAAACATGGCTTAGGTTTTCCATATTCATTTCAAATCAAGACATCTAGCTCTGAATTAGGAGGGGCATCTTGTCAATAATTTTAGCTCTCATTCACCATCAACACCAAACTCTAAATTTCACTACGATGAGAGCACCACGTTCTCATCAATTGGGACATCAACTCCTATTTTGGGCAATGCCTCACTGTCCTAAGGCTGCTTCGAGATGAAACCACTCTGAGAGACAACAACACCCACAGTACTCTAGTGGGCGGGGACAATGCATGCGTATCCATCCCTGTCTAGTCCATAAGAGAAATACATCTCGACAGCCCATGAAGACATAAAAAAAATTGTATCAAAGATAGACTTGCACCTTCACATTCACATCAATCAACAAGTTCCTTGACAATCTCAGATTCGTCCATCAAAGGAAGACCCAAACATTCATATTCACATTTATCAATTAACATTTCAGAGCAAGTTCCCTGCCAATTACATGCATATTCTGACAAAATAGTATAGGTAAATCAAATTAACAACTATCTACACAAATACATCGCCTCTGACTAGAAACCTTATGCACATCTAATTCTCCAAAAACATGTCCTATTGTATCAACTGAATATACATGCAACCAGACCAAAGGCATGGGGTTCTTTTTGTAGTTATTATGAAAAGTTCATCACCAACTCACGTAAATGAGTTTTCATAAAACGAAAAAAAAAGTATATTTTGTTGGCTTTGCTCCAATAATCCTTTAAGCCATTTACAGCCATGCACTAAATAACTTGGATCAATGCAATGAAATCAAAAGAAAAATAATAGGATTCTCTGTAGAATTTTAACAAATAGCTAATGTGCACATCAGATCATCCATACTCGAACACAAATTTGGAGATGATTATGCATTATCCACAACCATAATGAAATCAAAACCATAAAGTAAAACACTCAAGCTCGTGAATCCTATTCCAAGCATGAGAAACACAACTTTAGCCCCTTGTAAATAAAATAAAATCAAGTAACTCAACTAGGCTAACATTTCTACAAGGACATTCATTGAAAAACTAGTTGTTGAAACAATACAAATGTATAGAACCGGCTAAGAAAGAAAGAATAAGTTATAATCTTGAAACCACTATCGAGAGAGAAGGGACTGATGAAGGAGAAAGAAGTTAGAAAAATTTGTCAATAGGAGATTGACTTTCCTCTTCTAAGGTACACTTGAGCAGCAACATTTCCAAAGAAAATCTTGAGTTCCCAATGGATGCGTTGATCAATGTTAAGTGCAAAACCTTTTCATATAAAAGTTTATCCACAATTTTGAGAGTCTTGAAGTCTAGAGGAGAGGTCAGACTAGTGGCTTCTGTTTTTCCAAAAAAAAAAAGGTGCACTATATCCCTCTTCTCTCCCTCATTCCGCCCAAGTAAAGTTGGGTACACAGGCCATGTTTCCAAAAATGCATTCCTTGGTATTAAGAATCCATAATACTTTTCCGTAGACATTTGTATTGACGAAGCACTAATAGAATCTGCAAATTGTGTGGAGTGATGGTGAAGAAAGAGAGCACATTTTCTGTAGAAAATGTCCCAAGTCCTTCATATTGTGGATTTTGCCAAAACCTTTACATATAAAAGAAAACATCTATAACAAAAAATTGGATTAGCCTGTATTTTTCACCTGTGGCGCTCCCGCACAAGTGTTGTGCGTGATTTTCAAATTCACATGACAGGAAGTTTCACTTGAAAGAAAAGGACAACAAAAAAAAAGAAACTCAAAATTTCTGTGAGGGATCACAATTCCCATAGACCCTTGGATTGGCAACCAATTTCAATGAGAACATCACATGTCTCAGACAAAGACAACCAACACAGAGAGAACATCAAATGGCACAAAATAAAACCAATTAACAATCTGAGATTCTAATGCAACAACTGAAAAATCAAAATCAGAACGGATAAAGGAAAAATCTGAAAACAAGAAGAGAAGTTAGGGATTGGTACCGTCGGTGAGGAAGAAATGCAGGTGGGGAGGAGAGGAGAGGAGGAAGAACTGCAGTTGAGTCGATCTCTACTGCCGTTGCCGACAGCTTGGGAGAGAAAGGAAGATAGACGGATAGGGGAATAGGGGAAAAGGGGAATAGGGTTTTTGGGTATAGGGATATCCCTGCTTAGAGAAAAAATTCCAAACAAGACCTTTGGGACTACTGTGGTCTTTATAAGATATTGATGGTGTTATTGGCCTATTACGAGTCTTAAGGGATTTTTTTGGGTAAAATCCTCTATTTTTAATTCCTAAACTTTAGTCTTCTAGCTCATCTTGATCCAGATCCACAAAATCTCTCAAAATCCAAGCCTGGCCCAAAGTTTATTTTAGATAAATTGGAAAATTCCCATTATGTCCCCATCTTTACTCTCTTTTTATTGGGCAGGTGTGTAGTGAAACCATACTACATCTTACTTTCTTTTATAATAGGGTATATATATAGATATAGATATAGATTGAGATTGAGATGAGTCTCACTGTTCATCCCTTCATGCCGGTAGCCAAATTTTTAGTCCATGATGCAAGAGTATGTTGGTCCAACCTTAGACCCATCTTCATTAATAAAAGACATTATCTGGGTCCCACAAATGTGCATTTGCATATGTTGTCCCCACGATCAGATTCTTCGTGTTTGGGAACTAGGAAGACACTTTTGGGGGTTCTACCCTGTACACATTTCATTGTGCATGAGGCAGGTTAGACATGGGACCCATTTGCAGGGGGCTTCACATTATTTTTAGCCAATGAAAAATAAAAGTGCACTCATTAGAAACTCATGCTTCTTGCAGAAATCCAGACACCATATTGGTGGGTTGCAAATGGGTATCTAAGGGCCTGTTTGGCATCATTTCTATGTTGTTCTCCATTTTATGTTAAGATCGGATTGTGCTGAGATAGGGTCGTGCTGAAATTGTGCTTTGCAGAACTCGTTTGATAACATATTATTAAATTGCTCCGCTGAGAATATGCTTTGTGGAACTTGTTTGATAGCATCATAATAGTTTTATTCTAATGAACATATTCTTATAAAACCCAATTGCAACATTGATTGATTCGAGGCATAATCATAAAAAACCAAAAAAACTTCATTTGAAGATTCACATTAATGACAATGCCAACATACAGTGATTTCAACCGGTCCAATTCCAAATTGGAAAGGAAACTACTAAACTTCATTTCCATCACTTTGCTTGTATATAACTCCAAATGCAACATGAAGAGAGGAGTTTAGAAATAACTTTTGAGAGGATATGCAGTAACGTGATTTCTTTGAAGGGAGGAAATTAAGAGCCATGTACAAATAAACATCCCAACAAGCTCAAATCCTAGATCCAAATGGCTCTTTTGGACCTCACCTCTTACATCTAACACAGACAACCAGAAATCATTAAGAAATCACCTCATTATTTTGTAACATCATCCATCACCCTGGTTCGTACCAATGAAAATCAAACGGGCTTTTCAAAAGAATTGCAGGGATAGGTGGGGGTAAGGCAGAAAGAGAGAGAAAGAAAAAGAAATAGAGTGTTGTAGCCAGGATTGATGGGGTGAGGCTGGGGAAGAGAGATTTGCAGTAAGGTGGGTGTTGAGTTCATGAATTTCCACATTTATGCATAATTTTATAATGAATTAGGGGTTTAATTAGGTGAATTACATCACTCGTCATCTAATTCCATAATTTTATGCATTTCACCTAGGAACCTAAATCTTCATATTTTTCATACATTTTCTGCATTAACTTAGAATGTTTTGCAAATTTTCTCCGAAGAGTCCCAGTTAGAGCAGGACTCTGTTCGGATGGGTCCCACTTCAAACTGGGCTCTTTAGTATTTGATGTGCTGAATTAGAATGTGCAGAAAATGAGAATTGTATGCCTCTATCACGGAGCCCACTTTCAAGCACACATAGTCATCCTGGGCCTTGCTGAATTAAAGTTTGAAAAGAAGTAAATTGAAGAATCCACCATGTGGACCCCACACACAAGCCATGTGCAAATCAATCAAGGGAGGGGTCCACTCATCATGTCAGTTGAAAAGTCCCAACTGCAGTAGAAGACTTCTCATAGGGCCCACTGTTCAAGCAGATGAAATGTCCCACATGGCGGGGTCCGCAGTAGTTGCAGATTTGAAATTATTCTTATTGGAACAAAAGAAGAAGAGTTTTAATCATCCACATCTGATCTCCTTTCGAAAATGAAAGTTGTGCAGAGATAGAATCCATTGCAAATCAAATCTCAAAAGTTAATCTCGTTTTTATCAGGATAACTCATCTTTAAATGACCATAACTTTCAATCTAACCGTCGGATCGATGAAATTTACCTACCATTGGAAAGCTTATTCAGAGTAGATATCGGTGGAGCCTAAAAATATGCAAATCAGAGCTAAATTGACAAAGTTATGGGCCCAAAGATTTTCATATTCATTTTTAGACGGGATTGTAATTAAATCCACACCGTTGATAATCAATTGCTGTATATTCCTTGTGGGACCCTATCTGAATATTAGCCAAGCCATCCAAAGGTTTTCGGAAGCTTCCACCTCATTCAAATTCAAACAAGATAAGAGATATACCTTATCAATGAAGATAAATCAGATTTGTAGAGAAAGTGTCTAGATTCAATGTAACTATAAGACAACCGGAGCTATAATAGGAACCAAAATGAAGCATACGGAAGATACTCCCTCCCTTGGACGTCCACCATTATTTTCTCTCATTTTTCTCTTATTTTCCTAATTAATAGAATTTAAGAATTATTTTTGGGTATTTTGGAGCCCTGTTCCAGAAATTAGGATTTTTAGAAGAGAGATTTCTGAGAGACCAATGTACAAAGACATGCTATTAAGGAAATTACTTATGGAGTTCTTTTCAATAGCTGGCTAGATTTCTGGATTGGAGCACATAGACGAAGCTAAGTAGATCTTTAATTTAATCTATGTGATTTTTCTATTACTTTCTTGTCTCTTTTAAATGCACGCCCTATTAGAATAATAGATCTGTCTTCATGCCTTAGGCGGCCTCTATTTTGATTTCTAATGAAAATAGTTTGATGATTTATACTTATTTTGATAGATTATACTTAGGGTTTAAGATCCTTTGATAGTTTATGCTTAATTTGATATGTCATGCTTATGATTTTTCATTCTTTTATGAGGTGAAGGAGGTCTTGGGTTATGACCTTATTCTTATTAAAATTGAGTTTTACAAAAGACAAATCCTTCATATCCGAAACATTGATTTGTTTCTGATCTGAGTTATTTTGAGATGAATAGTAGAATAATTGCATGGATGGATTAATTATCTTGCTTAGTGGATTCTGGATGCTCTGATTTGTTTTATATATTTGATTAGTTTGTGTTTCTGAATTTTTTTAGTTTTTCTTGGATCTCAATTATTCATTAATCGTTGATTTAAAAAAAATCAGATTTTAAATTTTAACTTAGTAGTGCTCCGTGTGGGATCGACCTGTAATTGCCACTGTCTCAACAAGATAACTGTGCACTTGCAGTAATATTAAAAGAATGAATTTAATTTCACATCAGTGGGTCATGAAAGAAAGAGATGGGTCCCTAGAGACGGGTGGACCCAGGAATTCTTCCTTGGAGGGGCCACATGTGGAGAAAAGTCTTGGAGGGCCACATATAAAAAATTAATATAGTTTTTAAAATATATAGGGGGCCTTTCTAAAAGTTTTGGTGGAGCTATATATAAAAAATTATATTTTTTTTGAAAAGTTGAAGGGGTTTTTTGGAATTTTGGGGTGCCATAGCCCCTACCAGGCCCCTCTGGTTCCGCCCCTACCCAGAGAGAAATGCACGCAAGAAAAGATTTGGAGACGGATACGAGAGGAGAAATGGAGATGGATGCGTAATTGTGCTGGTGAGTTGATTTAAAAAAATCGAAGATTTTCTTATTTGGGATTTCCTACGCCAGCAGGTCAAGATTCTGGGAGATTGTTCTAACATGAGTAAAGTTCGGAACACTGGCTAACGTTACCCAACATGGTTTCAATCATCTTAACTTGTGGGAACGTGAGAACGTCCAGATAGCATAATGCCAAATGGGGCCTAATTTTTCGATTATTCAGAAGTTCGGACCTGCAAAAAATCGAATATAAAACCTATTTTAGGTTTCGATTTATAAGCAGGTCTAGGCCTGGAACCCAATTTAGGTTTCGATTGATAAACGGGGCCAATTATAGATCCATATAGGTTTCGAACCCGGTATACAAGTCTTTGATGCTGCAAATTAGAGCTCAAAATCAATTTTTTAAGGACATTATTATGTTTAATACCAAATGTAATAAACTCGATGCACCATTATAAGTTAAATGATAAGCCTTTTTTAAGAAAAAGAAAAAATAAAAAGAAACTATAATTGGTTTTGTAACTAGATTATGGCCCTCTAGCTGGATCCAGTTCCAAAGCAGGATATAGTTTTTTCTATCAAGAACGGAGCGAACCTCGACGCGCTCGAGCGCGCACACCTGCGCTCGAGCGCATGGGTCGTGTAAAGTGTGGTTTCTTCAGGACTCTACATTATAATTTGAGACAATTTATTTATTTCAGCCCTACTTGCTATACAAGTATTGAGGCACAAATTAAAGCCTATATATTGCTTTCCTCTTTTAACTCTAGAGTACCACTCTCCCATCCAAAAGCCTAGAGATTTATTGAGAGATTGTTTTCTTCTCCAAAGCTTCAAGTTGCTGCGTTGAAGTTCAAGTCTTTGGAGGTTTTTTTTGCTACTTTTCTAAAGTAGATTCATCTTGAAGAGGCACTAAAGGTGGTTTGTTCAAGCACGGTGAAAGGGTTTATTTAATATAAGAAATGACAATTTCTTTATCTTTTATTGTTTCGCAGACAAAATGATACTCCCTAGAGATATGCTTCGATTTCTAATGAAATTCTAGATTCTTTACAAGGAATATAGCCGATGTATTGTCCACATTTGATGTGAAATGGTTTTTTGCACTCGGAACATTGTCTAAGTTTAATAACAGTCGTCGAATACAAATAGCTCATGTTGCAGCTGTAGAACTGCCAACATATTTCGATTTCATAGTAGACTTTGCAATTGATTTATATTTCTTATTGGAACATGAAACAACTCCCCCGCCCAGTAAGAAAATATATCCTGATATAGACTTAGAATCATCCAGATCATCTGAGAAAGATGTGTCAGTATCTGCCTACACGATAAGATCGTCACCTTGATAACAAAGCATTACATTCTTTGTGCCTTTTAAATATCAGATAATCCGTTTAAGCATTAGCATAGGGTATCCGATCCATTTAATGAACTTCATCATCAGTTTGAGGGCATTGTTCTTTACTAAGCTTGTAACTTTTATCTATCGGGGTATTGACTGGTTTGACATTTGACATGTGAAACTTATGCAATACATTTTTAATATATTGACTCTAGGAAAGCCAAGCATGTGCCTTTTACGATCATGTATGATCTTAACTTCTAGGACAAAATCGGCCTCGCCTAAATCTTTGCTCTCAAAAAACTCTAATACCATTGTTTGTCGGAGATCGTTGTGGAAGCTTCGGATCTGAGTAACACGAGTCCGTTACAACGTAAGAGACCGATCCACGAGAAAGATAATGTTGTGTATTCGTCAAGCGACCATATGAGATTTACTAGAAATCTATCCCACTCAATCACTCCCTATTATCCATAAGCTTAAGGATGGATGCCCGATGAATGAGCTAATGGGTGGATTGGATCTTAAAGACAAGTTTCTTCCTCTTATGGTTTCGTCAATGGTTTCTCAGAACTCTTTTCCAATGCATATAATAATCTAAAAGGACAAAGAAGGTAAGGATTCTCAAATCTATATTTTCATGCTTCCTCACCATCTCTTTATACAGCCAAAGGAAAAATAACCTTTTGAGGATGAAGATAAAGAGATATCTAATGACGTTTTTCCGTTTCCTCATTGAAGGAGAGGAAATGGAAATAGTATTCAAGTGAGGGAATTTTTTTTTTTTTTTTGCTTATTTTAAAAGTTGGGGCCATGTTTGCTAACATGGCAGTGGGCCCCAGCCCTCTGTTCTAACACTGGCCACCTAGGTTGTTGCCAAGAAAAAGGAGGGGAAAAAAATAATGACCTATAAAGCTGTTTTTTATAGCAATATAATCAACTTATATCTTACGAGAGCAGTGTAATCCCCACTAATTTGTCATGTCATTAGAAAATTGGCAAAATTAGCGAAAGGTCCCTATAAGTCAATGTTTCTAGCCTCCAGTCCAAGGAAATACTTTTTAAAGCTTATGGTCCACTCAGCTAGAATGTTTGCAGTGAGAGGTCCCTGAGCCCACACGTTTTTATTTTTTAGGACTAAATCGCCCCTGTAACCGACAGCGATAAGATATCTTAATTGCTGCTCGTAGACTCCTTCTTCTCCTGCGAGCAGCGAGATGCGACGAAGCCTGGAAATTGCTCTCTGTGTTTCGGTTTCAAAAGGACAAAAGGTATCTTATCTTATTTTGACAAGTGGAGAGATTAAGATTAAAAAAAAAGGAGAGGCTTGAAGTTTTTTTCTCGAGTTTGGAAAGTTGCAGAACCCATTCAAGTTTATGATCGCCGTCATGCCCATCGTCACCGCAGCCGTCGCCGGTTTCTCTTCGCCGCCGTAGCCGTCTCGCCAGTCCAGCTGCCCTCCCATCGTCGTCTGAGAAGACCACCATAGGAAGGAAGGGGCTGCAGCCTCTACTCTGTAACAGAAACTAAAGGAAGAAGAAGACCCTTCCAGGTCTGGTCTGTTGGGTCAGTTCCAGGTCAGGTCCGACCCGCCCGCTCCAGAAGCCCAACAGTAGCTGCAAGTCAGGTCCAGGACAGTTCGACCTGACCTTTTTTGCAGAAGCCCAGAAGCAGTCGGTCCCGCAGGCCGGAATTGCTTCTTGATTTTGAGTGGCATACAGACTGTGTGATTGATTGAGAAAGAAGAAGGTCTGTCAGTGTCGTTTTTGACAAATATATATGAGTTTGTATGAAATTTATCTGAATTTTGCGTAAATTTATCTGAATTATGAGTTTTTTTTATAAAATTTATCTGAGTTTTGCGTAAATTTATTTGAAGTTTTGTTGCCTTGGACAGTCTCCGTCGAATTGGATAGAGAGCGAGGAAAGGTGAGGGAGAGGAGATAGTAGAGCTTAGTTGCAGGTTTTACTGAGAAGGGAGTTTATCTGAGTTTTTGTAAAGTTTATCTGAGTTTTTGATAAATTTATCTGAGTTTTTGTGAAATTTATCTGAATTTTCGTCAAATTTATCTGAGTTCTGGACAAATTTATTTGAATTTTCGTCAAATTTATCTGAGTTCTGGACAAATCTATCTGAGTTTTTGGCCACTTTATCTGAGTTCTGGAACAATTTATATGAGTTCTAGACAAATCTATATGATCGATTGAAAAGGAAGAAGGTCTGCCAGTGTCGTTTTTGACAAATATATATGAGTTTGTATGAAATTTATCTGAGTTTTGCGTAAATTTATCTGAGTTCTGAGTTTTGTTATAAAATTTATCTGATTTTTGCGTAAATTTATCTGGTGGAGGAATGACACTGGAAGAAGCACCGATGTTAATCTAAGCCCCTAGAACCAACTATGTAAAGAAAACATTCAAATATAGTGAGCGACCATACTCTTCTCCCATTGGATTAGGACCGAGGTTCAGTAGCTCTATCTCAGAAGATGGATCCATCCTAACACCCTGCTAAACAAAAATGTCCTTTTTTTTTTTTTTTTGCTTTAAAGATAATTGAATTGAAAGAAAAGAGAACCCATAAGCTATGACAAAAAGGAATTACATAGGTCTAATGGAGACCCCCAAAAAGAGCTCAAAAGATAAGAAAGAGAACACAGTAAAAAAGAAGCACTGAACCCAGGCGATCTGGAAGATGAAGACATCCATATTCGGAAGAAGCCAAAAGAAGAGCTGAAAGTGGAGGCGGCAGAGGTCTGAGTGAGGCCCCCTAGAAACGGCTCCAGATCAGGAAGAGAAGCCAGGCAAAAATGTCTTTCATTCAAAGCAATTTTTATTACTTGAGCCTTATGAAGACCGAAGACGAACAACAAACGGGGTTTTACCTTGTCGACAAAGAAAGCAACATATGGATCTCCTTCACCAGGGATCTAATCTATAAGCACAACCAGACAAAAATGTTCACCAAGCAATTATATAAAATGTGAAGAGGTTGCAAGCAAAGAGTTGACAGATGTCCTTGGACTTTACACGTGTCGCAGATCAAGATAGGACGTGTCGGTTCATAACGTCATGCGCACTTTCTGAATATATCCATATTGGCTGACGTCATCGCTGGCTTTATATGAATATGGCGATAATTTAGAGAGGGGTAAATTGGTCTTTTTAGGTACCCATAAGTGTGAGAGGGACCTTTGGCTGCATGACTTTTTTCTGTGGATCTAAGGCCATAAAGTGAAATGTTCAGGGACCTGTCGCCGAATGCCCCTAGAAAATTTTGATGATTCATCTCTCCTATTTGGCAATTATTTTGATATATCGATTTTTTCTTCCTCCATGGAAGGCAGTGAATGGTTTCTATTAAGGTGCTCACATTTAGGGCCTAATTTCTTAATTGCTAGTTAACTTAAATAGTGGGTTCAGAGTGAAGGACCCAACTGAAGTTACTGAGATTTAATTTAGAAAAAGTGCATGGGAATGATCATTTATAATTTGAAGTGAGGATCTTTCATCCTCCACCAATGTTGCCCAACTCAAAAATCCTATCAGCTTAAAGTTGTAGTCCTATTGTATGGGTCTTGACTCTTGAGCCAAATTCCACCATCAGCTTCATCTTGTGTTTTATGCTTACCAAAATGTAAAACAAATGATTTACAATCACTAAGAGGGTTTAAGTTTTGATGGGCTCAAAAAGTCAGACTGAAAGTGTAAAATTTCACACACAACTAACCAGACAATGGGCTCAAAAAGTGACTGAAAATCTTGAAGATTGGGAGCAGTGATTTTTAAGAGGGTTTAAGTTTCACAGTAGTGCTCCTTTGATACAGAGAGACATGGAGAGAGGCGGCGGGCTAAGAAGACAATGGAGGTAGTCGATGACCAAAGAGAGAAGAGGCCTCTGTATTTCTGCTTCCTTTTACGGGAGTTCAAGTAAGCCAAATTCAATATCCATTTCAAGCATCTGACTTCATTTTTTATCCTGTAATGTATTCCTGTGTTTCTCATCACTGCCTCTTCTTGAGAAGAAGCGCAGCTAGTAGAGATTTCACCAATTTCAGGACCCTCCTTTTATTTTCAACTACTATTGTTGAAAACCCTCTTCCCCAAACTCATTTCATGGTCGATTACCTCATAGAAAGATGTGGGTTTTCAAGAGAAAATGCTATTAATGCCTCCACATCCCTAACAACACTAAAATCCCCAGAAAAACCAGACTCTGTACTTGGATTCCTCAAAAACAGTGGTTTTGAAGGCACCCACATCAAAAAACTCATCTCCAGTAGGCCCAATTTCCTCGCTTCCAACGTCGAGAAGACCCTCAAACCCAAATTCATCTTCTTTCAAGAGCTGGGTCTATCTGGTGCTTCCTTTGCAGACCTTGTTGCCAAATGCCCTACCTTGATCCATGGTAGCATTGACAATCATATCAGACCCAAAATTGATTTGCTTAGAACACTCCTTCAGAATGATGATGATGTGATTAGGGTTATAAAGAGAGGTAGCTGGCTGTTCAGCTGCAATCTCCATAAGATCATTATGCCCAACATTGAGATACTGCGTCGATATGGTGCTAGTGACAGCCAGATCTCGAGCTGTCTGCTTGCTACACACTCAAATGTTCACCTTAATCCTGATTGTCTTGAAGACGTGACCGCCCGGGTTGAGAAACTTGGATTCAAGCGCGGGTCTCCAATGTTCTTTTGTGCCACTTATGTATTGAGCTCATTGAGTAAAGCTACAATAGAAGCCAAGGTCAAGATGTTAAAGAGCTTTGGTTGGTCGGAAGAAGATGTTTTCTCCGCCTTCCTAAAGGCTCCCTTGTTCTTGGCTGTGTCGGAGAGGAAGTTCCGAGCTTTGATGCGCTTCTTCTTGGATGAGCTTGGGTGTGAGCCTTCTGAGCTTCGGTCGCGCCCCGTGTCATTTATGTTCAGCTTGGAGAAGAGGTTGCTACCTCGACATGAAGTTTTGAAGTTCTTGAAGTCTAAAGGATTACTAGAAGAGGGTGTCAACTTCCTCTCAGTAGCCCGCATGTCGGAGAGCTTGTTCTTGAAGAAATTTGTACTTAGGTACTTGGATGATGTTCCTGATCTCAAAGAAACTTACAAAGGCGGTATGAAAATCGAGAAGTCGAAATGAGATATAATGGGGAAAGGCAACAAATGTGTTTGTTTATTTATTCACATTTTGATCGGAGCAGGTGATGTTTGAAATGTAAGGACATCACATTATTTCTTTTTGTGATCAAATTACAAAATTGTTTTCCGAGGGGGACTCCCTTATTCCATGGTTTCATCTTTTGGATTAAGGGACGTTTGATGAGGCAATGACCCTATTAATGTTTGATTGGGCATGTAAGAAAACCATTGGTTATAACAGCAAGATAATTATGATGTGGTGGGCATTTTATAAGTTGTTTCTTCTCCATACAGTTTTGTTAACAAAAAATGTTGCATTTAAGTTGCTCTAAATTTGCTTGATACTTGTTTACCATTTTGCTCCCTTAGTTGATTTTTCTGTGGCAGAATATTAATTTTTTTAAGAAGAGTTCATGAACTGTATGTCTTTCAGTTTGGCTCTCCAATTAGATGGGTTTGGTGCCTGAGAAATCCATCTTGATCCATTTTACTGATGGTCGATCTTGTTGTGGCAACAATAATGGTTCAAAAATCAGGACCTGGACAGGCCTCATTCAGTCACTAGGTCTGATGGACTCTGACACATTGGGTCTACACGTGAGTGAAAAGTGATGTATAATTTATCTTTTATATACAGACTATGTAGTTATGTTTGAAAATAGTTAATAATCATTTACTTCTTTATAGAATGTGTAAATAGATTGGTCCTCTTCATCTTCTTCTATAACTAGTTGGATTAGCTGCAAATTAAGTCAGAAAAGGCATGGTTTCATCAGAATCCATGTCAACAAAAGCAAATTTCTCTTCTCTAGAGAACAGAGCAGAAGTGGTTTTCATGATCCAGTCACCCATTATGTGACCGAGTCATGTTGACATAGGGAAGTTCGTCGTCAATCAACTCGATAGTCGAATTATGTTAGCAATTCTTGTATGCGCCATACAGCTAATTGAATACAGAATGGCATATGCTACTTTGTAAAATGGAGATTGGCACAGTGAGGACCCAAACAAGAAGGCAAACTGGAGTTCATGTAAGATATGAAAGTCTTTGATGGTTAAATGAGACAGCTTTCCACACCTTTTGTTTTTACATGCCTTTTGTTTCTTTGGTTTTTAGATTATGTATTGGATGAAGAGGAGAAAGCAAGGGGAGCAAATTACAAAAGGGCAAGAAAGAGATGATTTTTTCTGAGACTTTTTTATTGTACAAGAGTGGAGAAAGTGGAGAAACTCATGCCCACCCCTGCAGAGGAGAAAGGAAAGCAGTTTAAGAAGTTAAGGTTAGTTTTTTGTATAATTTATTAAAGTATAAGCTTTTTGCTCGTTGTTTCTTATTTGGTCGAGACTGATGGTGGGATTTTCTAATTAGTAATTAGATTTTTTGTTTTATTTTCTTTCTTTTCTTTTTTCTTTTTTAATCTCTTTTTGTGAGCAGTGCTTCTCCAACTGCATTTTTTTTTCTGAAATGGCTTCTGATGGAGAGACTTTGTGACAATGCAGAAAAGCACAAAAGAAAAAGAAAAAAAAAACAGCGATTCTTTTCTTTCTTTTGTTGAATTTTCTTCAGATATTATTTTCTTCTGCTTCTTTTTTTTTTTTTTTTTTACCTCTTATTGAAGTTTGTATTTTAGAATTTTTTGATTATAATGGATTTCTGCAATTGGAATTTCAGAAATGGACTTTCTTTTGGTCAGTGGTTGGAATAAGTATCCTTTGTTTTCTGCAATTTGGTCTATATTCTACATTCATGTTTACTAAAAAGTGGTTTTTTTGGTGTTAGGAATTCGAAAAGATAGGGCAAAGTACAAAAAGATTAAAAAGGTTGGAGTTTCTTTTCTTAAATAATGAATGTTCTGTGGGAACTGGGGAACATCCAAATGGCATAATGCCAAACAGGCCCTAAGCAACTAGATCCTCACAACCTGCGTTGGTATTTCTAGTCGAACATTGTGACTTGTGAGGTTATAGGTTTTCAAATCTCCTTTCATTTAGCTGTATGCAGTTTCTTCTTCTCTTACCAGTCACACCACCAAAATGGTCTAAAAAATTATCAATTATTTCGGTAGTTTTATCATGAAGTTGTGATACTAACATGTTCTAAACTGGGAATAGTCAAAGCCATCTATCTAATTATAAGGGTACTCTTTCCCACTTTAGAAAGTAACAAGAGTTGTCATGAGTTAATCTTTCATTTAATTTTTCTTAACCAAGGAATGAAAGCTAATTTGTTTTCTCCTACTCATCGTCAGCGGATTCCCTAAATATTTCTCATTTTTATCCATGAATCTCATGCTTAGAATTGTAACTTTGGATTTGTCTTTTTCAGAAGCACTCTTGCTGAAGTAAATGGCAGATTTGTTGTTATAAGTTGTCCGGAGGCTTCACAATCGTCTTCAAGTAAATATTTAATTTCTCTTGCTTCTCTTTTAGGGAAGATTTGTAGAACATAAAACTATCATCTGCAAAAAAAAAAAAAAAAAAAAAAAAAAAAAAAAAGAGAAATGCATGGGCCATCTTCCGCTACCTTAACTTCACTAATAATACCCTTTAGCCTTGGCTATAATAAGAATACAGGAAAGGACTTCTGCACTTAAGATAAACAAACACAAGGATAAATGGCCCCCTTGTCTAAAGCGCCATGAAATGTACAATGAGAAGATTAGCTGGTGTTTGGATGTATGCGAAAAATATTCTCAGATTTTATTATCACAAAAAAATATATTGTTATATTATAAAATAGAGGATTTATCCAAAAAAACACATTAGATGTACCCTTGACCTTTTCCAAAAAGGTCACTTTAGTTTCCCTCGTATCAAATAGGTCTTCCCAACTAAAGATCCTTTTTCATACTTATTTTTTCCACCTCCTCAAGCCAAAGAAAACAGTTTCCGTCATCTTCTTCCTCCTCTCTTCCCTAGACCCAACCCATTGGGGAGACCAAATTAAGAAAAAAGGCCAAATTGGTTTGGAGGATAATATGAGGACTGAGGAAGAAGAAGAGATTTGTAAATGGACAATTGGTGGAAACAAGAGGAGGAAGATGACGGATATGGCCTAGAGATCGACATTTTTCCTGGCCTTTTCCTTTTTATTATGCTATCGACACCTTTGAAGAATGTGATTGATTGGTCATCTAGACTTCCAAATGTATGGGTTGGGCAAGCTTGCTGCAGGAGAAGGCTTTGGCAGTGGCAGATCACAGTACCATCTTCGACAAATTGGAGTCTTGGTTGATCTTCATTTCATCAATAGGCTTGAATTATGCATACTTGAATTCCAACCTCCACAGAAATTTGATGCTGATGGAAACCTCATCCATAACGAGTCTGATGAAAAACTAGAACAAGATCTCTTATCATTGCAGGCATTTACTCACAGGCTCCAGGGTAAATCTTGAAATTGCAGAGATTGGATCGAGCGTTGCTGATTCTGGGGTATACTCAAATTCACACAGTTATGAGTTATACTTACCAGGCCTGATTTTGGGTATATGGATATGGCAAATTTATTTCATGGTGAGTCTAAAGCGAAACAAACACTTCCCATGGTTCATCTTCCTCGTATGTTGGATTCCCCATTGAATTGAGTTTGTGGAAGAGAGGAGGAAGGAAGAAGATGACAGAAAACTGTGTTTTTCCGCATACAGCTGTTTAGGGAGACCAGCACGGAAAGTGGATATCGACCCTTGAAAAAATAGGTGAAGGAAAAAAATGATTTTTTTGTGGCGGGAATACCAGTCTATAGTGCATCTAATGTATTTTTTTTTTTTTTTTGGTAAAATTCTCTATAAAATATTGTACTAACTATCATGTTGGCATTTTCTATAAATTCTAACATGTCCTTACCTGATGTGTGTGGCAGTTTATAAGGATCTTACTATGCCGAAAATGAAAAATGGAGTGATAAGTTGAAATGATTGATCTACTATGAGACCCGTTAAATCAAATGAAAGTCATTAAATAGTGGTAATTAAAATGAAATTCATTTGATGCAATCCATTGGTAATCTAGTAGGACCATCTAATGTTTTTAATTGTTGTACTAATCTTTTAAAATTTGAGATCTCAATGAACACACCAAATGATTCTTACTGTGGTGGAATCAATCTAATATTTGCGATAATGATAGGATTCATCTTTTTTTAGCACTCACAATGGGACCCATCTAATATTCGAATTCAATGGATCATTAATGTTAAAATTATCGAATCTAATTAATGTTCTTTAATTGAGGTGAGGCCTGCCAATTGTTAGTGACCATAGTGTAACACATCTGGAGTAGACATTGTTGAAGGCTCCATTTGATACAAAAATCATTGTAGCACCCATTTGATGTTAGCAATTACAGTAACTAACATAATCATGGCAATTAATAAGGAAGTCATTTGGTACGTTGTGTGACTTAATCAAATGTTGATTCTCACAACATGACCCATTTAGTGATGGAAAATTGGTGATTATGGTTACAAAATATAAAGTTGGTAATTAAAATTTGACTAGCCTAATGTAACAATTGTAGGACCCATCTAATATGAGTAGCCAGCATGGGGCCCATCTAGTGCTAGTCACTAGGGCGGGGATCAACAAATGTTGGTAATATTGATTGGACCGCGTTATATTTGTAATATAATATTAGGAGTCATAATGCTAGTATGCTACCCACTTATTCTCTTATACAATAAGAACCATTGATGTTAGAAATCGTAGTGGGACCACAATGACATATAGCTACTTATAGAGATATTGTGCTTGCTTTTCACCCATGTTTTCACAAATTTTTATATACAAGTTTATTTAATCTAATACAAAAGTCTTTATAAGAAATAGAAATATTTTGTAATGCATACTACCTAATGTTTAGGTAAGTGAATTATATTCTAATCTAAGTACATAATATCGTATAACGTTTAAAGATATATAGCTTCCAATACCCTTTTAAGTAGGATGGTGTGGATTAAGGAGAAGCCAAAGTTTTTTTTTTTTTTTTTTTCCTTTTTAGGCCTATCCAACTTAAAGGTATAAGAATATCTCCATCAATTAAGCGGAGATTAAATGGGTAGAACAATAATGCAACGTCGCAATGTAATAAATGGCGTAGCACCCTTCTTTAAATGTATGGTGGGGTCCACCTTTTTAAAATTTACTCCGTTTACCAACCCTAACACCTATTGTATTCATTGTAACTAAATTCTCAATGTTAATTTCAGTAGGCAAGCCATTATTAAATGGGGGCTTTGGCCGGAGGTCCCTCAAAGTATGACTTTGTTGCAAACAGTCTACGAAAAAAAATCATAGAGCAAAAGTCCCTCCCACACTTTTTCATACTTGAAATGTCTAATTTACCCTTTCTTTAAATCATAACCCATGATTGGTGGGATATCTCATTAATAATGGTCAACTAACATTTAATTGCCTACGATTAATGGAACCCCCATATTTTCAAATAAATTCTAAAAACACACAAATAAATTTTAAAATAACGAAAATAAATTTTAAAAATGCAATAATTTTAAAAAAAATACAATAAATTTTAAAAAAAGAAATATATTATCAAATAACGCAAATAAATTTTAAAAGATACAAATAAGTTTCAAAATATCCAAATAAATTTCAGAAAATATAAATAAATTTCAAAAGACTCAAATAAATCTCAAAAGATCCAAAGAGAATTTCAAAAAATTAAAAAAAATTAAAATAATGAAAATAAATTTTAAAAATGCAATAATTACAAAAAATGCAATAAATTTGAAAAGATACAAATAAATTTCAAAAGATGCAAATAAATTTAAAAACGCATATAGATTTCAAAAAACGTAAATAAATTTTCTAAAAAACTCAGATAAATTTTGAAAAAAATTCAGATAAATTTACCAAAAACACAAAGAAACATAACAGAAGACAGATAAATCTGAACAACACTCAGATAAATTTGAACAAAACTCAAATAAATGGAACAACAACTCAGATAAATTTGACAACAACTCAGATAAATTTAACAAAAACTCAGATAAATTTGATAAAAGAGATCAACAGAGCCAAAGAGCAATGAGACTCCCATCTCTCTCTTCCTCGCAAATGCTCGTCTTTATCGGAAGAGGTGAAGCTACAAACTACAGAAGAAGAAGAAAGAACATTAGACTCCCATCTCTCTCTTCCTCGCAATTGCTCCTCTTTATAGCGCTCTCTCTCTCCTCCCCAGCCGCTCACCTCACAACTCAAACCCAAAAAAGACCCTTACAACCCCTCTCTCTATCTATCCACAAAAATAAATAAAACTTACCACGAGAAGAAGCCAATCAAGTAGTAAAACAGCAGCAGCATTAGTTACAAAACAAAACCTCTTCACCAATGCTACCATCATCCTCCAACACCTTTCTCTATTTAAATGCAAGAAAGGTCCGACTTTTATCAACACGACAGAAATGGAAGAAAAGCCCCAAATAGAAAGACTCTTCCTTTTGCCATGACGTAGACGAAGAAGAAGAAGAGAGAGTATAGAAAGGGGTGATATGGCCACGGCGAAGGCTGCTGCATCGGTATTGGCATCGGCCGATGACCTGACAGCGCGGTGCGGAGGCTTGGTAACAGTTCGGAGAAATACACCAACAAGATCTGCGCGAAGAACGTCCTTAAGGACGTCCTGACCATCGTTTATGCCCGGGTTGATGCTGATTAGATCTAGGCCACTCGTCGTCACAGAACAGACAAACAGTGTTCCTAGAGACATACATCGGATCCGGATTTTCTTGGCCGGAGATTCCTAGAACAAAGACGACGTACAGAAATCAGCACACCCTAGTAAATCTAGACTCGTTGCAGAAGAAGAGGGATAATATAAGATTTGAAATTTGAATTTTTAAAATTTTATGCCTAAAATGGTTGAAAGGGCAATTTAGTCCTGAAAAATGAGATCATGTGGATTAAGGGACCTAAGGCTGCAAAAAGTCTAGCTGAGTGGACCAGAAGCCTTAATAAGTTTTTTCTTGGACTAGAGGCTGGAAACATTGACTTATAGGGACATTTTGCTAATTTTCTCTTATTAAATTGACCACACATGAGGAATTCCCTATTTCTATTAGGAAACAAGAAATTAGTGCAAGTTCATCCCTTGTTCTCTAGATATAGTTAATCCAACGATGGCTATCTTACCGATTTGAGTAATAGCTTATATGTTGATCACTACATAGGGTGTTGCAAACAATTAGCTTAGATTTTGAAAAGGTCGGCCCCATCATACATTAAAGAAGGACATTGCATCATTGATGCAATGTAGTTCTACCCAAATTAAATCCATTGGACATTTACAAAAGATCCCATGAAAGTTAGTCACTGTAAGAACTACTATTTCACTTAGACCTTGTATGTTGATGGTATCACATGACTAACAATGACCTATAGACTAAGGGGTTAGTTACTCGGTCTGTAATTCCACATGTCACTCGGCTGCCTAGGATTTGATCTCTGTGTATGCCACTCTTCCCACATGTGTGGGCTATCCTTCCCGCTTTGTGAGCTCTTCTACCCACTTGTGAGGGCTTCCTCTTACCACTTGTGAGGGCTCTCTTGGGTCCTAGCTGTTGGATGAAGATTGTTGCGGAAGTTTCGATTCGAGTAGCACAAATCTGCTACAACGCAAGAGACGATCCACACGAAGGATGACGTTGTGTATTCGTTAAAAGGTTAAAGGCGGTTTACTAGAAGTTTCTCCCACTCAATCACTCTATATTGTCCACAGGCCTGAGGATGGATGCCTGATGAATGAGCTAATGGGTGGATTGGATCTTAAGGATTTGTTACTTAATTATGATTTCCTCAATGGTGTCTTAGAACTCTTTCTCAAAGCATATAATTAATCTAAAAAGAGGAAGAAGGTGAGGATTCTCATGTCTGTATATCTCTGGTTCGTCGTCATTTCTTTATGTAGCCAAAGGAAAAATAGTCATTTGAAGATGGAGATAAAGATATCTCTAATGGCCTTTTTTCTGTTTCCTCATCGAGGGAGAGGAAACGGAAGAAGTATTCAAGTGAGGGGGAATTTTTTTTCTTTTTAATTTTAGTGGTCGGCGTCATGTCTGCTAAGATGGGCATGGTTGGAAAACTCTCTGAGTTGACTCTTGACTCTCCCGAGTTATCTCATTTTAACAAATGACCAAGTCAAAAATGGGGGAGACTCTGCCGATTCATCTCATTTTAATAGGTTGTTTGCATTCCAAACCATTTGATAGGCAAATCTAATCTTAAAACAATTAAAGTATATTTATAAGTAACTATGCATGAGTTTTGGAGCCAGTAATTTAAAAATGATGATTGTAATGTAATTTAAAACTTATATTTGTTCTTTTATATTTGATACTTGAACTAACAAATTATATAATATACAATATATTTTGTATTTTCGTTATTGTATTACTTTTCTTGCACATATAAATTTATTTATTTGAATTGATTAATAAATGGATTTTTTATTTTATAAGTAATGGTTCATTTTTAAATATTTTTGAGATTATTTAAAAAAAAAAAAAGCAGGACTCTCTCGAGTCTCCGTGTTAATTCTATCCGAGTCAATTTTTTTGTATTGGACGAGTGTAGTGCGGGTTGCGAGTTTTCCAACCTTGTACATGTCAGTCGGCCCTAACCCAGTAGTTAAATATCTCCCACTCGCACCGAACAGACTATACTTTCAAGGCATTGATCCACCATCACAAAATCTCATTCATACAAACGGGGCCTAGGGAGTGGGACCAGATTGACTACACATCTCATGAGAGAATGTATGCTAAGCCACCATCCAACTTGCGCATTATTTCTCTCCATCACGTCATACATCTACCCTAGACCCGCTTGGCCACACCATATGGAATGCATCTCATACTCTTGAGCCACATCCAACCCAATCATATACGCTTATCCCGTTTATCGAGTAAAATAGATTTTCAACAAGCCATTTTAAAAAAGTCTCCTAAAATATACTATTTACATAATATAATTTTTATTTTTATTTTTATTTTTATAAAATCAAAAAATCACTCGATATTGGCGCGGTGGATAAGAGGAGAAAGCATACAAATAACAATGAGTGTGATAGCAAGAGATATTCCTCGCGCTCATACGAAGCTCAACACCATCTCAATTGTTTTCCTACCACGGCGGCTCATGTCCCAATATAATCGGGTCCTTGGCCAATTGAAGATACTTGCTGGTCCCAAATGGGTGTCGGAACCGAACTCGCTGAGAACCTTGTACGTTCCTGTGTAAGGTTGACCTACAAACTCGCTGCGAATGCTCTCAGATCTTCTGAATGAGCAACCAAGAGTTCCCATCTCCCTTATGTAGAGCAAACCCTAGGAGTTACAACTCTATCCGGACTCTACCCCTCCTGGAATCCCACATCTCTTGACCAGCGTGGGATATCTGCCAAACCGGGAGTCTGTACTTGATCCAAACTCTATCACCAAAAGTTGGATCCTTATCTGACTCTACCAAATCAAGACTTGTTAGGAGTTCATCCGCGACACACCGCCGGGCTCAATCTGGCGTGGGCCCAATGGCAGTCGGTCCACATAATTTTCCTAACAATCTCCCACTTGGCACAAATGCCATGGTTGACAAACGTGCCAATGTACATCAAATGTATTAAAGTCCCATGCGCATCACATGCCTCGCAAATTCTTCCGCATGCAATGGTTTTTAGAAAATTTTGATGATTCATCTCTACCAATTTGGCAATTATTTTGATATATCGATTTTTTCTTCCTCCATGGAAGGCAGTGAATGGTTTCTATTAAGGTGCTCACATTTAGGGCCTAATTTCTTAATTGCTAGTTAACTTAAATAGTGGGTTCAGAGTGAAGGACCCAACTGAAGTTACTGAGATTTAATTTAGAAAAAGTGCATGGGAATGATCATTTATAATTGGGGATTTGACCGTACAGGATATAAAATACTATGTATTTCTTGAAATGGTGTTGACCAAAAGTATATCCCAAATATGGAGATCGTACAGAGAGCCTATTTTTTTTCTTCTGATTTTACCCTTTTTGTGCGATATCGCAAAGATTTGCGATATCGCATAAACTGAAGGGTCATTATATAAACTGCTCGTTTTCCCTCCATTTTTCCCTCCGTATGCTGCAGAAAGCAAGTCATTTTCCCTCATTTTTCTGTGGCTGTCTCCATCTTTAGAGGAGGTTCTCAAGAGGATGAAGTAATTGCTCTTTCATTTATCCAAAGGCATATGAAGGTTCCTCTACTACTACTCTTCCTTTTTCTCCTCCGTTTGTTTACTTGTTTATTGTAATGAATTTAGCTTGAGCAAGGGATAGATCCATGATGTCAATAATTTGTGAGATTTTGCTGTCTATGTGCCTTTGTTGGGAACTTCTTCTCATGAAACCATCTTCAAGTGATGTGATGAGGAAATCAAGAGTTCTGTGCCAAAAAAAAGAAAGAAAAAAAATACATGGGCTTTTTAAATTATCTTATTGTTTGTTCTTTTGTTTTTTTGTCATATTTTATTTTAATTTATCTCCTTTCTTTTTTTTTTTTGTCATATTCCGTCCACCTTTGGTCTTTATGTCAATAATACTTGTAAAGGTTCTTAGATCATTAGAATGCCTTCATGATATGTTATTTTGTAAATGCCCGAGTCACGAAGTTTCCACGAAAGCAAGGCCAATTTATTTCAAAATTTTCAACGTTTCAATTTAAAGAGGTTTGAGAACAAAGGTGTAAGCATCTGTTTATTTCAAAAGGGTGAGTTGTTCGTCTTCCAGTGATCTTGATTCACTTCTAGTGCAATGTTGGAGATGACAATGTGGTTAGTATGTCAGCATTAAACATGAGTCCATATATGCTGATGTCCTTGTCAAGGCCTTCCAAGTAAACCAAGAAGTTATTGATTTTCTCTACTGTCAGATTCAAGAAGAACCATGTAGAATATGAACAAAGAGAATTGGAGGTGCAAGAGGCATATATATGTGTGTATGTGTGTGTGCGTGCGCGTGTGAGTTATAACATATATGTGATGAACTCCAATTCTATCAGAAATATCTTAGAATGCTACTCATCAATTTTCTGACATTTGATCCAATTTTGAACTTCTTTGTTATTACAGGATGTCCGAAAATGAAATATGTTTGATATTACACTTTAATGGGGATTTGGATATTGATCATCTAAATCCAATATACATGGGTGGCGAGCAAAGAATCATATTCGTTGATAACAACATAAGTTATAATGCAATAGTTGAACAAATAATTACAGAGATGAATTGGGATGAAGAAGATGAGTATCCACTGATACGATACATGTGTCATATCAATCGGATATTCACATTGGTTGATCTAAAAGGCGATGGAGATATACAGAGTATGCTCAGATTAAACCGTGAACGAACTGACCCCATATTGTTGTATATCTATAGAAGTTCGGAAATTATAGAAAGAACTAAGAAGCCTACTACACGGTATGCATTAATTTATTTTATACATTTTTCTTAATGAATTCTAAATTTCCTCTTATTCATAAACTTCTTCCTATTGTTCATTTTGAAGTTGTTCAAGTCGCAAATCTCTGAGGGCACGCACGAGTTGCAGAATATTTACGGAAGTTGACGAGGAGAGAGTTGCTCCTGAAGCAACGGTTTGTTCCCATAGGTATGCTATGGCTAACACCATTGAGATCTATTCTATTTCAAAATAATTTTATAGATGAAGGCGATCTTATTGCTCAATTAATTATGCAGGAATAATCTTCCAGCGACGCCATCAATTCAGATAGATTCGAATATATCATCACCATTTGATGATCATCAAAATGAAACCACACACATAAATGGTGATGGAGCACAAACATTTTCTTATGGTGATGGCCATGAATCAATTTTTCAAGAAGATTGTCGCAGTGATCCATTTAACTTGATTGACTTGAATATGAATATGCATCTTCCCCAACAACCAGAGATAGCTTCTGCTCAACAAGAGATCATTGGAGAGCCATGTAATGCAACTCTAAATTCTAATCTAGTAGACACATTGGTACCTGATTCCCTTGCTCTTGGAGATAATCAGAATATTAACTCCATGCATGAGATGTGGAAGGGAAGAAAATTTTCAAACCGCGATTCTTTTAGAGAAGCACTTGCAAAAGTTGCAATGTATGACAATTTTGCAATGAAACGCTTGAGAACATCTCCAACAGAAGTTACAGCACGGTGCAGTGAAAGTAACTGTCCTTGGCGTATCCACGCAACACTTGTTAACTCCGGCCCAGAATTCCAGGTCAGGACATACAATGGTGCTCATACTTGTTCGAAGCCAATGATGGGGCTTGGACATGGGGAAGCAACGTCTAGATTTATTGCAAGGTGGATCATAGACAGATTGCGTATCCATGAGTCATACACTCCCAAAGAAATTATAACTGACTTTTCAAAGGAGTTTGGGGTTCAACTTAGCTACAAGAAGGCATGGAAGGCGAGAGAGATAGCACTCGATGAGATACGGGGTTCATATGAACAATCATTCAGCATATTACCAGACTATTGCCTTGAATTGAGAAGGACTAATCCTGGCACTGTGACACATGTGATCCAAGAAGAGGATTCAACATTCTGCAGATTTTTCTTTTCTTTGGGTTCAAGTATAGAATCATTTCGTTCCACATTGAGGCCATTAATTGCAGTTGATGGGACACACCTTCGTGGAAAATATCCTGGCGTGCTACTCATTGCTGTGACTCATGATGGAGATCATGGGATATTTCCAATAGCGTTCGGTATCGCTGAGATTGAGAATTTCAAAACTTGGGAGTGGTTCTTGGCCGCCTTCTCACTAGCATTACGGCCGCCCCAGAACTTAACAATTGTGTCTGATCGAATGAAAGGACTCACAAGGGCTGTTGCGGAACGGTTTCCAGATGCCAACCATTTTTACTGTGTGCGTCATATTTCAGAGAACATTCGTGAAAGATTCAAAGATGATGGTATTTGTCGCAAGTTTTGGAATGCCGCTCATGCGTTTAGACCATGTGAGTATGAACGTCATATGAATGACATTAGAACAGTTAATGAGAGGGCATATAAATACATTGAAGATATTGGAAAGCAGCATTGGGCGAACGCTTTTATATTGGGCAAGCGATATGACATGCTCACGACAAATCGTGCCGAGGCCACAAACAGTTTACTCAAGGGGGCGAGAGAATTGCCCATAACAAAAATGGTCGAGGCAATTCGTTCTAAACTCATGGAATTTTTTGAGCTTCGTCGGCAAAAGTCTCATGTTCTTAATTCCAAGTTAACTCATTATGCTGAGTCTATGTTGAGCAAAGAGAGCGAACATGCTCGTAGACTGGGTGTTCGTGCAGCCAGTCCAACTGAAATCGAGGTCCATTCCAGTGAGTATGTAGATGTTGTTCATTTGGACCGTCGTTCTTGTACCTGTCGTCGGTGGGAGTTGCTTGGAATTCCTTGCTCGCATGCTTTAGCGGCACTTAAGATGAGAGGTCTCGATCCATATGACAACTGTGAGCAGTGGTTTACCTCTGATATGTACAGAAGGACTTACAACTTTATTATACACGGTGCGAGAGATATGAACCAATGGGATGTGCGAACCGGTTCACATGTGCCTCCTCCTCATGGAAAGAGACAAGCTGGTAGACCCAAGAAGAATAGAATACGTACAGAGGATCGTGGGAGGAACAAAGTAACTTGCTCCAGATGTAAGCAGAAGGGCCATAACCGTCAAACATGTCGCAATCCACCTATACTGGATTGAGTTTGATCCAAATGACTCTTAAGCATTTTGTGCCCTCCAAAGTTTTTTTTGAGATATTTTGTTAATAGAGTTCTTTTGGCTTGATATGCTCCATTGAGTTTCTTTACCAGGTTGTGTTGTAACTCCTTGGAGCATTCAGATGATTATTCTTACACAATATTTGGACATGTTTGGAATTTTTTGTATGACTCTGTCAAATGTTATGTTAAAAATGGTTGGGCATTGAGACACCAAAAACTTATGGTGATAGAGATGCTTTGGAATTTATTTTTAATTCTTTGTTTGATTATATTAGATGAACAAAAGATATGAAACGTCCTAAAAATGCATATTTCTTGTGGCTTTAAAACAAATTATACCATGAGTTATTTTGTGGTAATGTAAAGAACAAGACAAGTACAGCTCGGTCATAACAACTAGGATTTTATAACAAATCATAATGTAAAGAACAAGACATGTACACTTGGTCACAACAGCCGAAATTTTCAACGTTTTATTACACAGCCCAAAGACATTAAAAGTTCCAGAATGCTTCACTGTTACATTTATGACTATAGTGAGGATTTTAATGTATTTTTTAAGCAGCCTGATATGGAGCAATTAAAATCCACAACAAACATGAGACTGTAGTTCATTGCAGGTTGTGCGATATCGCACAGAGACTTGGCCACCTACAGATACTGCGAATCTACAGAATGCTTCAGTTATATTTGTGACTACAGTGGGGACTTTAATTTTTTTTTTAAGCAGCCTAAAACTTCTCGTACGAAGTAAAAAAACCATGGAGTAAGACCTGATATGGAGCAATTAAAATCCACAGCAAACATTAGACTGTAATTCATTGCAGGTTGTGCGATATCGCATAGAGACTTGGCCACCTACAGATACTGCGAATCTACAGAATGCTTCAGTTATATTTGTGACTACAGTGGGGACTTTAATTTTTTTTTAAGCAGCTTAAAACTTCTCTTACGAAGTAAAAAACCATGGAGTAAGACCTGATATGGAGCAATTAAGATCCACAACAAACATGAGACTGTAATAGCTTGCATTTTGTGCGATATCGCACAGAGACTTGGCCACCTACAGAAACTGCGAATCTCCGGAATGCTACAGTTAGATTTGTGACTACAGTGGGGACTTAAATTTTTTTTTAAGCAACCTAAAACTTCTCTTACGAAGTAAAAAACCATGGAGTAAGACCTGATATGGAGCAATTAAAATCCACAGCAAACATGAGACTGTAATTCATTGCCGGTTGTGCGATATCGCACAGAGACTTGGCCACCTACAGATACTGCGAATCCACAGAATGCTTCAGTTATATTTGTGACTACAGTGGGGACTTTAATTTTTTTAAGCAGCTTAAAACTTCTCTTACGAAGTAAAAAACCATGGAGTAAGACCTGATATGGAGCAATTAAAATCCACAACAAACATGAGACTGTAATAGCTTGCATTTTATGCGATATCGCACAGAGACTTGGCCACCTACAGAAACTGCGAATCTCCAGAATGCTACAGTTAGATTTGTGACTACAGTGGGGACTTTAATTTTTTTTTAAGCAGCTTAAAACTTCTCTTACGAAGTAAAAAACCATGGAGTAAGACCTGATATGGAGCAATTAAAATCCACAGCAAACATGAGACTGTAATTCGGGCAAATATCTTAATATATACAACGAATTTTCAAAAAAGATTGTTAACATGTCAAACATAACAGTTCTTCACCCAATCCCACAAAACATTACACATATGTCAAATTCCTATTTTGTAGTAACACACTCCTGTAAACAACTACTCTTGGCAACAATTCCAAAATAAACTAGAATACAACAAAAATTGGATCATTTGTGATCATTTTTGGGACTCGAAGAAACATGAATATAATTGCTTCTGTCTTTGGTAGATGTCTGTCACAATCTTCTGTCGATAGTACCATATATCAGCTTGCGTGTATTCAATGGCTCGTCGATATGCAACATGTTCCGCATTAGCCATCGTAAAAATACCGCAATCACAACTGCACATAACAAATAATAATATAAATACTACAAAAAATGATGATCATAAGGAATGTCGACGATTACGAGATAGGGTTTTTACCTGTTATCTTGCTGGGGATTTGGATTTCCAGTCTCAAAGGTCCAAAACACGGGATCACACCATCCAATATCAAGAAACTTCTTTCGAAGGAATTCAACCTAACAAAAATTAATAGTATGCAGTAGATGTAAGAGTAATGTGATGGAAATACTCAAGATAGATGTAAACTAAGAACTATAAGGTTAGAGATTGCTTACAAAATGATGTGCATAATCATCGTAATTGGTACATCCCATCATGCTGTTGTAGTAGACAAATCTTTGTTCTTTTGGATATCCAATTATAAGAAAGAAGTGATGCTTGAACCATATGGGGAATACTACAGTCTCAAATGTCCAAAAATCACGATTTTTGTTACATGTAAACATAATATCAATCTCTGCAGTTTTTTGCTGAACTTCAAAGTGTTGTTTGGTAAAACCATATTAACATGTTAGTTCAAATAATAAATACCAAGAAACCGACATATAAAAAAGATAGACATATTAAAATTATAAATAAAAGAAAAGCAATACCGCAAGAGTGCTAGGAAAAAACAACGTGTCTATGTAATGCTCTCCAACTATGAACAGCCAATAGTCCATAATCTACATCACAAGTCATCTAAAATAAATTTTATTATAAATTAATCGAAAACATTTCTAACTAATATGCACTTACAAGTGTATCCATCCATGACTTTTTTAACGTTTTGTGCATTTCTTCTTTAGGAATAGTCGAGCATATATCTTCTAGGATTGGATTGCTGCAAATTGAAATATATCTCTATATTAGCAAAACTTATCATAAGAAAAAAAATCGGTGATTGAAGTTTAAGTAGTAGAACTTGCTTTGAATACAAACGTATCCAGAATTCTTCCAAACATGATCTCTCGGCATGATTAAGGCAGTACTTCGGATTCGGGCGGCTGATTTTTGCCCTCTTATTCTTCGGTACATAGTACGGGGATCTCAGTATAGGAATATAACTGGCCTTCCTAGGATTGGCCTTCATCCGACCGACAATAGATCCCATCTTATTTTTCCCCATTCTTTGACCACTAGACTCATCGGGTCCGCCTAGAACAATGAAGTCTTTACTCCAACTTGGGGGGGGGGGGGGGGGGGGGGGGGTGCTTAAATTGACTGGGATCTTGCTCCGGGCACTTTGAGGTGTGCTGACATGAGTTGATGTCTGCGGGTATGGTGAAAATCCATAAGTGCCATTGTGCTCTCCAACGGGTGTTTTGGGTGATGGACTTCTCACATCCTATAATAAAATAATAAAGAAGCTTTATCCTATAGACATCAAAATAAACGGAAACATTTTTCTATCACATTTAACTACATACTAACCGCATTTCCTTCCTCATCAAAAGTAGAGTTGATGCAATTTTCCACATTAAAGCTAACAAAACTTGATGACCATGCTTTTTTAAACATTTCGACCTTTCTCTGCATACTCTTGACGAAGCTATTCATCTGTGAGGGGTCTGCCATATTCTCCAACTTCTTAAAACTCTCAAGCTGCCAGTCGAGGAATCTGTCAACCTGTGGACACAATTAATGAATCCAATTATGAGCATGGTGTTCACCAATACTAACAACAAAATTGGAAAGCCTGCTCATCATACCTTATGTTGGGTGGAGCTGTCATGATCCAAATGTACTCTCTCCAATGGCCGACCGATTCGGTTTCTTGTAATTCTTCTATACCATTCTAGGTACTGATCCCGGTGGCAGCCATTAACTTCATCATTATCTGCATTTACAACATTCATGGCCCTATTGTTCCAATCTGCTATAGGTTGTGCAGATTTTCTCTCATAGTCTATGGCCCTCTTGGATAATTTTTTCTCAACCCTCACAGTTGGATGAAATGGAGGAGGGACATGTTGCTTTAATCCAAATTGCTTAAGCACATGGTCAACATTGTGTCTCTCAACGATCATATAATTGACCATTGTCACCGCAGATCGAAAAAGGGATCTATCCACTTCATTTACACAACCTTCCAACTCATCGTCATACCGATCATACGGCTGCCAATCAAACTGTAAGTTATAAAGAACATTTAATGAAGGTTAGATAGATTATATGTACAAGAATGAACAATAAAAAATCTTGAGAAATAACTGACTTACACTGTCGACATCTTGCGTGTCGAGTTGCCCCCGTACCTCTCTCACGTTTGTGAGGATGTGATGATCCTTCAGTCTTTCTTCCCACATCTTGAACAATGGGAATTGAAATTGAATGTCTTCCAAGTTTTTTGATATTGATCGTCCGATCGGCATCCTCAAATATGCCCATATCTGTGATGATGTAAAGATATAGTTAAAATGAAAGCAACAACTCAATGACATATATTGATATAATGTAATGATTAAAAAATCGGTTTAGTTACCTGTAATAGTTGAAGCGGCCCTGTGATTGTCCTTACTCGATCTTTGATTCTTGATGCCCGGGTCAAGCTCCTATATAGATTTGCTAGGCAAGCAGGACCCCAAGCATATGTTTTGAAATCTTCAAAAAGTTCGATCAAGTAGGCATTACCCCTTGAGCCAGAAGTGTTTGTACATATTTGAGACGAAACAAGATGAAATAGATATGCACGTGTATGCCTGATCTCAGCTACTTGTGACGGTCTATTCGGTAGGTGTTTGAAGTTGTTATGGAACCATGTCAAGTTTATTTGCCCCCCTTGGAATTCGGACGGGTCAGGGGCAACACCCAATAGGTCAAGAAATTTTTCCTCTAAAATCATCCAATGAGACCAAACACGGCCTGTAACAGCAGGCCCATCTATAGGAAGGCCATATATATATGCCACATCCTCCAATGTGACCGTAGCCTCACCCCCAAGAAAGTGAAAGGTGTTTGTTTCCGGTCTCCATCTCTCGATAAGACCACTTATTAAGGAATGATCTATCTTCATCTTTTCGATCTCAGAGAAATGATGCAGACCTGTTCTTCTTACGTACTGTCGCATTCTTGTATTCAACGTCCAAGAATCACTCTTAGGATCCCAAGGAATGCAACGTACTATTTCTGGCTCCTATGAAATACAAGAAAAAGAACCATACAACAATTAAAAGTTAAAGAAATATAATTAAATTTTAAGTAATCAAATAAAACATGATGTTCACCTTTCCATCCCATACTTCCTTCGAAATGTGATTCTCCTATTCAAACAATATACACTTGTCTTCGGGACCAGGAATAAAATCTTGCATCTTTTTAACTTAGTATAAACCTGCACTTCACTATTAAAAAATATTGATGCTTATAATTTCAACATGTTCAATGAAATAAATGGAAATAGAAAAAATAATTTTTACTTAGAATGAGGCCCAACTGTTGAAAATCCAAGTAACTCAAAATGAACCAAAGCTAATGAAGCAACCATGTAATAGCCAGTCTTCCAGGATTGAGGTGGTGACTTTCTATATTAGTATAGACTGGTGCATGTACAGATGGCATGGAGGAGAAATATGTAAATTTAAAGACCACAGAAGCATAGGTTCATATGACACATCACATCACATGGTGGCCCACTCGAGAACCTAACTACAGATTGCCAACCATTTTAATGCTTAGTCCTAATTGAATTTAGCATAAAACAGAGTATTCTAAGGCTATTGTAACAAAGTTATAGCTCAAAAGTACTACAATAAGGAATTATATCTCTTTTTCTTTATCACCTCAAAAGTTTACACTTTACTCAATTACCCACTACCTTACATGGGGGGGGGGGCAATGTTAATTAATATAGATTATTTATCTGATGGGGTCCTATCGTTGGCAGCCCTCTGCTAAAAGTTTTATTCAGTAGCCTATGAGCATTTGGCTCATTAATGGATGGTTAAGCAGAGAGAAGAACTGTTCCAGGATGTACAATAGGGCCATTACAGTTATGTTAGAGATAAAAAAAAAAAGGAGGGAAAGGATGGTATCAAATATGGATAGAAGTGGGAAAACACAGGGTCCTGATTTTCAAAAAAGAAGCTTGATGGTCCCACCTTGGAAAGCAGGCTCTCCAAAATTAACCCAAATTGCAAGATCAGAGCCATCCCTTCGTTTTGCCCTTTATGGGTTATAGTTTATCTATTTTTATACTACAAACAGAAGTTTAGAATTTCCAAGCTGTAACGAACAGTTGGGTCTACCTAAATTAAGTGACTAAATTAGGAAAAAAAGTGAATATTGATAGATTGTCATCAAATAGTCTATCCTTTAATTGAAAGATAAATTAAATTAAAGAGAGAGATAGAAAATGAGGCACGACCGCAGTAAATCAAACGGTAAAAAAGTTTCATCTC
Source organism: Litsea cubeba (assembly GCA_012931725.1). Lineage (NCBI taxonomy): Eukaryota > Viridiplantae > Streptophyta > Magnoliopsida > Laurales > Lauraceae > Litsea > Litsea cubeba. Next base: position 48,613,290 of record CM022951.1, on the reverse strand, counting down.
CCCGGTCTCTTTAATAATCCTAGTAATTCAGTTCCATCAAAAAACTTGGCCCCTAAAAGTGCTATATATTAAAACTTGTGTTTTGTATTTTTGTCTTTACTTACTTTCCACTCACCCTCTTTTCTTAATATCAGGACATGATATTAGAATTGGATTTGTGGATGTCTGCCGGCATTCACTTATATTTTGTCTGATTCGATTTCTTAAGAGTATAGCATATTAGAAGCTACTTCTTCGAGGAAAACAACTTTTTAGTAAAACGAAAAAAAAGTTAATGGTTAGCACCACTTTCTACTTGTTTTATAATAGCAGAAGTACTAGAGAACAATTGGATACTACATTAAAAATCAACTTTTAGCCAATAGCTAGTAACCAACTAATATGTTATGATTTTTATAGTAAAAAGTACTCACACAATCTACAAAACATTCATGGATTAGAAAATGTGTCATCTTCTACATGCCCTACCAAGAATAGCTTAAATAATAGTGTCTGTCAAAAATAACATGTAAAATATAAGAGGATCCACAAAATTTAGTCAGCCCAGAAGATACGTCGTCATTGACATTGAAAAGAGCCTCTAGATATTTATATTTGAGGCATATAGTAGTACAGAGAAAGCTTATCAATGCCAAAAAAGAAAGAGTCCATGGCTTATCAGAATGCATGAGCTATCAATTTACACAACATTAAGAAAATCCGTCCGAAAACATGTGCCCAACAACAGGTTCCTGAAATTTAAGAATTCATTCAAGAAAAATAACTCAAAAACCAAAAAGCAAGTTTGTTAAATCTGCAAACACCATTGTAGCACCCTATGTGAAGCAAAATGGGAGAGAAGAAAGACAAATGCATGTTGTATTTCTTGCATTTCCTACTATAGACCGGGAGAGAAAAAAGAAGGAAAGAAGGGACTCACGAAAGGTTGGCGGAAGGTTGAAGATGAACTCCCTTTGTGCGATATCGAGATGGAATCGAAAGAAGATGTAGATGGACGGAGGAAGATGAAGACTGTAGTTTCACCCAAACCAGTGAAGGGAAAAACCGAAGAAAGCTTTGACAATGGTTAAAATTAGGGCTTTTATCTTTTACCTTTTACTAAGGGCAAAACTAGAATAAAAATTAAGGGCCCACTGTACATTACCACATTTGGGAATAATTCCCAATCAACACCGTCTTGGGGAATACAGGGTATTTTCTACCCTGTACGGTCAAATCCCCTTTATAATTTGAAGTGAGGATCTTTCATCCTCCACCAATGTTGCCCAACTCAAAAATCCTATTAGCTTAAAGTTGTAGTCCTATTGTATGGGTCTTGACTCTTGAGCCAAATTCCACCATCAGCTTCATCTTGTGTTTTATGCTTACCAAAATGTAAAACAAATGATTTACAATCACTAAGAGGGTTTAAGTTTTGATGGGCTCAAAAGTCAGACTGAAAGTGTAAAATTTCACACACAACTAACCAGACAATGGGCTCAAAAAGTGACTGAAAATCTTGAAGATTGGGAGCAGTGATTTTTAAGAGGGTTTAAGTTTCACAGTAGTGCTCCTTTGATACAGAGAGACATGGAGAGAGGCGGCGGGCTAAGAAGACAATGGAGGTAGTCGATGACCAAAGAGAGAAGAGGCCTCTGTATTTCTGCTTCCTTTTACGGGAGTTCAAGTAAGCCAAATTCAATATCCATTTCAAGCATCTGACTTCATTTTTTATCCTGTAATGTATTCCTGTGTTTCTCATCACTGCCTCTTCTTGAGAAGAAGCGCAGCTAGTAGAGATTTCACCAATTTCAGAACCCTCCTTTTATTTTCAACTACTATTGTTGAAAACCCTCTTCCCCAAACTCATTTCATGGTCGATTACCTCATAGAAAGATGTGGGTTTTCAAGAGAAAATGCTATTAATGCCTCCACATCCCTAACAACACTAAAATCCCCAGAAAACCCAGACTCTGTACTTGGATTCCTCAAAAACAGTGGTTTTGAAGGCACCCACATCAAAAAACTCATCTCCAGTAGGCCCAGTTTCCTCGCTTCCAACGTCGAGAAGACCCTCAAACCCAAATTCATCTTCTTTCAAGAGCTGGGTCTATCTGGTGCTTCCTTTGCAGACCTTGTTGCCAAATGCCCTACCTTGATCCATGGTAGCATTGACAATCATATCAGACCCAAAATTGATTTGCTTAGAACACTCTTTCAGAATGATGATGATGTGATTAGGGTTATAAAGAGAGGTAGCTGGCTGTTGCGCTGCAATCTCCATAAGATCATTATGCCCAACATTGAGATACTGCGTCGATATGGTGCTAGTGACAGCCAGATCTCGAGCTGTCTGCTGCTACACACTCGAATGTTCACCCATAATCCTGATTGTCTTGAAGACGTGACCGCCCGGGTTGAGAAACTTGGATTCAAGCGCGGGTCTCCAATGTTCTTTTGTGCCACTTATGTATTGAGCTCATTGAGTAAAGCTACAATAGAAGCCAAGGTCAAGATGTTAAAGAGCTTTGGTTGGTCGGAAGAAGATGTTTTCTCCGCCTTCCTAAAGGCTCCCTTGTTCTTGGCTGTGTCGGAGAGGAAGTTCCGAGATTTGATGCGCTTCTTCTTGGATGAGCTTGGGTGTGAGCCTTCTGAGCTTCGGTCGCGCCCCGTGTCATTTATGTTCAGCTTGGAGAAGAGGTTGCTACCTCGACATGAAGTTTTGAAGTTCTTGAAGTCTAAAGGATTACTAGAAGAGGGTGTCAACTTCCTCTCAGTAGCACACATGTCGGAGAGCTTGTTCTTGAAGAAATTTGTACTTAGGTACTTGGATGATGTTCCTGATCTCAAAGAAACTTACAAAGGCGGTATGAAAATCGAGAAGTCGAGATGAGATATAGTGGGGAAAAGCAACAAATGTGTTGTTTATTTATTCACATTTTGATCGGAGCAGGTGATGTTTGAAATGTAAGGACATCACATTATTTCTTTTTGTGATCAAATTACAAAATTGTTTTCCGAGGGGGACTCCCTTATTCCATGGTTTCATCTTTTGGATTAAGAGAAGTTTGATGAGGCAATGACCCTTTTAATGTTTGATTGGGCATGTAAGAAAACCATTGGTTATAACAGCAAGATAATTATGATGTGGTGGGCATTTTATAAGTTGTTTCTTCTCCATACAGTTTTGTTAAAAAAAAATGTTGCATTTAAGTTGCTCTAAATTTGCTTGATACTTGTTAACCATTTTGCTCCCTTAGTTGATTTTCTGTGGCAGAATATTAATTTTTTTAAGAAGAGTTCATGAACTGTATGTCTTTCAGTTTGGCTCTTCAATTAGATGGGTTTGGTGCCTGAGAAATCCATCTTGATCCATTTTACTGATGGTCGATCTTGTTGTGGCAACAATAATGGTTCAAAAATCAGGACCTGGACAGGCCTCATTCAGTCACTAGGTCTGATGGACTCTGACACATTGGGTCTACACGTGAGTGAAAAGTGATGTATAATTTATCTTTTATATACAGGCTATGTAGTTATGTTTGAAAATAGTTAATAATCATTTACTTCTTTATAGAATGTGTAAATAGATTGGTCCTCTTCATCTTCTTCTATAACTAGTTGGATTAGCTGCAAATTAAGTCAGAAAAGGCATGGTTTCATCAGAATCCATGTCAACAAAATCAAATTTCTCTTCTCTAGAGAACAGAGCAGAAGTGGTTTTCATGATCCAGTCACCCATTATGTGACTGAGTCATGTTGACATAGGGAAGTTCGTCGTCAGTCAACTCGATAGTCGAATTATGTTAGCGATTCTTGTATGCGCCATACAGCTAATTGAATACAGAATGGCATATGCTACTTTGTAAAATGGAGATTGGCACAGTGAGGACCCAAACAAGAAGGCAAAGTGGAGTTCATGTAAGATATGAAAGCCTTTGCTGGTTAAATGAGATCAGCTTTCCACACCTTTTTTTTTTTTTTTTACGTGCCTTTTGTTGCTTTGGCTTTTAGATTATTTATTGGATGAAGAGGAGAAAGCAAGGGGAGCAAATTACAAAAGGGCAAGAAAGAGATGCTTTTTTCTGAGACTTTTTTATTGTACAAGAGTGGAGAAAGTGGAGAAACTCATGCCCACCCCTGCAGAGGAGAAAGGAAAGCAGTTTAAGAAGTTAAGGTTAGTTTTTTGTATAATTTAGTAAAGTATAAGCTTTTTGCTCGTTTGTTTCTTATTTGGTCGAGACTGATGGTGGGATTTTCTAATTAGTAATTAGATTTTTTGTTTTATTTTCTTTCTTTTCTTTTTCTTTTTTAATCTCTTTGCTTCAAATTTGTTGTGTATCATTTTGGATGTGAAATATCCTGCATTAAGGACTTTGGAAATTGATCTTTGGTCTCGGGTGGCTGTAGTTACTATGTAGGATATTCTGTGAGCAGTGCTTCTCCAACTGCATTTTTTTTTTCTGAAATGGCTTCTGATGGAGAGACTTTGTGACAATGCAGAAAAGCACAAAAGAAAAAGAAAAAGAAAAAACAGAGATTCTTTTCTTTCTTTTGTTGAATTTTCTTCAGATATTATTTTCTTCTGCTTCTTTGTTTTTTTTTTTACCTCTTATTGAAGTTTGTATTTTAGATTTTTTTTATTATAATGGATTTCTGCAATTGGAATTTCAGAAATGGACTTTCTTTTGGTTAGTGGTTGGAATAAGTATCCTTTGTTTTCTGCAATTTGGTCTATATTCTACATTCATGTTTACTAAAAAGTGGTTTTTTTTTGGTGTTAGGAATTTGAAAAGATAGGGCAAAGTTATTAAAAAGGTTGGAGTTTCTTTTCTTAAATAATGAATGTTCTGTGGGAACTGGGGAACATCCAAAGGGCATAATGCCAAACAGGCCCTAAGCAACTAGATCCTCACAACCTGTGTTGGTATTTCTAGTTGAACATTGTGACTTGTGAGGTTATAGGTTTTCAAATCTCCTTTCATTTAGCTGTATGCAGTTTCTTCTTCTCTTACCAGTCACACCACCAAAATGGTCTAAAAAATTATCAATTATTTCGGTAGTTTTATCATGAAGTTGTGATACTAACATGTTCTAAACTGGGAATAGTCAAAGCCATCTATCTAATTATAAGGGTACTCTTTCCCACTTTAGAAAGTAACAAGAGTTGTCATGAGTTAATCTTTCATTTAATTTTTCTTAACCAAGGAATGAAAGCTAATTTGTTTTCTCCTACTCATCGTCAGCGGATTCCCTAAATATTTCTCATTTTTATCCATGAATCTCATGCTTAGAATTGTAACTTTGGATTTGTCTTTTTCAGAAGCACTCTTGCTGAAGTAAATGGCAGATTTGTTGTTATAAGTTGTCCGGAGGCTTCACAATCGTCTTCAAGTAAATATGTAATTTCTCTTGCTTCTCTTTTAGGGAAGATTTGTAGAAGATAAAACTATCATCTGCAAAAAAAAAAAAAGAAAAGAGAAATGCGTGGGCCATCTTCCGCTACCTTAACTTCATTAATAATACCCTTTAGCCTTGGCTATAATAAGAATACAGGAAAGGACTTCTGCACTTAAGATAAACAAACACATGGATAAATGGCCCCCTTGTCTAAAGCGCCATGAAATGTACAATGAGAAGATTAGCTGGTGTTTGGATGTATGCGAAAAATATTCTCAGATTTTATTATCACAAAAAAATATATTGTTATATTATAAAATAGAGGATTTTACCCAAAAAAAACACATTAGATGTACCCTTGACCTTTTCCAAAAAGGTCACTTTAGTTTCCCTCGTATCAAATAGGTCTTCCCAACTAAAGATCATTTTTCATACTTATTTTTTTCCACCTCCTCAAGCCAAAGAAAACAGTTTCCGTCATCTTCTTCCTCCTCTCTTCCCTAGACCCAACCCATTGGGGAGACCAAATTAAGAAAAAAGGCCAAATTGGTTTGGAGGATAATATGAGGACTGAGGAAGAAGAAGAGATCTGTAAATGGACAATTGGTGGAAACAAGAGGAGGAAGATGACGGATATGGCCTAGAGATCGACATTTTTCCTGGCCTTTTCCTTTTTATTATGCTATCGACACCTTTGAAGAATGTGATTGATTGGTCATCTAGACTTCCAATATGTGGACGTTCAACTTAATGGTTCCTCGAAAATCGCACCACACTAACGGGGTCCGTTAGACCCCGTGCGGTTTTTTTTTACAATAAGAAACAAGTGACGCTAGCGTCACTCAGTGTGTAAATTAGTGACGCTAGCGTCACTCATTTGTATTTCTTAAAGCCTCGTTTCCTGTCCTTTTCACTTTCTTCTTCCCCAAGTCGTTTCTCTCCTCTTTCTCCCTTTACCAGAGCACGTCGACGCCGTTGCTTCCTCTCACTCTTCCTTCCCCATTTTGCATCAACCTTGCTCCCGATATCACACAAAACCTCTAAGGTACGGGACGTTGAAACCGTTTGCATATCCAAATTAGGGCGTTTCTCTTGCTTTCGTTTGTGTTTTTTTTTTTTCAAGAACGATAATGGTAGCTTGGTTTTGACAGATTTTCACTTGTTTTGCACCATGCATGTTTGAATGTTTGATGCTTGTTTGGTGATTCACGAAAAACCAGAAGTGGGATTACACATTTATGGGTTTACCGTTTGGGTTTTTTCTCCAAGAATGAAACGGCCACAATCTTTTTAGTTTGGATTTCTCTTTACTTCGGACAAGCACATGCTATTCATTGATGGTTGTTTGGTGATTGATTAAAATCCAGAGAGTTGGTTGAGTGTCTGCACATTTGTGAGTTATTTCAAATACAATGTCTGGATGGTCTTCTCACAGAACGAGACACCAACAATGGATTATGTTCACTTGTTCTTTGAGATTCACATTTGCTTCATTGATGCTCGTTTGGTGTCTGATTAAAGTTGGAAAGAGGGTTTACATTACCCAAACGTGCATGTTCTTCTTCTGTGTTCTATTATTGTTATTGTCTGATATATTTTTGTCTCTTTGATGTTTTGATATTTTATATTTCTTCCTCTTCATTCTACAAAAAGCCAATATTTTTATCAATTAACTTAATGCAATTAGGATATCTACGAGATATAACCACAAGATGCATGTCATTATCATTATCTTATGTGAATTGTTTGAGGAACAGAAGCATTGATAACAAAGTTAGATAAGAAAATGATTCATACAGGTTATTGAAAGATTATCTGTGGTGGGAATCATAAATGGGGTTCCAGTAGTAATCTTGAAAATATTCTTAACATCTTCAAGAAGTGTCCTGGTCATGGCAATTGGGAATGTAGGTGAGCGATAATCCTCTTTGTTTCTGTTCATTGCCCGTATCATAGGTTCTGGGATATTTACAGGGCCCGGAACAAAGAGATGGTTCCTCCCCGTATCATAGGATGAGAACTGTAAAGGACTAAAATTGTATCTTTGAAAGAAAAGTATATCAGTGTGCACATGTTTGGGGTTCTATGTCAAATATTAATTGTGATTATGTGTTAAAGAACAATATATATTTTGTGAACTAGATGTCTGTCTGGTGTGTTGGCTTGGGCATTGTACCGTTAGAGGACAGTTATCAGTTGGTTTCATTATCCATTGAAGAGGACTGAGGAAAAAAACGACTAAAGAAAATGAGAGGAAACCACTTCACCATGTTTAGTGGGACAGTAAAATAACATTGCTAAAAGTGAAGTTGCATTTGGGTGAGCAATCAGAACTTTCCTCTATTATTAATAGAGAAGTGATATTGACACTCCTTTTATGGAAGTAAATGGCCGGGTTAGGCCAGACTTTAGAAATATAGGCGCGAGAATACCCGCCAAGCCCGTCACAGGCTTTAAGTGTTTGGCTTGAGCCTGTGCCTGCCCATTTAGTCAACGCTGCCAGGCTGGGTGGGGCATTCTGTCACTTATTTGCAGAAATCAATCACAAAACTACAAGCATTACTTATTTGAGCCATGTGACTGAATACCAGATTGGCCCAAATATTAAAATATGAAGGGGAGCAAAAGGAGTGTCAAAATCATACACCAAAGAGAATGTTAGTGTCATTCATGATGTACTAATCACTATTTAGACTTTATATGTGTTTGTATATATTGTTTTGAACAGATGGACAAAGGAGATAAGTTGTTATATGATAAGACTCACACGTGTCTAAAGCTATATTAGATAGAATAGAACCAGGGACCTATAGATGTATAAACACGAACCCTGATAAATACATATGGGTTCTAACGGATGGACAAAATGATATTGTCCGGGATGTTGGACTATCTAATATTTCTGAAATAGACTACATGAGAATAGACCATGAACTTATTAGTGGCTTGGTTGAAAGGTGGAGACTGGAGACAAATACATTCCATTTGCCTACAGGTGAAGCCACAATAACTCTAGAGGATGTTGCACACATATATGGGCTCCCGATTGACGGTGAACCTGTAACGGGCAAGACTTTCCCGAATTCTTTTGTACCTCAAGTGTGCAAAGAGTTGCTAGGTCTTGTCCCACGTGCTGGAAAAGACACTATCGGCATTACAATTAAATTTAAGTGGCTAGAAGACAACTTCAAACCTTCTAAGAAGACAAAAGAACTGTACAAGACAAGTGCATACTTGTTCTTCTTGGTGTCTGGATAAAAATTTGCCAATTCTTCTGGTGCTAGGGGGCCAGCTTGGCAGCTAGAGTTGTTTAGGGAGTTCAAGCCCTATGCATGGGGTCCGGCTTGCCTTGCAAGTCTATACAGAATGCTTGGAAGGGCTACAAGGTTAATAAAAGGTGAAGATGATGAAAAAGAAGAGGATGAAGGTGAAGATAAACGTGAAGAAAAAAGGGAAACTTGTAAGCTAACCCTTTTGAAGACTCTAACTGCCCCTTTACAGTTGCTACAGGTGTGTCAAATTTTATGATTTGTAAATATTTGAGTTCTTTTCATCTGTATTTTAAGAGTAATTAACTTTTCGTTTGTGTGATTCTACAGTGCAGATCTGGGCCTATTCAAGAATGTCAATTGGGAGATGTCCTACCCCATCTCCTAGTTGGAAAAAGGACTTACAGTACCAATTGTTCAAGACATGGGAACTAAGATTGAGAGATAGGATGCAGGTGACCAACATGAAAGAGATTCGAAAGCATTTCAACGGTCTTACAGAGGTTGGGTAATAAAGTTCAGTCTAGTTTAAAACTATGATTTGTGATATTGAAACATAAGAATTTATTGTTAATTAAGGGTGTCTAATTTTGCATTTTACGTGGCAGCCATATGCCAAGATGCCCAAAAAAATCTTTCAAGGCATAAGAAAGGAAGACAAGAGAATGTTCACTTCATCAACCGTCTGCATTACTGGATTGTTGAAAGGCACAATACCCAACGTGTAACAAAACAATTTGGCTTCAAACAAGCGGTCCCACCACCGTTTTATTTACCGTTTAAGAGGGTTGAGCGTTTGGAGAGGTATGAGAAACATTACCAAAAGTATGGAGATGAAATTTCAAGGCTGTGGGAGGATAGACATGAAAATGTCCTTAGAGGACAGAAGGTGAAGACAAAGTCTCAGAGCAGCGACTATCTAGAATGGTATTCATCAGAAACCATTGGAAAGATTGTATGTGGAAAGGGTGGTCGAGGTGTACAAACACCCGATGAGGCCATCAATGTACAAACACCAACATCATTTGTGGGAACACCAAAAAAGAAAACACCAGTGAATAACGGAGTTGATGAAGATACATCCACAACCGATAAACATGTTAGTGTCGTATCAGATGTACAATGTTTATTGTGTTTTTTTTTTAAACGTTAATTTGTCCTTGACTTCGATGTCATATTGTCTCAGGTACATGCTTGGTTGGACCACTTAGAACGGTCTTCAGACCGGGCGGTCCGGAAGAAGGTGAAGATGGAAGATTTCACCGCACGTTTGCGCAATAAAATAAAAAAATTTCGAGATGCATTCACTTCCGCGTTCAAAAATCTTGGAGGGGAGTCGTGTTCCACATCCTAAGAGGATGATGACCAGAAGGTAATAAATTCCATACACTATGAACTGTTGGGATTATGTTCTTGTCATACTTTCGTTAATTTATAACTATTTAATATGGTTATCACATTTTTTATTTAGGAGACATCTTCTCCGGCACGGAAGAGAGCTATTCCAAGAGCCAGGCCAAGGAAAGGGATATCACCCGCGGTAAAGAAGCTGGAATATTCCCTTGAACCTGTACCTGTTGATATCGAACCATCATCACCTTCTTGCGCCACAGGATTTGCTTCTCCATCAGTTCCGGTTGTGGATGATATTTTCAGTACACCATTTGTTGCGCCTCCTGAAATGTCGATCATGCTACACACCCCGAGGTCAGATATCAACACTTTGGTGTAGAGGATAAAACGGTTGCATCGTGAGAGGAAGATTCCTCGTTACTTTGAATACTACGACCACTCTTTGGAACGATCAGAATATGTGCTCACAACAGATGAGTTGACTCTATTGGAAGGATTCTTTGGATTTTATGCCAACAAGTTAGGTTTATACATATTTGGTCTTGTTATATATTTTTGACCTGTTTGTCATTGAACTTCTCTGAGGGCGAGCCTTGGCGCAACGGTAGAGTTGCTCCTTTGGTGACCTCGAGGTCACGGGTTCGAGGCGTGGAAACAGCCTCTTTGCAAAAATGTGAGGGTAAGGCTGCGTACACATGCGCCCACCCTCCCCCTACCCCCGCTTAGTCGGGGAGCCCTTTGTGCACCGGGTGAGCCCTTTGTCATTGAACTTCTCTAAAAATTTGTGATTTTATCGGAGTATGTCATCTTTTGTACTCTTCTTCTTGTTGTTTTATACTAGACCGGATGAACTTGATATATACTGCACGCTAGTGTCTAGAAAGGCTTTAAAGAAAGTACTCGATGAGAGCACATGGTTGAATACGAATATAATGTACTGGTGGTTCGAAATGGTCAAGGATAGATATCCAGATATTTACTTCTATGATCCCAGCGTCTGTGTAAGTCATCTGATTTATTGGAGAATTCCGTTATCCTCAATAAGTACATATTAGTATTAATCTAATTTCTCATTTTAATATGGTCATGCTTTCCATTATCAGAGTTGGTGGGATAACAACAACATCAAAGCCTTGCAAGAAAATGTATTTAGCAAGGACGGTATCAGAGTATGGGAGGCTAGGGAAAAGAGAATGCTGGTCTTTATCCTATGGCATGAAGCACACTTCTGTTTATTGGTTGGACGTGTAGAAGAATGAAGATGGGAGTTTTATAACAGCATGAAGACCGACAGGACTTCATTTGATTACTGCAAACGATTTGTGAGTTGTCATTTAATTGTACTTGATCGTTAAAATAATGATGAACAACAATACTCTTTAGTTAACAAATACTTCGCTTACACATTCGTTTTCTTTCCATATTATCCCAGATTGAGTTCTTGGGCGGCCAATTCTCGAACTATGGGTGGTATGACACCAACATGTGGAGTTTAATCATCAAAGCTAACATACCGTACCAAGAGAACGGGAATGACTGCAGTGTCTTTGCATTGGCATTCGCTGACCATTGTGCGGCGCGTAAAGTGATCAACTTCAAACAGTCAGATATAATGTATTTTAGGAGCAAAATTGTGGTCGACATATATGGACACAGTTGGGAGCTTAACAATCACCGTTTGGGGATTGACCCCTTGACTCAATGAAATGTAATTTCACCTTTTGTGTTTGGGAATTAATCTTGTTCAGTTGGTATCAAATATCTTGGTCTATTTTGACATGAAAATAGAATGTGAATAGTTTGAATCCATTGTCTTGTAAATATTTATTTTATTTAGGTAAGGTTGCATGGCTATGGTTATGGAAGAAAATTGAATGCGAATGGCTAGGTGATTAGTATAAGATGTTATATGAACATCTTTGTATGAAGGAGTTTGAATGTGTCTTAAAAACAGGTTTGTTGTTGTGCATTGTGCACAATTGGAAAGAGCTCCATTTATAAAAAAAAAAACTGCAATGAACGACGCTAGCGTCGTCTAACAGTAAGTTTTTTTTTACACAGAGCGATGCTAGCGTCCCTCTATATAAAATTATCTTACAGTTAGACGACGCTAGCGTCACTTATTCTTCTGTTTTTTTTATCAAATTTGCATCCGTGTTCTTTCTATACACCATTACATTTGTCCTTTACCACATCCCAGAATCTTTACATCATAAGATCCCATGCATAGAAATAATTGATAAATTGCCACTTGAATGCCTTCATAAAATGCAAGACAACGCAATCGTTCTTAAACTCTTATCCAGTGTGATTTGAAAACACTAATAGTTCAAAAAACTTTATATTCATTAGACTTTGCAGCCATACAACTTTGATCAACAATATATTTGTTTCACTTCCTATACAAATATGCTGTTAACTGACGATCCAAAACATACAATTGTCCTTTACATTGATAGAGGCAAGTACTTATATTTTTGGGACAAAACATCACTCAAAAGATGAAGATCCGCACTAATCTAAGTATTCTGGGGGCGGTACAGTGGGCCAAGCAGACCGGAGTTGCAGTTGATCGTAATAGAAATATCAGATTGTTGCAAATATAGTTCCGTTTTCTGAAGCAAACATAGAGGACCTTATCCGGTTTTCTGCAAGTCTCAAAAGGATTCGGAGCAAAACTTAATAGGTGAAGGATGTGTGCAGAGCATAGATGTTCAAATAGTAGCTCCCGTGGACTAATCATTTTCATCTTAATAAGGACCTAAAAGGAACGAGAAGTTACTATTTCTTCCATCATCTTTTTTAAGGGAAAAATCCAAAAGTGCCATACAAATGTCACAAGAATTATAGAGACATGTTAAATCATGTGTTTTACCGAAAACGATACCCTCCCTATGGCTGTGATGATTGACAAAAGATGATGCACACGGATCTGGTTTCTTAGTTTCTGCAAGGCTTGCCTGTTACGTGTTTGTGAAAATTCCTCTGAGAAGAGTCACTCTCTGTTTGCTTGGAGTTTAATGTCTCGGCCACAAGAACATGATTACATAGGCTTTTTGGAGGTTTCTTCCATAAAAGTCTCTGACAAGATGTCATCCGCTTCAGTAACTCGGGTTTCTGCTGCAAGTGACCATGGGGCTGGTCCCCAAAAACTCAGATAGATTTGTCCAGAACTTAGATAAATTTATTTTAAAACTCAGATAAATAGCCAAAAACTCAGATAGATTTGGCCAGAACTCAGATAAATTTGACGAAAACTCAGATAAATTTCACAAAAACTCAGATAAATTTGACGAAAACTTAGATAAATTTCACAAAAACTTAGATAAATTTGTCAAAAACTCATATAAACTTCACAAAAACTCAGAAATCCCCAGGCCCCGCTGCCTTTCTTCTCCGGTAAGGCCAACGATGATGGTGGATTCCGGTGGTTCTGCTTCTCCGATGCCAGTAGATAGATCTGACGACGTTCAAGCCCTGCAATGCGTCTTTCTTCTTCAACCACACCCACTCTTTAATGACAAGAAAGAAAAATGGAGAACTTGGTACCAGAGCATGTTTGATCGTTCCCTATAGATCTGACGACGTTCAAGCCCTACAACACGTCTTTCTTCTTCAACCACACCCAATCTTTAATGACAAGAAAGAAAAATGGAGGACTTGGTACCAGACCAGGTTTGATTGGTCCATGTGTTTATGCAAGTTTCCTCCATTTCTAGTATCACATCTCTTTGAGCTAAAGCCCACCCATCCTGTAAAATCAAAAAGAAGAGATAGCCAAGGCACAGGTGGAGTAATAGCTAGTAGCCAGAGGAAAAGGCAGAACATATTTTCAACCTTTTTCTCTGCACTCTGTTTCTAGTCAACATCACATCATCGTATTGTAGCAACCTTTTTATCTGCACTCCTTTTCAAGTCAACATCACATCATCACTTTGGTGTATTGTAGCACTACAAGCTTCGGTGGTCCTTCAAAATCAATGGACGGTGGAGACCGCCCATTCATTTTCGTATTGGCTGGCGTCATATGAGCAAGGCGACAATAAAGGAATGGGCAATTTGGATATTTTAGGAGTGAATAAGTATGAGATGGACCCTTGGCTGCATGAAGTTTTTTGTGTGTAGTGTTTGCAACAAAGTATTACTTTAAGGGACTCCCGGCCGAAGCCCCCAAAAAACAATGACCTATAAAGCTATTTTTGATAGCAATATAATCAACTTATATCTTATGAGAACAATGTAATCCCCACTAATTTGTCATATCTTTAGAAAATTTTGATGATTCATCTCTCCTATTTGGCAATTATTTTGATGTATCGATTTTTTCTTCCTCCATGGAAGGCAGTGGATGGTTTCTATTAAGGTGCTCACATTTAGGGCCTAATTTCTTAATTGCTAGTTAACTTAAGATTTATAGGAATTGCCTTCTAAAATAGTGGGCTCAGAGTGAAGGACCCAACTGAAGTTACTGAGATTTAGTTTAGAAAGAGTGCATGGGAATGATCATTTATAATTTGAAGTGAGGATCTTTCATCCTCCACCAATGTTGCCCAACTGAAAAATCCTGTCAGCTTAAAGTTGTAGTCCTATTGTATGGGTCTTGACTCTTGAGTCAAATTCCACCATCAGCTTCATCTTTTGTTTTATGCTTACCAAAATGTAAAACAAAAGAGTTAAGAGGGTTTAAGTTTTGATGGGCTCAAAAAGTGTGACTGAAAGTGTAAAATTTCACACACAACTAACCAGACAATGGGCTCAAAAAGTGTTGAGACTGAAAATTTTGATGATTGGGAGCAGTGATTTTAAGAGGGTTTAAGTTTCACAGTAGTGCTCCTTTGATAGAGAGAGACATGGAGAGAGGCTGCGGCTAAGAAGACAATGGAGGTAGTCGATGACCAAAGAGAGAACAGGCCTCTGTATTTCTGCTTCCTTTTACGAGAGTTCAAGTAAGCCAAATTCAATACCCATTTCAAGCATTTGACTTCATATTTTCTCCTGCAATGTATTCCTGTGTTTCTCATCACTGCCTCTTCTTGAGAAGAAGCGCAGCTAGTAGAGATTTCACCAATTTCAGAACCCTCCTTTTATTTTCAACTGCTATTGTTGAAAACCCTCTTCCCCAAACTCATTTCATGGTCGATTACCTCATAGAAAGATGTGGGTTTTCAAGAGAAAATGCTATTAATGCCTCCACATCCCTAACAACGCTAAAATCCCCAGAAAACCCAGACTCTATACTTGGATTCCTCAAAAAGAGTGGTTTTGAAGACACCCACATCAAAAAACTCATCTCCAATAGGCCCCATTTCCCCGCTTCCAACGTCGAGAAGACCCTCAAACCCAAATTCATCTTCTTTCAAGAGCTGGGTCTATCTGGTGCTTCCTTTGCAGACCTTGTTGCCAAATGCCCTACCTTGATCCATGGTAGCATTGACAATCATATCAGACCCAAAATTGATTTGCTTAGAACACTCCTTCAGAATGATGATGATGTGATTAGGGTTATAAAGAGAGGTAGCTGGCTGTTCAGCTGCAATCTCCATAAGATCATTATGCCCAACATTGAGATACTGCGTCGATATGGTGCTAGTGACAGCCAGATCTCGAGCTGTCTGCTGCTACACACTCAAATGTTCACCTTTAATCCTGATTGTCTTGAAGACGTGACCGCCCGGGTTGAGAAACTTGGATTCAAGCGCGGGTCTCCAATGTTCTTTTGTGCCACTTATGTATTGAGCTCATTGAGTAAAGCTACAATAGAAGCCAAGGTCTAGATGTTAAAGAGCTTTGGTTGGTCGGAAGAAGATGTTTTCTCCGCCTTCCTAAAGGCTCCCTTGTTCTTGGCTGTGTCGGAGAGGAAGTTCCGAGCTTTGATGCGCTTCTTCTTGGATGAGCTTGGGTGTGAGCCTTCTGAGCTTCGGTCGCGCCCCGTGTCATTTATGTTCAGCTTGGAGACGAGGTTGCTACCTCGACATGAAGTTTTGAAGTTCTTGAAGTCTAAAAGGATTACTAGAAGAGGGTGTCAACTTCCTTTCAGTAGCCCGCATGTCGGAGAGCTTGTTCTTGAAGAAATTTGTACTTAGGTACTTGGATGATGTTTCCTGATCTCAAAGAAACTTACAAAGGCGGTATGAAATCGAGAAGTCGAAATGAGATATAATGGGGAAAGGCAACAAATGTGTTTGTTTATTTATTCACATTTTGAACGGAGCAGGTGATGTTTGAAATGTAAGGACATCACATTATTTCTTTTTGTGATCAAATTTCAAAATTGTTTTCCGAGGGGGACTCCCTTATTCCATGGTTTCATCTTTTGGATTAACGGACGTTTGATAAGGCAATGACCCTATTAATGTTTGATTGGGCATGTAAGAAAACCATTGGTTATAACAGCAAGATAATTATGATGTGGTGGGCATTTTATAAGTTGTTTCTTCTCCATACAGTTTTGTTAACAAAAAATGTTGCATTTAAGTTGCTCTAAATTTGCTTGATACTTGTTTACCATTTTGCTCCCTTAGTTGATTTTCTGTGGCAGAATATTAATTTTTTTAAGAAGAGTTCATGAACTGTATGTCTTTCAGTTTGGCTCTCCAATTAGATGGGTTTGGTGCCTGAGAAATCCATCTTGATCCATTTTACTGATGGTCGATCTTGTTGTGGCAACAATAATGGTTCAAAAATCAGGACCTGGACAGGCCTCATTCAGTCACTAGGTCTGATGGACTCTGACACATTGGGTCTACACGTGAGTGAAAAGTGATGTATAATTTATCTTTTATATACAGACTATGTAGTTATGTTTGAAAATAGTTTATAATCATTTACTTCTTTATAGAATGTGTAAATAGATTGGTCCTCTTCATCTTCTTCTATAACTAGTTGGATTAGCTGCAAATTAAGTCAGAAAAGGCATGGTTTCATCAGAATCCATGTCAACAAAAGCAAATTTCTCTTCTCTAGAGAACAGAGCATAAGTGGTTTTCATGATCCAGTCACCCATTATGTGACCGAGTCATGTTGACATAGGGAAGTTCGTCGTCAATCAACTCGATAGTCGAATTATGTTAGCGATTCTTGTATGCGCCATACAGCTAATTGAATACAGAATGGCATATGCTACTTTGTAAAATGGAGATTGGCACAGTGAGGACCCAAACAAGAAGGCAAACTGGAGTTCATGTAAGATATGAAAGTCTTTGATGGTTAAATGAGACAGCTTTCCACACCTTTTTTTTTTACATGCCTTTTGTTTCTTTGGTTTTTAGATTATTTATTGGATGAAGAGGAGAAAGCAAGGGGAGCAAATTACAAAAGGGCAAGAAAAAGATGCTTTTTTCTGAGACTTTTTTATTGTACAAGAGTGGAGAAAGTGGAGAAACTCATGCCCACCCCTGCAGAGGAGAAAGGAAAGCAGTTTAAGAAGTTAAGGTTAGTTTTTTGTATAATTTATTAAAGTATAAGCTTTTTGCTCGTTTGTTTCTTATTTGGTCGAGACTGATGGTGGGATTTTCTAATTAGTAATTAGATTTTTTGTTTGACTTTCTTTCTTTTCTTTTTTCTTTTTTAATCTCTTTGCTTCATATTTATTGTGTATCATTTTGGATGTGAAATATCCTGCATTAAGGACTTTGGAAATTGATCTTTGGTCTCGGGTGGCTGTAGTTACTATGTAGGATATTCTGTGAGCAGTGCTTCTCCAACTGCATTTTTTTTTCTGAAATGGCTTCTGATGAAGAGACTTTGTGACAATGCAGAAAAGCACAAAAGAAAAAGAAAAAAAAAACAGAGAAATTCTTTTCTTTCTTTTGTTGAATTTACTTCAGATATTATTTTCTTCTGCTTCTTTTTTTTTTTTACCTCTTATTGAAGTTTGTATTTTAGAATTTTTTTATTATAATGGATTTCTGCAATTGGAATTTCAGAAATGGACTTTCTTTTGGTCAGTGGTTGGAATAAGTATCCTTTGTTTTCTGCAATTTGGTCTATATTCTACATTCATGTTTACTAAAAAGTGGTTTTTTTGGTGTTAGGAATTCGAAAAGATAGGGCAAAGTACAAAAAGATTAAAAAGGTTGGAGTTTCTTTTCTTAAATAATGAATGTTCTGCGGGAACTGGGGAACATCCAAATGACATAATGCCAAACAGGCCCTAAGCAACTAGATCCTCACAACCTGTGTTGGTATTTCTAGTCGAACATTGTGACTTGTGAGGTTATAGGTTTTCAAATCTCCTTTCATTTAGCTGTATGCAGTTTCTTCTTCTCTTACCAGTCACACCACCAAAATGGTCTAAAAAATTATCAATTATTTCGGTAGTTTTATCATGAAGTTGTGATACTAACATGTTCTAAACTGGGAATAGTCAAAGCCATCTATCTAATTATAAGGGTACTCTTTCCCACTTTAGAAAGTAACAAGAGTTGTCATGAGTTAATCTTTCATTTAATTTTTCTTAACCAAGGAATGAAAGCTAATTTGTTTTCTCCTACTCATCGTCAGCGGATTCCCTAAATATTTCTCATTTTTATCCATGAATCTCATGCTTAGAATTGTAACTTTGGATTTGTCTTTTTCAGAAGCACTCTTGCTGAAGTAAATGGCAGATTTTGTTGTTATAAGTTGTCCGGAGGCTTCACAATCGTCTTCAAGTAAATATTTTAATTTCTCTTGCTTCTCTTTTAGGGAAGATTTGTAGAACATAAACTATCATCTGCAAAAAAAAAAAAAAAAAAAAAAAAAAAAAAAAAAAAAAAAAAAAAAAAAAAAAAAAAAGAGAAATGCATGGGCCATCTTCCGCTACCTTAACTTCACTAATAATACCCTTTAGCCTTGGCTATAATAAGTATACAGGAAAGGACTTCTGCACTTAAGATAAACAAACACAAGGATAAATGGCCCCCTTGTCTAAAGCGCCTATGAAATGTACAATGAGAAGATTAGCTGGGTTTTGGATGTATGCGAAAAATATTCTCAGATTTTATTATCACAAAAAAATATATTGTTATATTATAAAATAGAGGATTTTATCCAAAAAAACACATTAGATGTACCCTTGACCTTTTCCAAAAAGGTCACTTTAGTTTCCCTCGTATCAAATAGGTCTTCCCAACTAAAGATCCTTTTTCATACTTATTTTTTCCACCTCCTCAAGCCAAAGAAAACAGTTTCCGTCATCTTCTTCCTCCTCTCTTCCCTAGACCCAACCCATTGGGGAGACCAAATTAAGAAAAAAGGCCAAATTGGTTTGGAGGATAATATGAGGACTGAGGAAGAAGAAGAGATTTGTAAATGGACAATTGGTGGAAACAAGAGGAGGAAGATGACGGATATGGCCTAGAGATCGACATTTTTCCTGGCCTTTTCCTTTTTATTATGCTATCGACACCTTTGAAGAATGTGATTGATTGGTCATCTAGACTTCCAAATGTATGGGTTGGGCAAGCTTGCTGCAGGAGAAGGCTTTGGCAGTGGCAGATCACAGTACCATCTTCGACAAATTGGAGTCTTGGTTGATCTTCATTTCATCAATAGGCTTGAATTATGCATACTTGAATTCCAACCTCCACAGAAATTTGATGCTGATGGCAACCTCATCCATAACGAGTCTGATGAAAAACTAGAACAAGATCTCTTATCATTGCAGGCATTTACTCACAGGCTCCAGGGTAAATCTTGAAATTGCGGAGATTGGATCGAGCGTTGCTGATTCTGGGGTATACTCAAATTCACACAGTTATGAGTTATACTTACCAGGCCTGATTTTGGGTATATGGATATGGCAAATTTATTTCATGGTGAGTCTAAAGCGAAACAAACACTTCCCATGGTTCATCTTCCTCGTATGTTGGATTCCCCATTGAATTGAGTTTGTGGAAGAGAGGAGGAAGGAAGAAGATGACAGAAAACTGTGTTTTTCCGCATACAGCTGTTTAGGGAGACCAGCACGGAAAGTGGACCAGCACGGAAAGTGGATATCGACCCTTGAAAAAATAGGTGAAGGAAAAAAATGATTTTTTTGTGGCGGGAATACCAGTCTATAGTGCATCTAATGTATTTTTTTTTTTTTTGGTAAAATTCTCTATAAAATATTGTACTAACTATCATGTTGGCATTTTCTATAAATTCTAACATGTCCTTACCTGATGTGTGTGGCAGTTTATAAGGATCTTACTATGCCGAAAATGAAAAATGGAGTGATAAGTTGAAATGATTGATCTACTATGAGACCCGTTAAATCAAATGAAAGTCATTAAATAGTGGTAATTAAAATGAAATTCATTTGATGCAATCCATTGGTAATCTAGTAGGACCATCTAATGTTTTTAATTGTTGTACTAATCTTTTAAAATTTGAGATCTCAATGAACACACCAAATGATTCTTACTGTGGTGGAATCAATCTAATATTTGCGATAATGATAGGATTCATCTTTTTTTAGCACTCACAATGGGACCCATCTAATATTCGAATTCAATGGATCATTAATGTTAAAAATTATCGAATCTAATTAATGTTCTTTAATTGAGGTGAGGCCTGCCAATTGTTAGTGACCATAGTGTAACACATCTGGAGTAGACATTGTTGAAGGCTCCATTTGATACAAAAATCATTGTAGCACCCATTTGATGTTAGCAATTACAGTAACTAACATAATCATGGCAATTAATAAGGAAGTCATTTGGTACGTTGTGTGACTTAATCAAATGTTGATTCTCACAACATGACCCATTTAGTGATGGAAAATGGTGATTATGGTTACAAAATATAAAGTTGGTAATTAAAATTTGACTAGCCTAATGTAACAATTGTAGGACCCATCTAATATGAGTAGCCAGCATGGGGCCCATCTAGTGCTAGTCACTAGGGCGGGGATCAACAAATGTTGGTAATATTGATTGGACCGCGTTATATTTGTAATATAATATTAGGAGTCATAATGCTAGTATGCTACCCACTTATTCTCTTATACAATAAGAACCATTGATGTTAGAAATCGTAGTGGGACCACAATGACATATAGCTACTTATAGAGATATTGTGCTTGCTTTTCACCCATGTTTTCACAAATTTTTATATACAAGTTTATTTAATCTAATACAAAAGTCTTTATAAGAAATAGAAATATTTTGTAATGCATACTACCTAATGTTTAGGTAAGTGAATTATATTCTAATCTAAGTACATAATATCGTATAACGTTTAAAGATATATAGCTTCCAATACCCTTTTAAGTAGGATGGTGTGGATTAAGGAGAAGCCAAAGTTTTTTTTTTTTTTTTTTTCCTTTTAGGCCTATCCAACTTAAAGGTATAAGAATATCTCCATCAATTAAGCGGAGATTAAATGGGTAGAACAATAATGCAACGTCGCAATGTAATAAATGGCGTAGCACCCTTCTTTAAATGTATGGTGGGGTCCACCTTTTTAAAATTTACTCCGTTTACCAACCCTAACACCTATTGTATTCATTGTAACTAAATTCTCAATGTTAATTTCAGTAGGCAAGCCATTATTAAATGGGGGCTTTGGCCGGA
Organism: Litsea cubeba; assembly: GCA_012931725.1. NCBI lineage: Eukaryota > Viridiplantae > Streptophyta > Magnoliopsida > Laurales > Lauraceae > Litsea > Litsea cubeba. The sequence continues at coordinate 48,591,752 of CM022951.1, read as the reverse complement.
GGTCCCTCAAAGTATGACTTTGTTGAAAACAGTCTACGAAAAAAAATCATAGAGCCAAAAGTCCCTCCCACACTTTTTCATACTTGAAATGTCTAATTTACCCTTTCTTTAAATCATAACCCATGATTGGTGGGATATCTCATTAATAATGGTCAACTAACATTTAATTGCCTACGATTAATGGAACCCCCAGATTTTCAAATAAATTCTAAAAACACACAAATAAATTTTAAAATAACGAAAATAAATTTTAAAAATGCAATAATTTTAAAAAAACACAATAAATTTTAAAAAAAGCAATATATTATCAAATAACGTAAATAAATTTTAAAAGATGCAAATAAGTTTCAAAATATCCAAATAAATTTCAGAAAATATAAATAAATTTCAAAAGACTCAAATAAATCTCAAAAGATCCAAAGAGAATTTCAAAAAATAAAAAAAAATTAAAATAATGAAAATAAATTTTAAAAATGCAATAATTACAAAAAATGCAATAAATTTGAAAAGATACAAATAAATTTCAAAAGATGCAAATAAATTTAAAAACGCATATAGATTTCAAAAAACGTAAATAAATTTTCTAAAAAACTCAGATAAATTTTGAAAAAAATTTAGATAAATTTACCAAAACACAAAGAAACATAACAGAAGACAGATAAATCTGAACAACACTCAGATAAATTTAAAAAAAATTCAGATAAATTTGAACAAAACTCAAATAAATGGAACAACAACTCAGATAAATTTGACAACAACTCAGATAAATTTAACAAAAACTCAGATAAATTTGATAAAAGAGATCAACAGAGCCAAAGAGCAATGAGACTCCCATCTCTCTCTTCCTCGCAAATGCTCGTCTTTATCGGAAGAGGTGAAGCTACAAACTACAGAAGAAGAAGAAAGAACATTAGACTCCCATCTCTCTCTTCCTCGCAATTGCTCCTCTTTATAGCGCTCTCTCTCTCCTCCCCAGCCGCTCACTCACAACTCAAACCCAAAAAAGACCCTTACAACCCCTCTCTCTATCTATCCACAAAAATAAATAAAACTTACCACGAGAAGAAGCCAATCAAGTAGTAAAACAGCAGCAGCATTAGTTACAAAACAAAACCTCTTCACCAATGCTACCATCATCCTCCAACACCTTTCTCTATTTAAATGCAAGAAAGGTCCGACTTTTATCAACACGACAGAAATGGAAGAAAAGCCCCAAATAGAAAGACTCTTCCTTTTGCCATGACGTAGACGAAGAAGAAGAAGAGAGAGTATAGAAAGGGGTGATATGGCCACGGCGAAGGATGCTGCATCGGTATTGGCATCGGCCGATGACCTGACAGCGCGGTACGGAGGCTTGGTAACAGTTCGGACAAATACACCAACAAGATCTGCACGAAGGACGTCCTGACCATCGTTTATGCCCGGGTTGATGCTGATTAGATCTAGGCCACTCGTCGTCACAGAACAGACAAACAGTGTTCCTTAGAGACGTACATCGGATCCGGATTTTCTTGGCCGGAGATTCCTAGAACAAAAACGACGTACAGAAATCAGCACACCCTAGCAAATCTAGACTCGTTGCAGAAGAAGAGGGATAATATAAGATTTGAAATTTGAAATTTCAAAATTTTATGCCTAAAATGGTTGAAAGGGTAATTTAGTCCTGAAAAATGAGATCATGTGGATTAAGGGACCTAAGGCTGTAAAAAGTCTAGCTGAGTGGACCAGAAGCCTTAATAAGTTTTTCATTGGACTAGAGGCTGGAAACATTGACTTATAGGGACATTTTGCTAATTTTCTCTTATTAAATTGACCACACATGAGGAATTCCCTATTTCTATTAGGAAACAAGAAATTAGGGCAAGTTCATCCCTTGTTCTCTAGATATAGTTAATCCAACGATGGCTATCTTACCGATTTGAGTAATAGCTTATATGTTGATCACTACATAGGATGTTGCAAACAATTAGCTTAGATTTTGAAAAGGTCGGCCCCATCATACATTAAAGAAGGACATTGCATCATTGATGCATTGTAGTTCTACCCAAATTAAATCCATTGGACATTTACAAAAGATCCCATGAAAGTTAGTCACTGTAAGAACTACTATTTCACTTAGACCTTGTATTTTGATGGTATCACATGACTAACAATGACCTATAGACTAAGGGGTCAGTTACTCGGTCTGTAATTCCACATGTCACTCGGCTGCCTAGGATTTGATCTCTGTGTATGCCACTCTTCCCACATGTGTGGGCTATCCTTCCCCCTTTGTGAGCTCTTCTACCCACTTGTGAGGGCTTCCTCTTACCACTTGTGAGGGCTCTCTTGGGTCCTAGCTGTTGGATGAAGATTGTTACGGAAGTTTCGATTCGAGTAACACAAGTCTGCCACAACGCAAGAGACGATCCACACGAAGGATGACGTTGTGTATTCGTTAAAAGGCTAAAGGCGGTTTACTAGAAGTTTCTCCCACTCAATCACTCTATATTGTCCACAGGCCTGAGGATGGATGCCTGATGAATGAGCTAATGGGTGGATTGGATCTTAAGGATTTGTTACTTAATTATGATTTCCTCAATGGTGTCTTAGAACTCTTTCTCAAAGCATATAATTAATCTAAAAGGAGGAAGAAGGTGAGGATTCTCATGTCTGTATATCTCTGGTTCGTCGTCATTTCTTTATGTAGCCAAAGGAAAAATAGTCATTTGAAGATGGAGATAAAGATATCTCTAATGGCCTTTTTTCTGTTTCCTCATCGAGGGAGAGGAAACGGAAGAAGTATTCAAGTGAGGGGGAATTTTTTTTCTTTTTTAATTTTAGTGGTCGGCGTCATGTCTCCTAAGATGGGCATGGTTGGAAAACTCTCTGAGTTGACTCTTGACTCTCCCGAGTTATCTCATTTTGACAAATGACCAAGTCAAAAATGGGGGAGACTCTGCCGATTCATCTCATTTTAATAGGTTGTTTGCATTCCAAACACTTGGACTAACAAATTATATAATATACAATATATTTTGTATTTTCGTTATTGTATTACTTTTCTTGCACATATAAATTTATTTATTTGAATTGATTATTATAAATTATTTAAATAAATGGATTTTTTATTTTATAAGTAATGGATTCATTTTTAAATATTTCTGAGATTATTTAAAAAAAATTAAAAAGCAGGACTCTCTCGAGTCTCCGTGTTAATTCTATCCGAGTCAATTTTTTTGTATTGGACGAGTGTAGTGTGGGTTGCGAGTTTTCCAACCTTGTACATGTCAGTCGGCCCTAACCCAGTAGTTAAATATCTCCCACTCACACCGAACGGACTATACTTTCAAGGCATTGATCCACCATCACAAAAGCTCATTCATACAAACGGGGCCTAGGGAGTGGGACCAGATTGACTACACATCTCATGAGAGAATGTATGCTAAGCCACCATCCAACTTGCGCATTATTTCTCTCCATCACGTCATACATCTACCCTAGACCCGCTTGGCCACACCATATGGAATGCATCTCATACTCTTGAGCCACATCCAACCCAATAATATATGCTTATCCCGCTTATCGAGTAAAATAGATTTTCAACAAGCCATTTTAAAAAAGTCTCCTAAAATATACTATTTGCATAATATAATTTTTATTTTTATTTTTACTTTTAGAAAATCAAAAAATCGCTCGATATTGGCGCGGTGGATAAGAGGAGAAAGCATACAAATAACAATGAGTGTGATACCAAGAGATATTCCTCACGCTCATACGAAGCTCAACACCATCTCAATTGTTTTCCTACCACGGCGGCTCATGTCCCAATATAATCGGGTCCATGGCCAATTGAAGATACTTGCTGGTCCCAAATGGGTGTCGGAACCGAACTTGCTGAGAACCTTGTACGTTCCGGTGTAAGGTTGACCTACAAACTCGCTGCGAATGCTCTCAGTTCTTCTGAATGATCAACCAAGAGTTCCCATCTCCCTTATATAGAGCAATCCCTAGGAGTTACAACTCTATCCGGACTCTACCCCTCCTGGAATCCCACATCTCTTGACCAGCGTGGGATATCTGCCAAACCGGGAGTCTGTACTTGATCCAAACTCTATCACAAAGAGTTGGATCCTTATCTAACTCTACCAAATCAAGACTTGTTAGGAGTTCATCCGCGACACACCGCCGGGCTCGATCTGGCGTGGGCCCAATGGCAGTCGGGCCACATAATTTTCCTAACAATCTCCCACTTGACACAAATGCCATGGTTGACAAACGTGCCAATGTACATCAAATGTATTTAAGTCTCATGCGCATCACATGCCTCGCAAATTCTTCCACATGCAATGGTCTTTAGAAAATTTTGATGATTCATCTCTCCTATTTGGCACTTATTTTGATATATCGATTTTTTCTTCCTCCATGGAAGGCAGTGAATGGTTTCTATTAAGGTGCTCACATTTAGGGCCTAATTTCTTAATTGCTAGTTAACTTAAATAGTGGGTTCAGAGTGAAGGACCCAACTGAAGTTACTGAGATTTAATTTAGAAAAAGTGCATGGGAATGATCATTTATAATTTGAAGTGAGGATCTTTCATCCTCCACCAATGTTGCCCAACTCAAAAATCCTATCAGCTTAAAGTTGTAGTCCTATTGTATGGGTCTTGACTCTTGAGCCAAATTCCACCATCAGCTTCATCTTGTGTTTTATGCTTACCAAAATGTAAAACAAATGATTTACAATCACTAAGAGGGTTTAAGTTTTGATGGGCTCAAAAAGTCAGACTGAAAGTGTAAAATTTCACACACAACTAACCAGACAATGGGCTCAAAAAGTGACTGAAAATCTTGAAGATTGGGAGCAGTGATTTTTAAGAGGGTTTAAGTTTCACAGTAGTGCTCCTTTGATACAGAGAGACATGGAGAGAGGCGGCGGGCTAAGAAGACAATGGAGGTAGTCGATGACCAAAGAGAGAAGAGGCCTCTGTATTTCTGCTTCCTTTTACGGGAGTTCAAGTAAGCCAAATTCAATATCCATTTCAAGCATCTGACTTCATTTTTTATCCTGTAATGTATTCCTGTGTTTCTCATCACTGCCTCTTCTTGAGAAGAAGCGCAGCTAGTAGAGATTTCACCAATTTCAGAACCCTCCTTTTATTTTCAACTACTATTGTTGAAAACCCTCTTCCCCAAACTCATTTCATGGTCGATTACCTCATAGAAAGATGTGGGTTTTCAAGAGAAAATGCTATTAATGCCTCCACATCCCTAACAACACTAAAATCCCCAGAAAACCCAGACTCTGTACTTGGATTCCTCAAAAACAGTGGTTTTGAAGGCACCCACATCAAAAAACTCATCTCCAGTAGGCCCAGTTTCCTCGCTTCCAACGTCGAGAAGACCCTCAAACCCAAATTCATCTTCTTTCAAGAGCTGGGTCTATCTGGTGCTTCCTTTGCAGACCTTGTTGCCAAATGCCCTACCTTGATCCATTGTAGCATTGACAATCATATCAGACCCAAAATTGATTTGCTTAGAACACTCCTTCAGAATGATGATGATGTGATTAGGGTTATAAAGAGAGGTAGCTGGCTGTTCTGCTGCAATCTTCATAAGATCATTATGCCCAACATTGAGATACTGCGTCGATATGGTGCTAGTGACAGCCAGATCTCGAGCTGTCTGCTGCTACACACTCGAATGTTCACCCTTAATCCTGATTGTCTTGAAGACGTGACCGCCCGGGTTGAGAAACTTGGATTCAAGCGCGGGTCTCCAATGTTCTTTTGTGCCACTTATGTATTGAGCTCATTGAGTAAAGCTACAATAGAAGCCAAGGTCAGGATGTTAAAGAGCTTTGGTTGGTCGGAAGAAGATGTTTTCTCCGCCTTCCTAAAGGCTCCCTTGTTCTTGGCTGTGTCGGAGAGGAAGTTCCGAGCTTTGATGCGCTTCTTCTTGGATGAGCTTGGGTGTGAGCCTTCTGAGCTTCGGTCGCGCCCCGTGTCATTTATGTTCAGCTTGGAGAAGAGGTTGCTACCTCGACATGAAGTTTTGAAGTTCTTGAAGTCTAAAGGATTACTAGAAGAGGGTGTTAACTTCCTCTTAGTAGCACACATGTCGGAGAGCTTGTTCTTGAAGAAATTTGTACTTAGGTACTTGGATGATGTTCCTGATCTGAAAGAAACTTACAAAGGCGGTATGAAAATCGAGAAGTCGAGATGAGATATAATGGGGAAAAGCAACAAATGTGTTTGTTTATTTATTCACATTTTGATCGGAGCAGGTGATGTTTGAAATGTAAGGACATCACATTATTTCTTTTTGTGATCAAATTACAAAATTGTTTTCCAAGGGGGCTCCCTTATTCCATGGTTTCATCTTTTGGATTAAGAGAAGTTTGATGAGGCAATGACCCTTTTAATGCTTGATTGGGCATGTAAGAAAACCATTGGTTATAACAGCCAGATAATTATGATGTGGTGGGCATTTTATAAGTTGTTTCTTCTCCACACAGTTTTGTTAAAAAAAATATGTTGCTCTAAATTTGCTTGATACTTTTTTACCATTTGGTTCCCTTAGTTGATTTTCTGTGGCATAATATTAATTTTTTGAAGAGTTCATGAACTGTATGTCTTTCAGTTTGGCTCTTCAATTAGATGGGTTTGGTGCCTGAGAAATCCATCTTGATCCATTTTACAGCAAGATAATTATGATGTGGTGGGCATTTTATAAGTTGTTTCTTCGCAGGGCGCGCCTTAGTACGCGCCTCCATCCTGTCGACAGTCCCATCAGCGTCTGTCAAATCTGCCGTGTCGAGGTCGGTGTACAATGTCCCGTGCCACCTGACCTCGGGGATGCTCATCTCGGCGAGTGCCGTGACCCTTTAGCCGCGGTGCGTCTTAGCCGAGTGGAGGTATGATTAAGCTGTCCTAAGACCAGGACTAGCTCTGATCTCGGCTTAGTGAAATCATCCCCACACAGACTTCATATTTTCTCCTGCAATGTATTCCTGTGTTTCTCATCACTGCCTCTTCTTGAGAAGAAGCGCAGCTAGTAGAGATTTCACCAATTTCAGAACCCTCCTTTTATTTTCAGCTGCTATTGTTGAAAAACCTCTTCCCCAAACTCATTCATGGTCGATTACCTCATAGAAAGATGTGGGTTTTCAAGAGAAAATGCTATTAATGCCTCCACATCCCTAACAACGCTAAAATCCCCGGAAAACCCAGACTCTATACTTGGATTCCTCAAAAAGAGTGGTTTTGAAGACACCCACATCAAAAAACTCATCTCCAATAGGCCCCATTTCCTCGCTTCCAACGTCGAGAAGACCCTCAAACCCAAATTCATCTTCTTTCAAGAGCTGGGTCTATCTGGTGCTTCCTTTGCAGACCTTGTTGCCAAATGCCCTGCCTTGATCCATTGTAGCATTGACAATCATATCAGACCCAAAATTGATTTGCTTAGAACACTCCTTCAGAATGATGATGATGTGATTAGGGTTATAAAGAGAGGTAGCTGGCTGTTCTGCTGCAATCTCCATAAGATCATTATGCCCAACATTGAGATATTGCGTCGATATGGTGCTAGTGACAGCCAGATCTCGAGCTGTCTGCTGCTACACACTCGAATGTTCACCCTTAATCCTGATTGTCTTGAAGACGTGACCGCCCGGGTTGAGAAACTTGGATTCAAGCGCGGGTCTCCAATGTTCTTTTGTGCCACTTATGTATTGAGCTCATTGAGTAAAGCTACAATAGAAGCCAAGGTCAAGATGTTAAAGAGCTTTGGTTGGTCGGAAGAAGATGTTTTCTCTGCCTTCCTAAAGGCTCCCTTGTTCTTGGCTGTGTCGGAGAGGAAGTTCCGAGCTTTGATGCGCTTCTTCTTGGATGAGCTTGGGTGTGAGCCTTCTGAGCTTCGGTCGCGCCCCGTGTCATTTATGTTCAGCTTGGAGACGAGGTTGCTACCTCGACATGAAGTTTTGAAGTTCTTGAAGTCTAAAAGGATTACTAGAAGAGGGTGTCAACTTCCTTTCAGTAGCCCGCATGTCGGAGAGCTTGTTCTTGAAGAAATTTGTACTTAGGTACTTGGATGATGTTCCTGATCTCAAAGAAACTTACAAAGGCGGTATGAAAATCGAGAAGTCGAAATGAGATATAATGGGGAAAGGCAACAAATGTGTTTGTTTATTTATTCACATTTTGATCGGAGCAGGTGATGTTTGAAATGTAAGGACATCACGTTCTTTCTTTTTGTGATCAAATTACAAAATTGTTTTCCGAGGGGGACTCCCTTATTCCATGGTTTCATCTTTTGGATTAAGGAGACGTTTGATGAGGCAATGACCCTTTTAATGTTTGATTGGGCATGTAAGAAAACCATTGGTTATAAGCAGCAAGATAATTATGATGTGGTGGGCATTTTATAAGTTGTTTCTTCTCCATACAATTTTGTTAACAAAAAATGTTGCATTTAAGTTGCTCTAAATTTGCTTGATACTTGTTACCATTTTGCTCCCTTAGTTGATTTTCTGTGGCAGAATATTAATTTTTTTAAGAAGAGTTCATGAACCTGTATGTCTTTCAGTTTGGCTCTTCAATTAGATGGGTTTGGTGCCTGAGAAATCCATCTTGATCCATTTTACTGATGGTCGATCTTGTTGTGGCAACAATAATGGTTCAAAAATCAGGACCTGGACAGGCCTCATTCAGTCACTAGGTCTGATGGACTCTGACACATTGGGTCTACACGTGAGTGAAAAGTGATGTATAATTTATCTTTTATATACAGACTATGTAGTTATGTTTGAAAATAGTTAATAATCATTTACTTCTTTATAGAATGTGTAAATAGATTGGTCCTCTTCATCTTCTTCTATAACTAGTTGGATTAGCTGCAAATTAAGTCAGAAAAGGCATGGTTTCACCAGAATCCATGTCAACAAAAGCAAAATTTTCTTCTCTAGAGAACAGAGCAGAAGTGGTTTTCATGATCCAATCACCCATTATGTGACGGAGTCATGTTGACATAGGGAAGCTCGTCGTCAGTCAACTCGATAGTCGAATTATGTTAGCGATTCTTGTATGCGCCATACAGCTAATTGAATACAGAATGGCATATGCTACTTTGTAAAATGGAGATTGGCACAGTGAGGACCCAAACAAGAAGGCAAACTGGAGTTCATGTAAGATATGAAAGCCTTTGCTGGTTAAATGAGATCAGCTTTCCACACCTTTTTTTTTTTTTTTACATGCCTTTTGTTTCTTTGGTTTTTAGATTATTTATTGGATGAAGAGGAGAAAGCAATGGGAGCAAATTACAAAAGGGCAAGAAAGAGATGCTTTTTTCTGAGACTTTTTTATTGTACAAGAGTGGAGAAAGTGGAGAAACTCATGCCCACCCCTGCAGAGGAGAAAGGAAAGCAGTTTAAGAAGTTAAGGTTAGTTTTTTGTATAATTTAGTAAAGTATAAGCTTTTTGCTCGTTTGTTTCTTATTTGGTCGAGACTGATGGTGGGATTTTCTAATTAGTAATTAGATTTTTTGTTTTATTTTCTTTCTTTTCTTTTTTCTTTTTTAATCTCTTTGCTTCAAATTTGTTGTGTATCATTTTGGATGTGAAATATCCTGCATTAAGGACTTTGGAAATTGATCTTTGGTCTCGGGTGGCTGTAGTTACTATGTAGGATATTCTGTGAGCAGTGCTTCTCCAACTGCATTTTTTTTTTCTGAAATGGCTTCTGATGGAGAGACTTTGTGACAATGCAGAAAAGCACAAAAGAAAAAGAAAAAGAAAAAACAGAGATTCTTTTCTTTCTTTTGTTGAATTTTCTTCAGATATTATTTTCTTCTGCTTCTTTTTTTTTTTTTTACCTCTTATTGAAGTTTGTATTTTAGATTTTTTTTATTATAATGGATTTCTGCAATTGGAATTTCAGAAATGGACTTTCTTTTGGTTAGTGGTTGGAATAAGTATCCTTTGTTTTCTGCAATTTGGTCTATATTCTACATTCATGTTTACTAAAAAGTGGTTTTTTTTGGTGTTAGGAATTTGAAAAGATAGGGCAAAGTTATTAAAAAGGTTGGAGTTTCTTTTCTTAAATAATGAATGTTCTGTGGGAACTGGGGAACATCCAAAGGGCATAATGCCAAACAGGCCCTAAGCAACTAGATCCTCACAACCTGTGTTGGTATTTCTAGTTGAACATTGTGACTTGTGAGGTTATAGGTTTTCAAATCTCCTTTCATTTAGCTGTATGCAGTTTCTTCTTCTCTTACCAGTCAAACCACCAAAATGGTCTAAAAAATTATCAATTATTTTGGTAGTTTTATCATGAAGTTGTGATACTAACATGTTCTAAACTGGGAATAGTCAAAGCCATCTATCTAATTATAAGGGTACTCTTTCCCACTCTAGAAAGTAACAAGAGTTGTCATGAGTTAATCTTTCATTTAATTTTTCTTAACCAAGGAATGAAAGCTAATTTGTTTTCTCCTACTCATCGTCAGCGGATTCCCTAAATATTTCTCATTTTTATCCATGAATCTCATGCCTAGAATTGTAACTTTGGATTTGTCTTTTTCACAAGCACTCTTGCTGAAGTAAATGGCAGATTTGTTGTTATAAGTTGTCCGGAGGCTTCACAATCGTCTTCAAGTAAATATTTAATTTATCTTGCTTCTCTTTTAGGGAAGATTTGTAGAAGATAAAACAATCATCTGCAAAAAATAAATGAGAAATGCATGGGCCATCTTTCGCTACCTTAACTTCACTAATATTACCCTTTAGCCTTGGCTATAATAAGACTACAGGAAAGGACTTCTGCACTTAAGATTGAGTTGATTAGCTGGTATTTGGATGTATGCGAAAAATATTCTCAGATTTTATTATCACAAAAAAATATATATTGTTATATTATAAAATAGAGGATTTTACCCAAAAAATATATTAGATGTACCGTTGACCAAAAAGGTCACTTTAGTTTCCCTCGTATCAAATAGGTCTTCCCAACTAAAGATCCTTTTTTATACTTATTTTTCGACCTCCTCAAGCCAAAGAAAACAGTTTCCGTCGTCCTCTTCCTCCTCTCTTCCCCAGACCCAACGCAATGGGAAAGACCAAATTAAGAGAAAAGGCCAAATTGGTTTGGAGGATAATATGAGGACTGAGAAAGAAGAAGAGGTCTGTAAATGGACAATTGGTGGAAACAAGAGGAGGAAGATGACGGATATGGCCTAGAGATCGACATTTTTCCTGGCCTTTTCCTTTTTATTATGCTATCGACACCTTTGAAGAATGTGATTGACTGGTCATCTAGACTTCCAAATGTATGGGTTGGGCAAGCTTGCTGCAGGAGAAGGCTTTGGCGGTGGCAGATCACAGTACCATCTTCGACAAATTGGAGTCTTGGTTGATCTTCATTTCATCAATAGGCTTGAATTATGCATACTTGAATTCCAACCTCCACAGAAATTTGATGGTGATGGCAACCTCATCCATAACGAGTCTAATGAAAAACTAGAACAAGATCTCTTATCATTGCAGGCATTTACTCACAGGCTCCAGGGTAAATCTTGAAATTGCGGAGATTGGATCGAGCGTTGCTGATTCTGGGGTATACTCAAATTCACACAGTTATGAGGTATACTTACCAGGCCTGATTTTGGGTATATGGATATGGCAAATTCATTTCATGGTGAGTCTAAAGCGAAACAAACACCTCCCATGGTTCATCTTCCTCGTATTATTCTTCCCTGTTGGATTCCCCATTGAATTGAGTTTGTGGAAGAGAGGAGGAAGGAAGAAGATGACAGAAAACTGTGTTTTTCCCCGCCGACAGCTGTTTAGGGAGACCAGCACGGAAAGTGGATATCGACCCTCGAAAAAATAGGTGAAGAAATAGAAATATTTTGTAATGCATACTACCTAATGTTTAGGTCAGTAAATTATATTCTAATCTAAGTACATAAAATCGTATAACTTTTAAAGATATATAGCTTCCAACACCCTTTTAAGTAGGATGGTGTGGATATTAAGGAGAAGCCCGGTTTTTTTTTTTTTTTAGGCCTATCCAACTTTAAGGTATAAGAATATCTCCATCACTTAAGCGGAGATTAAATGGGCAGAACAATAATGCAACGTCGTAATGTAATATGGCGTAGCACCCTTCTTTAAATGTATGGTGGGGCCCACCTTTTCAAAATTCACTCCGTTTACCAGCCCTAACACCCAATATATTCATTGTGACTAAATTCTCAATGTTAATTTCAGTAGGCCAGCCATTATTAAATTGACCACACATGAGGAATTCCCTATTTCTATTAGGAAACAAGAAATTAGTGCAAGTTCATCCCGTGTTCTCTAGATATAGTTAATCCAACGGTGGCTATCTTACCGATTTGGGTAATAACTTATATGTTGATCACTACATAGGGTGTTGCAAACAATTAGCTTAGATTTTGAAAAGGTCGGCCCCATCATACATTAAAGAAGGACATTGCATCATTGATGCATTGTAGTTCTACCCAAATTAAATCCATTGGACATTTGCAAAAGATCCCATGAAAGTTAGTCATTATAAGAACTGCTATTTCACTTAGACCTTGTATTTTGATGGTATCACGTGACTAACAATAACCTATAGACTAAGGGGTTAGTTACTCGGTCTGTAATTCCACATGTCACTCGGCTGCCTAGGATTTGATCTCTGTGTATGCCACTCTTCCCACGTGTGTGAGCTATCCTTCCCACTTTGTGAGCTATTCTACCCACTTATGAGGGCTTCCTCTTACCACTTGTGAGGGCTCTCTTGGGTCCTAGCTATTGGACGAAGATTGTTGCAGAAGTTTCGATTCGAGTGAAAAAGACACGAGTCTACTACAACTCAAGAGACGATCCACACGAAGGATGAGGTTGTGTATTCATCAAAAGGCTAAAGGCAGTTTACTAGAAGTTTCTCCCACTCAATCACTCTATATTGTCCACAGGCCTGAGGATGGATGCCTGATGAATGAGCTAATGGGTGGATTGGATCTTAAGGACTTGTTACTTACTATTATGATTTCCTCAATGGTGTCTCAGAACTCTTTCTCAAAGCATATAATTAATCTAAAAAGAGGAAGAAGGTGAGGATTCTCATGTCTGTATTTCTCTGGTTCGTCGCCATTTCTTTATATAGCCAAAGGAAAAATAGTCATTTAAAGATGGAGATAAAGATATCTCTAATGGCCTTTTTTCCGTTTCCTCATCGAAGGAGAGGAAACAGAAGAAGTTTCAAGTGAGGGGGCATTTTTTTTCTTTTTTAATTTTAGTGGTCGGCATCATGTCTGCTGAGATGGCCATGGTTGGAAAACTCTCTGAGTTGACCCTTGACTCTCCAGAGTTGTCTCATTTTGACATATGACCAAGTCAAAACGGGGGGGGGGGGTGGACTCTACCGATTCATCTCATTTTAATAGGTTGTTTGCATTCCAAACCATTTAATAGGCAAATCTAATTTTAAAATAATTAAAGTATATTTATAAGTAATTATGCATGAGTTTTGGAGTCGGTAATTTAAAAATGATGTTTGTAATGTAATTTGAAACTTATATTTGATTTTTTATATTCGATACTTGGACTAACAAATTATATAATATACAATATATTTTTTATTTTCCTTGTTGTAGTACTTTTCTTGAACATATAAATTTATTTATTTGAATTGATTATTATAAATCATTTAAATAAATGGTTTTTTTATTTTATAAGTAATGGATTCATTTTTAAATATTTCTGAGCTTATTTAAAAAAAATTAAAAAGCAGGACTCTCTCGAGTCTCCGTGTTAACTCTATCCGAGTCAAAAAAATTTGTATTGGATGAGTGTAGTGCGGGTCGCGAAGTTTTCCAACCTTGTACATGTCAGTTGGCCCCAACCCAGTAGTTAAACATCTCCCACTATAGCACCGAACGGACTATACTTTCAAGACATAGATCCACCTTCACAAAAGCTCATTCATACAAACGGGACCTAGGGAGTGGGACCAGATTGACTACACATCTCATGAAGCCACTATATCCAACTAGCGCATTCTTTCTCTCCATCACGTCATACGTCTACCGTAGACCCGCTTGGCCACACCATATATAGAATGCATCTCATACTCTTGAGCCACATCCAACCCAATCATATACGCTTATCCCGTTTATCGAGAAAAATAGATTTTCAACAGGCCATTTTAAAAAAGTCTCCTAAAATATACTATTTACGTAATATAATTTTTATTTTTATTTTTAGAAAATAAAAAAAATCGCTCGATATTGGCGCGGTGGATAAGAGGAGCAAGCATACAAATAACAATGAGTGTGATACCAAGAGATATTCCTCTCGCTCATACGAAGCTCAACACCATCTCAATTGTTTTCCTACCACGGTGGCTCATGTCCCAATATAATCGGGTCCATGGCCAATTAAAGAAACTTGCTGGTCCCAGATGGGTGTCGGAACCGAACTCGCTGAGAACCTTGTGCGTTCCGGTGTAAGGTTGACCTACGAACTCATTGCGAATGCCCTCAGATCTTCTGGATGATCAACCAAGAGTTCCCATCTATTTTATATAAAGCAATCCCTACGAGTTACAACTCTATCCGGACTCTACCCCTCCTGGAATCCCACATCTCCTGACCAGCGTGGCAAATCTGCCAAACCGGGAGTCTGAACTTGATCCAGACTCTATCACCAATAGTTGGATCCTTATCTGACTCTACCAAATCAAGACTTGTTGGGAGTTCATCCATGGCACACCGCCGGGCTCGATTTGGCGTGTGCCCAATGGCAGTCGGGCCACATAATTTTCCTAACAATCTCTCACTTGGCACGAATGCCATGGTTGACAAACTTGCCAATGTACATCAAATGTATTTAAGTCCCATGCGCATCACATGCCTTGCAAATTCTTCCGCAGGCAACGGTTTGGTGAAAGCATTAGCCATTAATTCCTTAGAAGGCAAATAAGAAATTTCAATTTCTCCATTCTCAGCCTTTTCTCAGCCAAAATGATATTTTATCTCAACATGCTTTGATCGGCTGTTAAATTTTGGCTCAGTCACCATAGAGATGGCAGACGTACTATCTACGTTCATTTAGACAGGCTGATCCTCACTAATTAAATTAATACCACATAAAAAGTTTCTTAACCAGACAGCCCACTGAACTGCGGTACTGCAGGCTATATACTCCGCCCCGGCCATAGACATGGCCGTTGAGGTCTGTTTCTTGCTACCCCAAGAGATCGTACCTCCCCCCAGAGTATACACATAGCCTGTGGTTGACTTTCTTTTGCCTAAGTCATGGGCCCAATCCGCATCGGAACAGCCATGCAATTTCAGGTCATCACCTTGATAACAAAGTTGCAACTTGAAGGTGCCTTTGATGTACCGTAGAATCCTCTTAACTGCATCCCAATGAGGTAATTCACAGTTACTTAGGAATCTACTCACGAAACCCACAGCGAATGCCCCGGTCTCGTACACAGCATCGCATACATGATGCTTCCCACAACCTAAGCATAAGGCTTGCCCCACATCATTGCATTATCTTCCTCAGTCGTGGGCTCCTGTTTGCTGGATAATTTCTCACTTTTGCTAATGGGAGTATCGATTGGCTTGCACATCATCATATCAAACCGTTTTAACACAGTTCCCAAATAGGACTCCTGTGACAAAGTCAATAACCGATTCTGCCGGTCACGAGTGATCTTTATGCCCAGTACATATATAGCCTCACCCATGTCCTTCATCTCGAATCTTGACTTCAAGCATTGTTTGATTCCATTGATGGCATCCAAATCATCACCAGCAATCAGGATATCATCCACATACAATGACAAATATAAATAATTACTCCCACTGCGGTTAATATAGAAACATATATCAACACTATTGGGGACAAAACCAATTTCACTTATGGCCTGGTGAAATTTCTTGTACCACTGCCTCGATGACTATTTAAGTCTATAGAGTGCCTTTTGTAATTTGTACACCTTGTCCTCATGACCTTGCACCAAAAAACATTCAGGTTGTTTCATGTAAATCTCTTCATCCAATTCGCCATTTAGGAAAGCAGTTTTTACATCCATTTGGTGCAATTCCAAGTCATGATAAGCCACAACCGCCATAAGGGTCCTAATGGATTAGAATTTTACGACCGGGGAGAAAGTTTAATCGTAATCAATTCCTTCCACTTTCGTGAAATCCTTGGCCAACAACTGTGCTTTGTATTTATCCAAGGAACCATCCAAATTGAATTTCTTCTTAAGAACCCATTTAAAACTGATGGCCTTTCGACCTTTGGGTAGATCGACTAATTGCCACACCTGGTTCTTATGAATTGATTCAATTTCCTCTCTCATAGCATTCATCCAATTTTCAGCATCATGCCCATTGAGTGCTTGAGAGTAGTATGTCGGATCCAAATCCTCCACGGTTTCCACTAAACTGCAATAATCATCCAGATATGATGGGTGTTTCCTTATCCGAACGGGTCTATTTTGTTCCAATTGTTCCTCATCAAGTGGGCCCAGGCCAGGGGTTAAATTTCCAACGTCAACCACGTCAGACCCCCCACTCGTTTGAACATCCTTATCCTTTGAGATCTCATAGAAATCCACCATCTGTGGTCTATCTCTAGGATTACCCATTGGATTCTCAAGAAAATACACATCTCGACGTTCCATGATTATTTTATTATCGTGATCATACACACGATATTCTTTTAAATGACTTGGGTAGCCAACAAACGAGCAATTCTTTCTCGTTTTTCCCTGCAGTTTGTGTCTTTCTTGTGGCGGTAACAGGACATTTACGGGGCAACCCCAAACTTTTATATGTTCCAATTTTGGTTTGGCTCCAATCCATAACTCATACCGGGTCTTGGGCACAGATTTAGAGGGCACCTTGTTCAATATATATTGTGCAGTACTAATTGCCTCACCCCACAAATACAGTGGAAGTTCCGCGTGGCTCATCATGGACCTAACAATGTCCATAAGTGTTCGATTTCGACGTTCAGCCACGCCATTTTGTTGTGGGGTGTAAGGGACCGCATACTCATGTATGATTCCCTCTCTTGCATAATATTCTTTGAACAGCTCAAAAGTGTACTCCCCCCCCCCCCCCTCCCCTCCTCGCGCTCTATCGGATTGAATCCGTTTAATTTTTTTGCCCTTTTGATTCTGAACTTCTGCAGCATATATTTGAAAAAAATTTAGTGCCTCATGTTTATGTTTAATCAAGTAGATATAACCATATCTGCTGAAGTCATCAATTAAGGTAATGAAATGCACCTCCCTCATCCTGGTATTAACATTTAAGGGCCCATATATATATATATATATATATATGTGTGTGTGTGTGTGTGTGTGTGTGTATCAGGTCTAGCAATTCTAAATTTCTAGTTCCCTTTGGGAATGGTTTCTTGACCATTTTCCCACTTAGACGTGGTTCACATGTAGGGTATTCCACTTTTCCAATATCAGGTAAAAGTCCATCTCTAGCCATTCTAGTTATTTTGTTCTTGTTAATGTGTCCAAATCTGTAGTCCCATAACAACGCCAAACCATTAACACATTCATTCACACACTTAGAATAATTGGAACTAGATTTTATTGCAACTTTATGAGTGTCCAACAAATACAATTTGTCATGAAGCCAACCAGAAATACAAATTTTTCCATTGAGCCCAATAGTAACCTTATCAGTAGTGAACCTAATTTCAAAACCACTAGATGCAAGATGGCTGACGGAAATCACGCTCCTCCTCATGCCGGGAGCGAAGAAGACATCTAACAAATACAACGATTTTCCAGTTGGCCGGGGAATTTTGACTTTCCCCACCCCCAACACATCATAGAATGTCTCATTCCCCATGTATATATTATGTTCTTCAGCTTTAATTTCTTGGAATTCAATGAAATCTGCTTTGGTCCTCGAGATGTGTCGAGTAGCCCCGGAATCAATCCACCAGTTGCTTTCATTGGTGTCCACCATCATGGATTCCATGATCATATCAATATAATCTTTATTTCCATGTGGTACCATGTTCTGTTGCCCATTCTCACCCTTTTTCTTTTTATTTTTATCCAGACAGTCCGCACGATAGTGCCCAGACTTCCCGCAAATAAAGCAACGCCCCTTTCTCTTTTGTTGCACCTTAGTTTTCCCTTTGCCCTTATACTTTCTTTTCCCCATAGTAGCCATCGATGCACTAGCAGAATTGGTTTGGGCAAGCAAAGTAGTAGGCACAACACCATGGGCAGCCTGCCTTTGTCCTTCAACAATTCATTCAGCCTCAATATCTATAACGGTCAGTGTTTTCTGGAGGCTTGGGGTCTGAGAAACATTCTCCCATGAAGGTGGGAGACTTTGCAATAGATACAATCGCTACAACTCCTGGTCCATATCTATTCCCAAAGCAATCAAATTCCTCAATCTTATATTCATCTGGTCAATGTGGTCATTGATCAAGGTTCCTTCAGGCATTTTATAATTAACATAATTTGAGAATGCCTCCATAAGGTGGGACACAGTGGATGCATCGTATTTCACAATTATTTGATCATAAATTTCTTTTACTGAAGCCAGTTGCTCAAATTGCTTGACCAAATCATTGGAAATAAATCCAAGTAACAAATGACTTGCTGATTCATTATCATATTCTCAAGTATCATAGAGATCTTTGTCTTCCTTGGAAGCATCATCAGCAGGCTTCTGAGGTGTCTTTTCTTTAATAACATAAGAAAGACCCTCAAAGTGAAACAAGGCATCCATCCGACGCTTCCAAATGGGTAAGTTCTTCCCATTGAAAATATCGACCTTAGCGAGATCGTGCAGAGCAGATTTAGCAATAGACATATCTGAAAGAAAATAAATAAAGCCCAGATACCACTGACCGTGATCGCAGTCCAAAAAAATTTCTGAATGATGGAATGTTGATCTGTCGCATTTACCAAATAATGCTCGTCGCCACGAATTCGCTAATCCAAACCGCTTGTCGATCGAAGGTCGGATGAAGAAGTTACGGACGATCAAGTTACTGTTGACCGAAAAGACCGGGTCCCGTCGCTGCGTCAGCAATACAACAGCAGTGTTCTTGTTGTAACAGAAGTCCCCTTTGCTGGCGCACATCCCGAGGCGGAAGAGAAACCACTTGATGCCTCGTGGCACTAGTCCTAAGGAGAGAAAAATAGCAGGTGCTGCTTGCAACACAGGCACGGCTTGGATCTACTGCACGCATCCCGAGGCAAGAAAGAGACAGCAAAACAGTGACGTGTTGTCCCTTCACAATGGAAACCAATGAAAAAACTTGAAGCCGCACGATTCCTGAGACTAGAAAAACTTTTCCTTCCGAGAACACGTGATCTGTCCTTGTCACACGCCAAAAGGAAAGCTTGATGTCTCCTTGCAACAGGAATACACACAACCAAAAAAGAAAACACGATGAATAGAGTGCTTCTTCTCGTCTCCCTCTTTCCTTCTGTTGCAGAGAGCAGAGTGCAAGACGATGACGATGAAGAGGTCTTAGATCCGATGATCCACAGCCTTATTGTAGGATCTGAACCGTCAAATGAACGGATCGGTGCTCTGATACCAATTAGAGAAACTTGCTGGTCCCAGATGGGTGTGGGAACCGAACTCGCCGAGAACCTTGTGCGTTCCGGTGTGAGGTAGACCTACGAACTCGTTGCGAATGCTCTCAGATCTTTTGGATGATCAACCAACAATTCCCATCAATCCGCAGCTAAAGTAGTGAACATCGAGACTTATTCTCCCAACACACAGGTGAATAGTTGATGATTTCTGGGATCCACAAAGGACACTCCAATTCACGAGCCGCCTACAGGGCTGACAATCGCACAATGTCAAAGACTTGGGGTATAACATTTTACTCATAGGTACAGTCCATAAGAAAACACTCGAGGTTAAAACCATGCACCGTAGTGGATACGCGAATGAATCGCATGTGTGTCAATTGGCAATGCACGGGTTATTCGCCACACAGGCTATTAAACCCGGTTAAATTACAGGCAACTTGACTATCCCATGGGTATTTCTTGTCAATGATCATTATGGGGATCTAGTTCTTCATCCACAAGTCCAACACCACCATAGTATCCATGTGATCTGAAGTGGTAATCACATAGGACTACACACCATCATTATCACCCAGTGACAATGAAGATATGTATATCTCCCAAGTGTACCTCATCCCAACCATCACTAAGATGAATGAGATGGTCAATTCGTGCGATTAAGATGCCCGCCTGTTGACTTCGCATATGTAATAAATGCATACACATAGTTTGTTTGCCAAAAGAAAATAGTGTGATATGCAATGAACATGAACATAAAGAACAACAGAGTAATATTTTATTAGCATCACCATGAAAATGAAGATCACCCCCACTTACTAATAACATATTATATTAATCTCAATCCCATATTTCTTACGTGCAATGAAAAATCTCTCAAGGCAATGGCTTAGTCATTGGGTCAGCTGCCATTTCTCGTGAAGGAATA
Source organism: Litsea cubeba (assembly GCA_012931725.1). Taxonomy (NCBI): domain Eukaryota; kingdom Viridiplantae; phylum Streptophyta; class Magnoliopsida; order Laurales; family Lauraceae; genus Litsea; species Litsea cubeba. Next base: position 48,571,216 of record CM022951.1, on the reverse strand, counting down.
TAGGAAATGACGACTTCTTTATCTTTTATCGTTTCGCAGACAAAATGATACTCCCTGGCAATATGCTTCAGTTTCTTATGAGATTCTAGATTCTTTGCAAGGAATATAGCTGACGTGTAGTCCACATTTGATGTAATATGGTTTTTTGCACTCGAAATAATGCCTAAATTTAATAACAGTTGTCGCATACAAATAGCTCTTGATGCAGTTGCAGAACTAGCAACAAATTCAAATTTCATAGTAGACTTTACAACCGAGTTCTATTTCTTATTGGAACATGAAACAGCTCCCCCGCCTAGTAAGAAAATGTATCCTGATATAGGCTTAGAATCATCCAGATCATCTGAGAAAGATGAGTCAGTACCTGCCTAGGCTGCAAGATCGTCACTTTAATAACAAAGCATAACATTCTTTATGCCTTTTAAATATCGGATAATCTGCTTAAGCAGTAGCATAGGGTATCTGATTCATTTAATGAACTTCATCATCAGTTGGATGGCATTGTTCTTTACTAAACTTGTAACTTTCATCTATCGGGGTATTGACCGGTTTGACATTTGACATGTGAAACTTATAGAATACATTTTCAATATATTGACTCGGGGAAAGCCAAGCATGTGCTTTTACAATCATGTATGATCTTAACTCCTAGGACAAAGTCAGACTCACCTAAATCTTTCGTCTCAAAAGGCTCTGATACCACTGTTGGTCAGAGATCGTTGTGGAAGCTTCAGATTGAGTGGCACGAGTCCGTTACAACATAAGAGAACGATCCACGAGAATGATGAGATTGTGTATTCGTCAAGAGGCCATATGAGATTTACTAGAAATCTATCCCACTCAATCAGTCCCTATTGTCCACGGGCTTAAGGATGGATGCCTGATGAATGAGCTAATGGATGGTTTGGATCTTAAAGACAAGTTTCTTCCTCTTATGGTTTCCTCAATGGCTTCTAAGAACTCTTTTCCAAGGCATATAATAATCTAAAAGGAGGAAGAAAGTGAGGACTCTCAAATATGTATTTCCATGTTTCCTCACCATCTCTTACTATAGCCAAAGGAAAAATAACCTTTTGAGGATGGAGATAAAGAGATCTCTAATGGCCTTTTGAAAAAAATATTCAAGTGAGGGGCATTTTTTATTTTTTTGCTTATTTTAGTGGTTGGGGCCATGTGGGCATCCATCGTTAATATCATCACCCATATGGGAAGGAAGTGGTTGATCCTGGACCCTATCAGGTGCGACTTTCCCCACGCTGGAGCCCTCCTCCTCCAGGTTAACTGAAATTTAACTTTGATAGTAGTGCGGCAGGAAATCCAGGTATAGCAGGGGTGGGAGATCTAGTTCGCAATGACAAGGGGGTCGTTTTCCTGTCCTATTCAGGTCCAGTGGGTTTTTGTTCTATAAACAAAGCTGAGTTATTGGCTTTTAATATAGGTCTGCAGGAAGCCTCTCATCTCAATCTGTAGAACCTTATTGTGGAAGGAGATTCTACTTGTGTCATTCGGTGGGCGTCCAATTCCCCTAATTATCCTTGGTATTTGGCTGATCTCATTGAAGAGGTGAAATAGAGGTCTAGCTCTCTGAACATTTCTTCCCTTCACATCGTGCACATCGCCAACGACAAAGCTAATCGGCTAGCTAAGAAGGAGTCTTTAGATCTGAATTATTGATTTCTATTGGTTTTTAATTTGTTTTTGGCTTAGGTAGTCTAGGTTATTTTTAAGAGGTCTAGGCTGTTTTTTTTTGGTTTGCTGGTTTTCTCTTTTCTATTTTGTGTTCAGTGTACTTCTCTTATACTGTACAACTTTTTGCCATTAATACAGTCACCATTTTCAAAAGAAATATATTTTAGGATAAGTCTATTAGATAACATTAATTTTCATCTGTTAGTTTTATTATAGCATTAGGTCTTTAGGTTAGATCTCATTTGAGATTCCTGAGAAGTTTGATTGTTTATCATGTGTCTCTATATAATCATCTTGTTATAATAGAACAAAGGTTTTATGTAGTTTTCCTTAAACTAGCATGCTGATAAAGCCACCCCACCGAACCTTTCAAGCGTCAAACCTCACAACTACTACCAGTAACATCTCCATCCTGATTATTTTCAGTTTTGGCATCTGCCATCAACTCATATTTTCATCCAACCTCTCTCTATGGCGCGTGCTACTGCAGATCATTGGACCCAACAAGTTTTGCATTCACCAAACTCTGTACACAATTCTAGCCTGTCGCATTGCTGCTGCATAAACCGAACCTGATTATCTTTGGTCGTTTGGGTGTTGAACACGGACAACTTCCAACCCAATTCAGCTACCGTTGCTAAATGCAATAACTTCCTGAGCTGTTTGGCTTGCATGAATCTGCTCTGATTTTCCCTATATTACAATTCTATTGTGCACCAGCCACCATTTTCTTCTTTACAATTGGCATGGATCCTGCTTTCTTCGTTATTTTTTTTATCATCGATGTTGTTGCAGAAGTTTGATTATCCTCAGGTTTGTGTAGAGTCAACCCCTTGGGTTAATTTCTTACATGTTCACAAAATAGGCATCATCACCATACCTTTGCAACTTCATGTGGCCTCCACCAGCAAACTTCATCTGCAAATTTACTTCCGGCATGGTCGACTGTTGCCAGAGGAACCATCTAGGGCCCATAGATCTTGGGATTGAGGGATGGAAAGACCCATGTGGGTGGACCCCAAATGTCAAATCTCAGGTCATCCGTGGCCTACAATTTTAACGGCTATATTCAAAACTAAAAGGAAAAAATTAACCATCCATGTAACGGTCTAGTCCATTTGGATTAGTACAAACTCGTGGGATCCGATGACATATAGGGCGTGGGGGTTTCAATGGTCCATTTGAATCAGTGATAAGGTGACCGGACATGCTGTCTGGCATGGTAACCAGCCCAGTAAATGTCACTTCTCGCTAGTGGAGTTCTTATAATTTTTGTTTCCATAATGCTACATTGCGCTTGAGCATTTACAAAACCGGGTGGGGGACAGTATCGGGAAAACTCGTAGACTCGCCAAACAAGAATTCTGAAGAAACAGGCCTCAGAGACCTCATTGTGGAAAACTCCTTTCCACATCAAATTGATTTTTCCTGGGTCTCTTCTCCATTACCTCCAATTGGGGGTAAAGGTTGTGGACTCGATGACTGGAACTGGCTTTGGTGCTGTTTGGTTGCCTATTTTCTGGCATAAGTTTCGTACAGCCTGAAGCTGATCAGCTAATCATTCTTCTTGTGTACTGGGTAGATAGCAGTCTAGTTAGCTACAACAATTTGAGTTGTGCGTTAATGCAACTAGCTCAAGGGTTTATAGCATATTATAACGCAAGCTGCCAATTATATGGTGGCTTTGGAAGATACTTTCATACTTTTTTTATTTTATTTTTTGGTATCCCAACGTAGGGTTGACTCTCTATGTTTATTAGGAAAATTCAAATGATTGATCGCAAAAATGTTAGAAAAACTCTAGTGGTTTATAGTGGTCAAGTAGTTATGGACCTAACATTGGGTCTTGCCAATTATCCATCTAAAGTCATTAAATGGACAGTATGAACAATGTATCTGATAGGCTAATGATTCTAATCATGTTGCATGATTAATTTGATGATAATACCAATTTTAATTTAAGTGAGTTTTTTCACAAAGCTAATGTAAAGGGTGGTAGTTATTTTGAGTAATTTAGATTTTAGATATGGTCTATATTGATGGATTTAGTAATTATAAAGATAGGGCTAATATTAAACACCAAAACTTAATATATTTAATCGATAAAGATTAAACAACGTAACAAGATATTAAGACTTAGGGAGATCTATATTTTGGATTATAGGGTGTTTTAATGAAATATATATTATTTTCTAATATTTTTCAATATTTTGAATTTTTTGAATATTTTTTCATGGACCAGACAGCTACGAACTGCAATGTGGACATGTGGTAGCCGTGTCATATCATTTTTTTTGGATTGACCATGCTGGCAAACGCGACCATAATTTTGAAAACCATGATAACCATTGCATTTATATTTCATAAATATTTTGGGAGATGAAGAAAAAAAAGAGTCTTGGAATGTTTGCCACTTGATTCCAAGAATAAAGTGTTTCATTAAAATTAGCAAAACATAATTTGTGGAATCCTCGTTGGAAGAGTGAAAATGAAACATATCGATTGTACTTTGTGGTTATAAAACTTGGGAATTTCTGATGATGGACATTCTTTTACATGGGATTCAAACTATTAAGAGCACTTTGTTTAGGGCCTTGAAACCCCAAACCCTAAGTCTTGAGCTTGGTTAGTTAAAAGCTCCTGCAAGCATGAAACAATACTGCTTAGCTTGCTAGTGACAATTGAAAAGGCAACTCAAAGCAGTCAGACTCGGAGAGGTTCTTCCTATCTACTCATAGAGATGTCAACACTTCAGCAACTATATCCTCGCAACCTGTGTTGGTATTTCTAGTAGAACATTGTGACTTGTGAGGTTATAGGTTTTCAAATCTCCTTCCATTTAACTGTATGCATTTTCTTCTTCTCTTACCGATCACACCACCAAAATGGTCTAAAAAAATTATCTATTATTTCGATACTAACATGTTGTAAACTGAGAATAGTCAAAGTAAAGGTAATGCCGTCATTTCTTAGTGTTTTACTAAACATATTTTGGTAGCTAATTCTTTCGACCATGCTGAGATTTTGGCTCTTTATGAAGCCAATAGGGAATGTGTATGGATAAGATCTTTGATTCAACATGTTTGTAGTTCTTGTCAATTACCATCTATTGCAGGTATCCTGAATATTATCTATGAAGATGATGAAGCATGCATAAAACAAATTAGAGAAGGTTTCATTAAAGGAGACAATACTAAGCATATAGCACCAAAATTCTTCTCCACTCATGAACTTCAGAAGAACAATGAAATTGAAGCCAATCAAGTTTGTTCGAGTAACAACCTGGCTGATCTGTTTACCAAATCTTTGCCAAAATCAGTATTCCAGAAGTTTGTATATGATATTGGCATGCGTATGGTTCATCATCAAACTATGTACATGGTTGCTATCATCAGGGGGAGTGGTTTATCAGGGAGCATCCTGAAGTATGCTACCCAGGACATTTGTGTGCTATACTCTTTTTCCTTTTCTAGGTTTTATCCCACTGGGTTTTCCTAGTTAAGGTTTTAACGAGGCAACATTATGCACGTTCAACACCAGTTCAATAATCTTGAAGAATATTGTATTCTTTTTCCCTTCGCTTTAGTTTTTCCCACTGGGTTTTCCTTAGCAAGGTTTTTAATGAGGCAACTATTATTAAATGGTAGTCATCCAAGGGGGAGTGCTGATCTTGGGTGGATGCTCACTTTAGATGAGTTAGGGTTAGAAATAGGGTTTCTCAATTACAGGGTACTTTGCCTATAAATAGGCTATCTCTCTCTCTCTCTCTCTCTCTCTCTCTCTCTCTCTCTCTCTCTCTCTCTCTCTCTCTCTCTTTGTATTTACACACAGATAATGAGACTCTCTCTTCTTCCTCTAATCTTCTTTCTCTTAGTCTCTTCATTTTCTAACACAAAGATATATATATATATATAGCTTCTAAACACCCTTTTAAGTAGGATGGTGTGGATTAAGGAGAAGCCAAAGTTTTTTTTTTCCGTTTTTAGGCCTGTCCAACTTTAAGGTATAAGAATATCTCCATCAATTAAGTGGAGATTAAATGGGCAGAACAATAATGCAATGTCGCAATGTAATATGGCGTAGCACCCTTCTTTAAATGTATGGTGGGGCCCACCTTTTTAAAATCCACTCCGTTTACCAGCCCTGACACCCATTGTATTCATTGTGACTAAATTCTCAAAGTTAATTTCAATAGGCCAGCCATTAAATTGACCACACATGAGGAATTCCCTGTTTCTATTAGGAAACAAAAAAATAGAGCAAGTTCATCCGGTGTTCTAGATATAGTTAATCCAATGGTGGATATCTTACCGATTTGAGTAACGACTTATATGTTGATCACTACATAGGGTGTTGCAAGCAATCTGCTTAGCTTTTAAAAAGGTCGGCCCCATCATACATTAAAGAAAGACATTGCACCATTGATGCATTACAGTTCTACCCAAATTAAATCCATTGGACATTTGCAAAAGATCCCATGAAAGTTAGTCATTGTAAGAACTACTATTTCACTTAGACCTTGTATTTTGATGGTATCACATGACTAACAATGACTTATAGAGTAAGGGGTTAGTTACTCGTTCGCAATTCCACTTGTCACTCGGCTGCCTAGGATTCAATCCATGTGTATGCCACTCTTCCCACATGTGCGGGCTATCCTTCCCACTTTGTGAGCACTTCTTCCCACTTGTGAGGGCTCTTTTGGGTCCTAGCAGTTGGGCGAAGATCGTTGCGGAAGTTTCGGATCGAGTGACATGAGTCCGCTACAACGCAAGAGACTGATGCACGTGAAGAATGAGGTTGTGTATTCGTCAAAAGGCTAAAGGGGATTTACTAGGAAGTTTCTCCCACTCAATCACTCTCTATTGTCCACAGGCTTAAGGATGGATGCCTGATGAATGAGCTAATAGGTGAATTAGATCTTAAGGACAAGTTTATTCCTCTTATGATTTCCTTAATGATTGCTCATAACTCTTTCTCGGGGCATATAATTAATCTAAAAGGAGGAAGAAGGTGAGGATTCTCATATCTGTATTTCTTTGCTTCGTCGCCATTTCTATATAGCCAAAGGAAAAATAGTCATTTGAGGATGGAGATAAAGAAATCTCTAATGGCCTTTTGCCGTTTCCTCATCTAAGGAGAGGAAACAAAAGAAGTATTCAAGTTAGGGGCATTTTTTTTCTTTTTCTTATTTTAGTGGTTGGGGTCATGTTTGTTGACATGGCCATGGTTGGAAAACTCTCTGAGTTGACTCTTGACGCTCCCGAGTTATCTTATTTTAACGAATGACCAAATAAAAAATGGGGGAGACTCGGCCGAGTCATCTCGTTTTAATAGGTTGTTTGCATTCCAAACAATTTAATAGGCAAATCTAATTTTTAAAAAATTAAAGTATATTTTTTAAGTAATTATGCATGAGGTTTGGAGTCGATAATTTAAAAATGATGATTGTAATGTAATTTGAGACTTATATTTGATCTTTTATATTCGATAGTTGGACTAAAAAATTATATAATATGTAATATATTTTTATTTTCCTTATTGTAGTACTTTTATTGCATATATAAATTTATTTATTTGAATTGATTATTATAAATCATGAAGTAAATGTATTTTTTATTTTATAAGTAATGGATTCATTTTTAAATATTTTTGAGATTATTTTTTATTAAAAAAAAAAAAGCATGACTCTCCCGAGTCTCCGCGTTAACTCTATTCGAGTCGAATTTTTTGCATTGGACGAGTCGAGTCCGAGTCGCAAGTTTTTCAACCTTGGACATGGCAGTCGGCCCCAACCCACTAGTCAAACATCTCCCACTCGCATCGAACGGACTTTACTTTCAAGACATAGATCCACCATCACAAAAGCTCATTCATACAAATGGGAGTGGGACTAGATTGACTACACATCTCATGAGAGAATGTACTCTAAGCCACCATTCGACTAGCGAATCCTCCTCTCCATCATGTCATATGTCTACCCTAGACCCGCTTGGCCACACCAGATAGAATGTATCTCACATCCTTGAGCCACATCCAACCCAATCATATATGCTTATCCTGCTTATCGAGTAAAATAAATTTTCAACAAGCCATTTTCAAAAGGTCTCCTAAAATATACTATTTACATAATATAATTTTCAATTTTTTTTTGGTAGAAAGCCAAAAAATCACTCAATATTGCCGCGGCGGATAAGAGGAGCAAGCATACAAATAACATTGAGTGTGATACCAAGAGACCTTCCTCAAGATCATACGAAGCTCAACATCATCTCAATTGTTTTCCTAGCACGACAGCTCGTATGTCCTAATATCATCGAGTCCATGGCCAATCCGCGGCTAAAATAGCGAACATCGAGACTTATTCACCCAATGCAGAGGTAAATAGTTGAGGGTACATGATTTCTAGGATCCACAAAGGACACACCAATTCACGAGTCGCCTATAGGGCTGACAATCACCCAATGACAAGGACCTGGGGTATATCCTTTCACTCATAGGTACAGTCCATAAGAAAATACTTAAGGATAAAACCATGTTTTCAATGGATACGCAAATGAATCGCAATTGTGTCAATCGACATTGTGCAGGTTATTCACCACGCTGGCTATTAAACCCGGTTAAATTATAGGCAACTTGGCTAGCCCAAGGGTATTTCTTGTTAATGATCGTTATGGGGATCTAGTTCTTCATCCGCAAGTCCAACACCACCGTAGTGTTCGTGTGATCTGAAGTGGTAATCACAGAGGACTGCACACCATCATTATCACCCAATGACAATGAAGATATGTATATCTCCCAAGTGTACCTCATCCCAACTATCACAAAGATGATCCAGATGGTCAATTCGTGCGATTAAGATGACCCAGCCTGTTGACATCGCGTATGTAATAAATGCATACGCATAGTTTGTTTGCCAAAAGAAAAGAGTATGATATGCAATGAACATGAACATAAAGAACAACAGAGTAATATTTATTAATATCACCATGAAAATGAAGTACACTCTCACTTACTATTAACATATTACATTAATCTCAATCCCATGTTGATGTTTCTTACGTGCGATGAAAAAATCTCTCTAGGCAATGGCTTAGTCATTGGGCCAGCTACCATTTCTCGTGAAGGAATATAGGAAATGACGACTTCTTTATCTTTTATTGTTTCGCGGACAAAATAATTCTCCCTGGCGATATTCTTCAATTTCTAATGAAATTCTAGATTCTTTGCAAGGAATATAGCCGACGTATTGTCCACATTTGATGTAAAAGGGTTTTTCGCACTCTGAACAATGTCTAAGTTTAATAACAGTCGTCGAATACAAATAGCTCCTGTTGCAGCTGTAAAACTAGCAACGTATTTGGATTTCATAGTAGACTTTGCAACTGAGTTATATTTCTTACTGGAACATGAAACAGCTCCCTCGCCCAGTAAGAAAATATATCCTGATATAGACTTAGAATCATCTAGATCATCTGAGGAAGATGTGTCAGTATCTGCCTACACCGTAAGATCGTCACCTTGATAACAAAGCATAACATTCTTTGTGCCTTTTAAATATCGGATAATCCGTTTAAGCATTAGCATAGGGTATCCACTGTTGCAAAAATCGGCTTAGTTGGCGCCTAGGCGCTAGTCGGCGTTCACCGCCTAGGCGGCGCCTAGGCGCTAGGCGGGGATTAATCGGACTAGAAGGGGATTAATCGGGCTAGGCGGGGATTAATAGGGAATTAATCCCTAGTCCATGCCCACCGCCTAGCATCCGCCTAGCGATTTTTACAACATTGAGGGTATCCGATTCATTTAATAAACTTCATCATCAGTTTGAGGGCATTGTTCTTTACTAAGTTTGTAACTTTTATCTATCAGGGTATTGACTGGTTTGACATTCGACATGTGAAACTTATGCAATACATTTTCAATATATTGACTCTAGGAAAGCCAAGCATGTGCCTTTTACGATCATGTATGATCTTAACTCCTTGGACAAAACCAGCCTTGCCTAAATCTTTCATCTCAAAAAACTCTGATACCATTGTTGGTCGGAGATCGTTGTGTCTGGGTAACACGAGTCCGTTACAACGTAAGAGACCGATCTACGAGAAGAATGATGTTGTGTATTCGTCAAGAGGCTATATGAGATTTACTATAAATCTATCCCACTCAGTCACTCCCTAATGTCCACGGGCTTAAGCATGGATGCCTGATGAATGAGCTAATGGGTGGATTGGATCTTAAAGACAAGGCATATAAAAATCTAAAAGGAGGAAGAATGTAAGGATTCTCAAATCTGTATTTCCATGCGTCCTCACCATCTCTCTATACAACCAAAGGAAAAACAACCTTTTTAGGATGAAGATAAAGTGATCTCAAATGACGTTTTTTCGTTTCCTCATTGAAGGGAACCAATAAAACAAGTTCTAAGCCAGAACGGAAGCCGAAACCAAAATCGTTGTATAGAAACGGATATGTGTCTCCAATTTGGTTTTAACCATAACCGTCCCATTTGCAACCCTACCATATTAGGCTATTATCGCCTTCTACTACAGGTGTTATTGATATAATAGTTTGATAAACTTGTTTACAAGAAAACAAATACACGGTGATTTCATTCGAATAAGATATTTTTTAAGGAAAATATCACAATATTATTCACTGACAGCACGATGTATTTGTAACACTCTAGTAAGCTAGGGTTGCAATTGTGGTGGATGGGTCAGGTTTGGCCCTCCTTGACCCCAATCTTTTTATTTTTGTTCGTATTTTCAACATTCCAAAGTAACAATTAGAATTTGATGCCTATCAATAAATGGAAGATGCACTAAATATAAATCAATGACATAATTTGTATTGGCCAATGGCCAATGTTTCCAAAATAAAGATATGCCTCAGCCTAGCTCAACCCTTCTGGGGAACACCCCTAACTCTAGGCATTTTATTTTTATAAAAGTGTAGATAATAAATTATGCAAATTGCATAGAATTTAACAATTCTAATATTGGACTCATTAGTGCAATTCCAATATTTGTATTAAGAGAGTCCTAAACGGGTATGGTTCCTTAAATATTTAGAGAGTCCTGAACTCCAAGGGGTAGGTAGCTCAGTTGATCTAGGATCACGGTTTGTATTCGGATATTGTAGGTTCGAAACCGCACTACCACACTAGGGGGCTACAGGGGAGTTTATCCGGCTTCCCTCTAGGCCCGGAGGGATTATTTCAGTCCAAAGGATTGGAAACCCTCCGATAAAAAAAATAAATAAAAGGATCTGATTTTAATTGGGCAGGCTAGCAAACTTGGGCCTGGACACTGCCCAGTGAGGCAGTGACCCTACAATCCAAAACAGAACCCGGACCATGTGGATCCAGTCCATTGACATCCAAATGGGCCAGCATGGCTATTTAATCATACAAAGCCTTGTTGAGTTCTTGGGCAGGAAGAAAGAAAGAACGAAAGTAATACATCGAGATCAAGAGGAGGGAGAGTCGAGAAGAGAAGAGAATGGCGACAGCGATAGAGGAGATGGTTCCTGCAACGAAGACGACGACGGTGATGATGAAACCTGGAGAAGGCCTTAGGCAGTATTACCAGCAACACATTCACGATCTACAGCTTCTCGTTCGTCAGAAAACTCACAATCTCAATCGACTCGAAGCTCAACGCAACGATCTCAACTCCAAAGGTCTCTCTTTTTCCTAACCCTAACCCTAACTCTAGATTAGGTTCTCTTTGAAATTTATGTCTCGTTTCGGATATGAATAGGCTTCGCTGTTTTGCTTGGGTTAGGGTTTTGATTTGGATACAGTGCTCGTTGAATATGGATCCTGAGCTTCAAATTGCAAGCTTTTTTTTTGTTCATCAAGGGTTTTCTTGCGAAAGAAGATAATGAATTCTAATTTGAGTTTGTTGTCTCGAGTTTCTTTGTTGTTGCTGGTTGCCCTATCGTTTCTCTCGGGTGATTTTCCATTATCTCGGTATTCTTCTTGTTCTGTTTTCGAAATTTTACTATGAAACGAGTTTCTGCGATTTGCACGCGTCAGCTTGTTTGGATGCCCTTTTTCTCATTCAATTTTGTTTTGTTGTGCAAATGGAGCAATTGTTTGGTTTGGGGAAGGAAAGGAGAAAACTTTTTGGGGAAGGAAAGGAGAAAACTTTGGCATGCTTAATGTATTTCGCTTGATATCCGGTTACATCCGTAGTTGTATAACCTTGATTGGATTTCTGTAGTGCTTTTTTAGTTCGATGGTTAGATTTATTGGTTCAACTGTTAAAAGGCTTTTAGAATTGGGACGTGAAGCTGCAGCGGTTCTTGGAATAGGATTTTTTTATTTATTTGTGCTTTGGATGTTGGGTTTTTTGTATTTCAAACTGTTAATTAAATGTGTGAAATTTAATTGGATAGTGAGGATGCTCAGAGAGGAATTGCAGTTGCTTCAAGAGCCTGGATCATATGTCGGTGAAGTGGTTAAAGTTATGGGGAAGTCAAAGGTTTTGGTGAAGGTATGACAAATTGACAATGGATTTTGTTTTTTTATTTTAAAATCAAATAATATACACAAAGCTATTGTTCTTTGGATGGTTGGACCATGTTCTATTGTTCTATTGCTATACTTGTCCCACAAGGTTTACTTTTTTTTGTAATAGCAATTGTGAATGCAAAATTTTTTGAAATTAGGCTAGGCAGATTCTGGGGTGTAGGGGCGAACATTGCTTTTACCATTTTCCGAACCCGGTGCATGTGTTTTTTGAATATGTAAATAGAAAACGATGGCAATAATTTAGTTTCTTTTCTATTTGTATTACTATGATACTATCTATCACATTGATAGAGTAATGTGTGCAAACACACAGATGTTATGCTGCGTACATATCACATCAAATACTAGGGCTTGTAATCATCATCATCATCACCACCAGAAAAAAACAACAGCACTGTGTTTTAATTGCCATTAATGAATTGAAGTAGTTGCCGGCGGCCGTGTTTGGCTTTGACTCAATTGTTTATTGTTGTTATATATTTTTTTTTGTTGGAAGAATATTATCTTGATCTTAGAATCCTTGGATCTTGCAAGAGCATGGCCTTGATTTTCAAAGCGCACCACAAGTGCTCCCTAGTCTCACACCCTGTCCGAACAAAAAAAGCGGGGAAAATAATCCTCAATGAGATTTTTGAAGAGTCCAAGATTTGGTTCAGAGTTCACCCAAGTCAACACTGTCCCCATTAGTGGACTTGACCAATATGCAGTGGACTGCCCAATTCTCATAGGGCCGAATCGTGTTGTATGCAAATACTTGCATCAGTGACAGTGAATCAACTCAACTTATTAGGCTTCTGCTTGGTGAATGTTTGAGATGACTCGGACTCCACCAAATTTTAGAACGGGGTTGGTTTAACTTAAAAGCTATTGCAGTACTTCGATTGCATACCTGGTGTCTGTTTATTAAGCTAAGCAGTGATTGGAATACATACTAATTGTATGTTACTTGATCTGTTACATTTTTGGGGTTCTCCCTGAAAGGCTGGGTGTCAGTTTTTCAACTCTTGCATGAATCAAAAGTTGATTTCTTCCTCATTCTAGAAATAAGTTGCCCTCACATCTCTGCTTCTCCACATCTCCCAGTCCACACCGCACAACTCCAAGCAGCCCCTCCTATTGACACTCACACACTTTCCAAGCACAGTTCTAATAGGAATATAGGATAGAAACTGGCAGGAAATTTGGATTCCAGTTTTCTTTGTATAGGTTAAAAACATACATATGCTCTTAGATCTTGAGATTTTCCCGGGAAGTTTTGCAGTTTGAAAACCTCTGATTGGTACTGTGTTTGAAATGATGCATTTGACGCGTTGAACTGTTGTTCTTTGCTATTTGAGTTAATTTTATCGTACATATGCTGTTAATTTGTTGAATAAGTAATTGAGCCTTTTACAATTAATCTTTATTTCTAGGAATTCATAAAATTCCTTGTTTGCAGGTTCATCCTGAAGGTAAGTATGTTGTTGATATTGATAAGAACATTGATATAACAAAGATAACGCCTTCAACCAGAGTTGCTCTTCGCAACGACAGCTATGTGCTTCACTTGATATTGCCTAGCAAGGTAGATCCTTTGGTGAATCTTATGAAGGTTGAAAAGGTTCCTGATTCAACATACGACATGATTGGTGGTCTTGACCAGCAAATTAAAGAGATAAAAGAGGTTTGTGGGCTTAGAAGAGCTTAGTTTTTCATTTTTCAGCATATCCTCATATTACATAATGTGTTTCATCTTTTTGGCCGGCATACTTCGGTTTGTGTGTCGTTATCTTGTTTTAGCCTTTTGGGCATCAATTCTTTATGTAGTTGCTATTGAGCATCTAAATCTGTTCAGGTCATTGAGCTTCCAATTAAACATCCTGAATTGTTTGAGAGTCTTGGAATAGCTCAACCAAAGGTACTATTCAACTGCACACATTTTTCATGTTTTCTATCCTCCTCTTTTCCCTTCACTGGTCAGAAGCTTTATTATTCTTTTGCTTCATTGATCAGGGAGTCTTGCTTTATGGGCCTCCTGGCACTGGGAAAACTCTGCTGGCAAGAGCTGTAGCTCATCACACTGATTGCACCTTTATCAGAGTTTCTGGTTCTGAGTTGGTTCAGAAATACATTGGAGAGGGCTCTCGAATGGTCCGAGAACTCTTTGTTATGGCCAGGTTTGTTTGATCTCTCTTCTTTTTGGAAGTTCTTTAGCTGTTTTAAATTTTGAGAAGAGCTTTTAGAAGGGATGTTAAAAGCATTGTAACTGTATAATGTTGACTCTCTCTCTATATATATATAATAGAGAGAGAGAGAGATGCTCCTCACTGTATTATTGTGAGGTCAACATAGTGGGGCCCACCTTCACCTTATGATCCATCTGAACCATCTGCACTCGTCCCCATCCCCCCAAATTACACTGGATCTCATGGGTTTGCACCTATCCGAATGGACTGGACTGGACCATTGGATCATGTGTCATTTTTTTATTTGATATAAAGCCGCTATGCATGTTGGTCATGGATCAAGGTGTTAAAGACATGAGATTTGCTTTAAACTTCATATCTAGGGTGGTACCACTTGGATCTTTCGATCCCCCTATTATCCCATGATCTTTCTGGCCCTAGGTGGTGCACACCGTACTCCAGTGTGCACGTTTCTCACAGGAGCAAAGCCTATCAATCTATATATATCTAACTACATTTACATATAAATATTTAACTTGTGGCCTCAGTTTTTCTGGCTTGTAAAGTATGATTTTAGTGGTAGACATCACACAATTAAATAATTTATGTTTATAATTTTCTTCCATATTGAGTCATTGTTTCTTACTTATTTACAGGGAACATGCCCCATCAATCATCTTCATGGATGAGATTGACAGTATAGGTTCTGCCCGTATGGAATCTGGGACTGGTAATGGCGACAGTGAGGTTCAACGTACTATGCTTGAGCTTCTCAACCAACTTGATGGTTTTGAAGCATCCAACAAAATCAAAGTATGTGTTCCAGTTTTGAAATTATTAGTATTTTAGCGTTTGCTATCATGTTTTAATGTCGTCACTTTTCTTTTTTCTTCTGCCTGTCCTTCAGGTTTTGATGGCTACCAATCGTATAGATATTCTGGATCAGGCCCTACTTAGGCCTGGTCGGATTGACAGGAAGATTGAGTTTCCAAATCCAAATGAGGAGGTAAAGTCTATCATACACTTCCTTTCATCATAAATGAACATAATTGATACTCCATTGTGTAAATCTTCTCCTCTAACCTTCTCATCATACTAATGCATCCTTTAATTTAGTTTTCTTCCTTTTTTTTTGGGATATGGATTAGTTTTTGTACTTACACTATCTTCATACTCATTTATCTCGTAAGCTTAGTCATTGTTACCAGATATGGAAAGACCATATTAAAACCAGTATTTTAGGTTCTTAATTAGTGATTCTGTACACGGCATGTAAACTGGTCATGTTCAGGTTGGGTCCATGGTGGACCAGAATCAATTAAGTTCATCAGACTGGAGGCTGGCATTGCTACTGGATGGGTCTCATAAAGGAGGAACCAACCCAAACCCAAGTGCCAATCAGGCCCAAGAATAGTGTTCTTACCCAGCCTGAACAAGTTGGGTCCTTCTGGCAGAAAGGCCCATTGTTATATCTGGTTCATCATTTGGTTAAAAAGCACTTGGACCAAGCCTGACTGTGCATGCAGTAATGCTGAATTCCTTCAGCCATTCGGCGATCCGAGTCCTACTACTAAAATCTGGCCACATTCAGTGCCTATACCCATCCTTCAGGTAATGGGTGAAATGAGTGCCTATGGACATCCTTCATAGCAAACACAAGATCTGAGCGAGTCTTTTTTTAGGTCCTGTCTTATATGTAAGCACTTTGAAGATGAGACGAACTGGGAATCCCAACCATTAATGCGGAGTGCCTAGAAATTTCAAAATTCTTGTTAGAAAATCCTTGTTTCTTCAGCAGTACTTGGAGAACTTCTAAATTCTAGAACTTCCAAATGCCCAACATCAAGCATTTCCAAATCCCAACCTAGCATCTAGGATTTTTGGAATTCCTATGGTTTTTCGGTGGAACTCCTGCATCTTCAATTTTTAAAGGTTGCCCCACATATCATATTGTTAAAAGGTGGGCTCACATTGGAATTTCAAAAGGTGGGCCCACATTGTGATTTTCAAAACTCCAATATTTGGAATTCCCACACAGACATCCACCAGACATTGTGGATTGCCCTTGTGTGTGGGGTCGGTTACTAAGACATTGTTGGACCCGGTGGTCGAAAGGGTGGAGAGAAAGTTGCCTTCCTGGAAAGCCAATTACCTGTCCATAGGAGGTAGGGTCACCCTACCTTTAGGTATTAAAAGGATTACTCTGTCTAATCTGCTAGTTAATTATTTCTCCCTTTCAGAGATGCCCAGCTTCAGTTATTAAAAGAATAGAAAGGCTGCAGCGAGAATTCTTATGGCATGGAAATAGAAACCACATGAAGCTTTATTTGGTGGATTGGGACTCTATTTGTAAATCTAAGGAAGAGGGGGGCCTAGGAATCAGGCATCTCAGACAGATGAATCAAGCTCTTTTGGGCAAATGGCTATGGAGGACAGGATAAGGGATGGATGGCCTATGGAGACGGGTTTTGGAAAAAAAAAAATATGGCCTTCCAAGAAATGGGCGGGATCTTCAGGATCCCCCTAATAAGTCGTCAGCAATTTGGAGAGGAATCCTTTCAGTTAAGAAGCTTCTTATGGAAAATATTAAAATTAAAGCGGGACGGGGGAGGGAATTCTTTTTTGGAAAGACCGGTTGGCAGGAGATAGGACTATGGCTACTCAGTTTCCGGACCTGTTGAAATGCGCCACAGACAAGGATGCTATGGTCAAATCCTACATGTCAAGAATTGGTGATAAGGTGGTTTGGAGCCCCATTCTATGGATGCACTTAAAGGATCAAGAGGAATCTCAATTCATTTCCTTCCTCAATCTATTAAACGGTGTGTACATAATGGAAAGTGGGGAGGGTACAAGGGTGTGGACTGCCTCAATAGATGAGTCCTTCTCAATCTCATCTTTCTTATCTACCATTACCAATGGTTCGAGGGAGAGGAATGCGGTTAACAACATTTGGAAGATGAAGGCTCCTATGAGGGTGCTAATCTTTGGGTGGCTGGCTATCCGGAAAAGAATCTTGATCCAAGATAACTTGAGGAGGAGGGGGGTGATAGTAGTTAATGGCTTCCCTATGTGCTTAAGAGAGGAGGGATTAGTGGACCACCTTTTGGTGAAGTGCAAATCTGCTCAGTATATCTGGAACTCGGTGGTTGAGTGATTTGATTGTTGTTGGGTCTTTCCAAATTCTCTCACAGAGCTCTTCTAGGCTTGGAAGGCTCCATGTGGAGTCCCTAGAGGGAAGGAGTTATGGAACTTGACCTTTTTGGCAGTCCTCTGGACAATTTTGAAGGAAAGGAACTCTAGATGCTTCGAAGGGGTTGCGACTAGTGATAGCTACTTGGTGGGGAAAGTAAAGTTCTTAGTTGCCCTTTGAGTGCCATGAGTCCATCTTTTAGAGATTACTCCATTGAGCAGATTATGTTACATTGGAAGGAGCTGGCCTTTTCTTTTGCAGGGCCAATCTAATTTTGTTTTAGGGGTTTTTCCTTTTCCCTTTTGGGGTCTTTTCTTGTTCCGGCTTGTTAGTATACTCCACTTGTACTGCTTGCTTTTCTAATGAAAGTAACTATTAAAAAAAAAAGACATCCACCAGACATGAATTCCTGAATTTCCTGGAAAGAAGCAGGCCCCTAGGATTGTCTAACCAGTTTGCAATTTGGGCAATGGTTTGTGCACGACAGGCACCACAAGGTAAACAGTTTGGATCCTTGTAAATTATGTGCCACGTGTACCAATATAGAATTGCAGATGCTATAAGGCAAACAGGGGGAAAAAGTCATTACAATCTAGGTTCTCTATCATATATTGCCGTAATCTCTGGTAGGATGTTATTGGAGATATCATTTTGGTAGGAACTTTTATGCTTGTAACAACCAAACTAACCTTTGCTAGTTCTTCCCATACTTTTGTCTAATACTTAATGTATATAATTTGCATTCATTATTATCTCTTTGCTAATACTCTGTAAATGTGTTTTATGAGATTATGTTCAGTCTCGCTGCGATATCTTAAAAATACACTCAAGAAAAATGAACTTGATGCGTGGGATCGACCTGAAGAAAATTGCAGAAAAAATGAATGGTGCGTCCGGTGCAGAGCTCAAGGTGCGATTCATCTCTACAATCATTATAACCATGTGTTTGTTTATTAATTCAACAATCATACCAACCTGTCTCCTGATTCAGCATGGTTTCTTCAATTGAGAGAAATTGAAAAAATATAGAATAAAAAAAAAGAAAAAGAAATGCCTCTTGTGGTTTCGTACTGTATAAAAAGATGTATGGTGTCTCCTACTGATACATTTGGTTGATTGCCTTTGTAATAACGCAATTCGGAATCTTCCAACTAGAGAAGGTCTTGTGTTCATGTTTTCCATTCATCATAGTTTCCATGACTCATTACTTTTCTATTGTTGTACAAAATTGATCAAGGATTTGAAGTCCCTGCTTATGTAATTGCTTTGAAGATCAACCTTCTTGACGAGAGTATGAAGTTGGTTAAGGGAGAAAAACTGGATTAACTTGGTTTTCTTTGAGCTCTAAAAATCTCAATCTCTTATCTGACTTGTACAAAGGTTCTTATCAACTGTATGTTGAGTTGAGTTTATAAACTTCAGCCTAATCTGATTTTGGGTTTTTAATACTGAAATACAAGCCAAATACATTAAAAAAAAATCTTATTTTGATTTTTTATTTTTATTTTAGTTGACATGTGTCTTATGTATTAACAATTTGGTTGTGGCATGGTAAAATACTCGGTCTATCTTTTTTTATTTTGCCATGCACCTCACAGGCCTAAATCTCGCCCCTCAGTGGATGGGGCCTGTAAGGTTAAATGACCGCAGCCCTTTGTTTTTCCTGAACTAGGTTGATCAGTACTTTCTGAAGGCAACCTTGAAAATTTTGATAGCCTTCATTGTGAATATTAGGTTCCCAGTTTATGAAAGGATGTACTGTATCTGTAAAACTGTAATAGCATCAACCCTAAATGTTTTAAGGTGGCACTTGCTTGACCAACTTGAGGGTCATATCCAAGAAGGTTGATGTATCAGATAATTATGAATTTCCCTTGACATGGCCTCCAGAATGGATTGTTCAATTTGTTTTCAACTAGATGGATGGTTCAGAACACAGATTTGTTGCCAAACGTTAGTTCACACTGGATTACGAACCTTTTGTAACATGGTTTATTCATGGTTTTCGGTTAATTTTTGTAGGCGGTTTGCACTGAGGCAGGGATGTTTGCTCTGAGGGAGAGGAGGGTTCACGTCACGCAGGAGGATTTTGAGATGGCAGTGGCAAAGGTCATGAAGAAGGAGACTGAGAAGAACATGTCCCTAAGGAAGCTGTGGAAGTAACATGCCTCATTCTGATAGAAATCGGATGATCTATAAATTGATCAGAAAATTGTCTCCTAGTTCTCACTTGGATGAAGCCTTTTGTCATTTACGCTACCTCGATTTCTTATTTTCACAAAAAACATAATTTTAATGTCAGGCGAAGATAATTTTCATGGATATTTGGATTGCGCTGTTTGTTTGCATTGTACCAGAACTCTTTTTTTTTCCTCTCCCTTACATTGATAGCATGTCTTTCAGTTATTGTGGAAAGATGTAACTTTCAATCATATCATGTGGGCATATGCAATGTTCTTGATCATTTTCTTAGAGCAAATTTGCCTAGTTGTGGAGTATTTGGAATCAAGAGTCTTGAAGCAGAGATGCGCATGTGAGCACTTTCTTGGGATTTTTAATTTGGCGGTGTGATGGGTGTGCAACCATTTCCTATAAAATGGTCATCCTTAACTAGGAGCTCCTTTGATAGAAAGGCATTGTGAAAATCTAGAAATTGAAAAGCAATTATAAACAGTGAGCATATTTTTTTTTTTTTTTTTTATAAACAGTAAGCTTAGCAACCTAATTTGATTCTTTAGAGTTACAAGACTAGTACTTCCAGCAGTGGTGAAAATTGAATAAACAAACGCGAAGACCAAAAATGAACATCAAATACTTCCCTTTGTAATTGAAAATGAATCAATGGGAGATGTGAAATGAATACTCCAACCCTGATACCCTAGTGAAGGCAGCGGCCTATCTACATTTTTGCCTTAATCCGTCACCCCTCAACTCTTTAATCATCATTTGTTGGAGCCCATTTGTCCCTGAATTCCTATTGCAATTTCCATGTAAGCAAAGCATATGAGCCCTCCCATTTGGAAGGGTTTCCAAGGTGGAATAGGAAGGCAACATTTCCCATTAAAGAGGTGTATTAGGATGGTCAATAGCACATCTCTGCTTCTACGCCTTGAACACTCTTATCACCTCTGATGAAACCACATGGCATGGAAAATCATAATAAGCTGATATGCATTGATTTCTTGAAGTTGTAAGAGAAATCCAAGCATCCTAGCAGCATTGTTAAGTCTCACAGTTCGTGGCAGAGGCCCTGTTTCAGTTATTGATACACAGTAGCTATAAAATTAAAGGCCCTGCAATGGATAATTGTAAGAAAGTCTCTGATGTTCTTTTAGCTGAAAGAAAGAGAAAAAAAAAGGGGCCCTGGCATGGATAATTGTAAGAAAGTCTCTGATGTTCTTTTGGCAGAAAGAAAGAAAAACAAACCAAAAAAAAAAAAGCCGACCAGATTTCGAGTCTTTCTCCTTAACCACTCGGACATATCGACGTTTACAATTTAAGAATGTGTTTAACTATTAATCATCTTCTCACAAGATAAAAATTAACTATGATTTGGGAACCATTCTCAATGGACACTGATTTGGATGTTATCCATGATTGTAGCGAATCGCAAAGAAATAATTTACACTTACTAAACAGTCAAATTTATAGGAGTCTTCTGTATATGAAAATGGAAACCCAAAATTTTCCAACGTGAAGCCTGGTTCTGGCTGTTGATGTTCAGGGCTCCAGAAATTTTCTATCAAAGACCAGGTGGGCATAAGAATGTGAAAGGAGATGCGCCAATCAATCAAAGGCCTACAGATACTCACAAATAAAATTTGAGTGCATAATCAATCCAAACGCTTCGGTCCATTTAGATGGTGCGAACGCAAGGGTTTGGTACCTATGGGTCCCCGTGTGGTCCATTTAAATGGACCATCAGGTGGAGCCCTCTATGTAGTGTATTATCCACTGGATAAAATATCTCTCCCTCCCATGTCCATTCTCCCTTCTATCAAAATATACACTTGTTAAAGAGACAAATGGGCCAAAGTAGGGCCATGCCCATGAACATTTGTATATCAACCCTAAACCCCTATTCCATTCCTTCTTGGGACCGGAGAGGAGTGAGAGACAGAAGAGAAGGGCAGAGATTGAGGGTATTTCATATTTTCATACCAGCGTTTCCCAAAGTTCGAGCTCCGGGAGACTGACGCCAGCATGGGCAACGCCCTCTGCCGCGTGATGCTGGCGGAGGTGCCGACTCTGGCCATCGACCTGGTGGAGATCGAGGTGAACTCTAAGGTCCTCAACGACGAGTTCATCGCCCACCGCCTCGGCCTCATCCCCCTCACCAGCGACCGCGCCATGTCCATGCGCTTCTCCGGCGCCTGCAACGGTGACGGCCAGTGCGAGTTTCACCCTCAACGTCCGCTGCACCTCCGACCACACCCTCGACGTCACCAGCACCGACCCCACCATCTGCTGCCCCGTCGACGTCGCCGCCCTCGACCCCAACACCGCCTACAACCCTTCCGAACAAAGGTACTTTACTATTACTACTACATTGCATTGCATTACATTACTCTTAGGGTTTTCAATTGACTTGCTTTTGATTGAGAGATTCTGCTGTTGTTTTCTAGGGTTTTGGAATTGGTTCATTTCTTTTGTTGTCTGTTTTAGGGGGATTATAATTGTGAAGCTGAGACGCAGACAAGAGCTGAGGCTGAGGGCGATAGCGAGGAAGGGGATTGGGCAAGATCATGCCAAGTGGTCGCCTGCTGCGACTGTTACAGTCATGTATGAACCTGAGATTCATATAAATGAGGATTTGATGGAGACCTTGTCGCTTGAGGAGAAAAGGAGCTGGGTTGAAAGCAGCCCCACCAAAGTTTTCGGCATCGATCCGAACACTCAGCAGGTTTGGTGGTCTGCTCTTTCATTCTTATCATCATATTGTGCATTGATCTATGCTGCTCTATCAATGCCTTGCATATTATCCCCAATGCAAAAGAGTGCTTTCTATAGTTTTGTTCATAATGGGTAAAATAACTGCATGAATTAAGCATGAGCAGATCATAAATTACTAAACACTTTTTAAAGATGCCAGAGTATGTGTTCATCTGTTAATACTCGCAAAAATCATAAATTACAGGCTATGTAGTTGTTTATTAATTGTGACTGTATCAAATTATTTATTGACTGATGTTATTGCGATAGAATAATGCGTGAAACTAACATCATTTACTGTGAGTTTAGACAAGCCAAAAATTACTGTAGTTCAATAATATCATAGTGGTTTAATCATGTCAATTTGGAGGCCTGGGAGAGAAGAATTGCAGGATGTTATATTGACTTTGTATTCATGCTAAAGAGGCGTAAGTAAGACAGTGAGATGGATGACTGACATGCTAGGCTATGTAACTTAATTGAGCATGTATATACATATGCATATGTATTTTATTTATTTATTTTATTTTTTTTGTTGCTGCTGCTGCTGCTACTATCAATACATTGAGTTGGAAAGCAGTGTAGACGAATCATTTACTAGTTTTTCCTTTTTTTTTGGAGGATGGAATAAAAACCCTAGATTATTTGGTGTTTTTTATGTTCAATTTAATTTTTTTCATTTATTTATGTTATATGGATTGCCGTCGAATTTGTTTGCAGGTGGTGGTGGTTGATCCTGAAGCCTACACACGTATGACGATGAAGTCATAAAAAAAGGCAGAGGCTATGGGAAAGCTGGGGCTTGTTGATATTAATGCTAAAGAAGACAGCTTCATTTTTACTGTTGACGGGGCCATCAAAGCATCTCAATTGGTGATCAATGCAATAGAAATTCTCAGGCAAAAGCTGGATGCAGTTCGCCTATCACTGGATACTGAAGAATGTGATGAGGAGTTTGGGGAACTGGGTGCCCACTTACGAGGCAGTATGATGAAACTGAATTCAGGTTCTTAAGCTTTTTGTTGATAGTTGTTGCTTGAATCTTGTTTGAGTGCTCTAGAGATTACGGGGCTATTGTTTCTGCATGCTGTAGTATAAATCTATATGCCTCTTGGACCAGCTGTTTCTTGATTTCCCATTTAGTCTTTTACAATTCCTCTCTTGTAGGAAGCCAACAGGCCTTTTGCTGTCTAAGTTTATCTTACATGGAGAATTACATTATTGAAAAGGGTAGTCTTGGAATTCCCAATTGAATCCCTGCGATTTATGATGGATTCCTGAAAAATCGCCCAAGGGCCCGTTTGATTCAATTAATTGAATGCCTAGAATTCTAGGACTTTATATTTCTATAATTAGTTAAAAATGAAGAATCAAAGGTGAATCTCAAAAAATGACCATCAAATAACCCTCCCTTTAATGGAATAGAATCAAGGGAAGATTGGAAATGAATACCCACCCATCTCCCTAATAATTCAAATTTCTAGAAAAATCAAGGCTCCATCTTGATGCAGAACGGGCCACCACTCCACCAATGGTCTCACCCAACATAGTTTTTAGGATATTTATTTTTTAGTAGCTTTCTAATTTTATTGTAATTAGGATTAGCATTCTGATTTATTTGGTTTCCTAGTTTATTAGATTGGATTTTCTTAGGCCCTAAGATTACTTTGCCTATTTATATTGCATTGTAGAGATGATAATTTTAGATTTGGAATTGAGTAAAAATTGGGATTTTCCCCTGGAGAGGTTTTCCTCGTGTTAGAAATCTCTGCGGAGATAATTGAGGTGTCTGTTGACAAGTGCTTCAGCATTTACGCAAGCCCTAACCCTAGGGCCTGCATCAGTTGGTATCAGAGCGAAGATCCATGTCGCTCCGATCACCCTCCGGTCATTGATCGGAGCCTCGTCCTCATCACCCCTCCCTGCCAAACCCCACCCGCTGCCCAGATCCCTCTCTCACTCCACAGAACCCCAATTGTCTTCCATTCACAGAACCCAGCCCCTGCCCTTCCTCACACACCCATCGACAGAAACCCATCCCTTTTCTAAACACCCCCACCACCTTCGGAGCCCATCTTCCACTCCCTGAAAATCCCAAAACGCCAAATAAATAAATAAAAAAAAAAAACCCAACGTCCCAGACACCTGATACCCATCTCGCCAAACCATTCCCAGAACTGTCACCGTCCCAGTCCCTCCTCTTCCCAGACCCATAGTCTTCATAGCCCCAAACCAGAGAAGAAGAAAAGAAAAGAGAAGTACCTGGCACTCTAGTCGTCGCTTCTCCACTCCACTTCCAGCCATCCATCTCGCCGCACCTCTCCATCGCCAAAGCCAGAGACCTGCTCTACTTTTTTTGTTTCCTTCGTTGGAGCAGTAAGAAAAAAGGGAAAAGGAATCCTTTTCCTCTTCGTGCAGCGACACCAAGGAAGGGGAATCACGTGCCCTCTGTGCCACGTGCCAGCCAACTTAAGTGTTCTTGGGCCTGATTTCTGGTCTGGGTCAGTTCTGACCCACTTCTAGTTTCGAACCAGCCAACACCACTTATACTATCAGCAGAGAAGTCAAGGAGCCAGATTTTGACCAAATCAACGGCCACATGTTGTTTCTGCGATATTGGGCTTGTACGAAGTCAGATTGGATATTCGTCTTCACCTACGTGCTCTTGGCAAGCAGATCTACGAATCAAGTCAGTCAGAAATTTTGAACTTGCATTTTAAAAAAAAAATGCCTCCCAAGAAGCATATAGAGTTGGAGTCTTCCTCCACAAACAATGAGGATTTGAGGGGAACCGTTACAGAGTTATTGGAGAATGTTAATCAACTCTCCGCAACGATGGTTAAAATCCAAGAAACTCTCGCAAGGATTGAAACCCGATTAACCCATTTGGAAACCAATCGGCGTGGGGATTGAAATGATATATAATGAGAGAAAGAGGAAGAGACAAAAGTTGGAGAGAAACTCAATACCTCAATGGGAGGCTCGTATGAGATTTTATAATACTCAATACCCAAATCAAGGGTAATCTAATCAATATACAATCCCTAATTAAGAGTAATCAAATCAATTTACAACCTTCATCAAGGATAATCAAATCAATCTATAAATCTATACAAGGAAATAAATAAATAAGAGATACAGATATATACAAGCTCTGACGGGCCTTGGGCTGGGCCAGAGAACTATCAGAATGACTCTGACGAAACCCAGCTTGAAGAATAGCGGCCCGGAATTTATCAAACCAAGCCCTGGGAGCCTGCTTAAGTCCATAAAGAGATTTGCGCAATTTACAAACATGCCGAGGAGGACAAGCATAGCCAGGAGGAGGTTTTAAATAGACAGTCTCTTTCAAGTCGCCATGAAGAAAAGCACTTTTAACATCCATCTGCCACAGAGGCCAATTGCGAGCTGCAGCTACACAAAGTAGAGTACGAACTGTGGTCATTTTAGCCACTGGAGCAAATGTTTCCTCATAATCAATGCCATACTCCTGCTTGTAACCCTGTGCAACCAATCGTGCTTTATAGCGATCCAAACTCCCATCAGAGTTAACCTTGACAGAGTAGATCCACTTACTGCCA
This sequence comes from Litsea cubeba, assembly GCA_012931725.1. Lineage (NCBI taxonomy): Eukaryota > Viridiplantae > Streptophyta > Magnoliopsida > Laurales > Lauraceae > Litsea > Litsea cubeba. The sequence continues at coordinate 48,545,119 of CM022951.1, read as the reverse complement.
ATGACAGAGGCTTTGTCAGGTGTCGGTACCAAGTCCCATGTATGGTTTGCCTCAAGAGCCAACAATTCCTCATTCATAGCATCCTGCCAGTATGCAATCTTCGAAGCCTGAGTATAAGAGGTGGGTATAGGAGCACTATCCAAAGAAGTGAAAAGAGCAGGGAAGCCATATCTGTCAGGAGCAACCGAAGGACGACTAGATCGTCGCAGGGGTTGGATATTAGTAGAGGAAGTATTAATACCTGAGGGTACAGGAGGCAGCATGGGAATAGGATCGGGAGAAGGAGGCCCCACAGGAGGAGTCTTGTTTCGCCGGACATAGACATTGGTAATTGGTGGTTTGGAAGAAGTTGTCACAGGGAAGTGTGGCAAATAAGAGACAGCAACAGGATGAGTTTGGAGACGCAAAGAAAAGAAGGGAATGTGTTCTAAAAAGATCACATTACGAGATATCCGCATGCGTTTCTCAGATGGATCATAACATAGAAATCCCTTGTGTTCAGAACTGTAACCTAGGAAGAGACATTTGGCAGCCTGGGGTGACAACTTAGTGCGCTCTGTAGGTGGAAGATGGACAAAGCATAAACAACCAAAAACACGCAAGTGAGAATATGAAGGTTTATGGCTAAAAAGAGCTTCATATGGAGTAATCTTTCCTAGAACGGAGCTAGGATGACGATTGATGAGATACACAGCGGTATGAGCAGCATCACACCAAAATGTGGGAGGAACTAAGGATTCAAGAAGGAGAGTACGAACAGTTGCAAGAATATGCCTGTTCTTTCTCTCAGCAACACCATTTTGTTGTGGAGTATGTGGGCATGATTTTTGGTGAATAATGCCTTTAGTAGAAAGGAAGGTAGAAAATTCATGGGACATGTATTCTCCGCCGGAGTCAGACCTGAGAATTTTGATATCCTTTTGAAATTGTGTGTGAACCATATTATAAAACTTTTGGAAAAGAGAAAAGACCTCAGATTTGAAGCGCATGAAATAAATCCATGTGAATCGAGAATGATCATCAATAAAAGTCACATAATACTTAAAACCTGTCCTACTTAATGTGGGTGCAATGCCCCACACATCAGTGTGAATGATATCAAAAGAAGATGACGCACGAGAATGACGAATGGGAAAAGGTAAAATATGACTTTTACTTAAACAACATGTAGCACACTTAGATTGAAGAAAAGAGGACATCATTTTATTATCAACAGTGGAATCTAAACAGCCAATTTTGAACAAAGAAAATAAATAAGCATTATTCACATGACCAAGACGACTATGCCAGATAGTCCACAAGTTATTAAAATGAGAAGAAGAAGAAGAAAAGAGGGAATGATGTCCAATGTCCAGCAGAAACAGTCGACCAACCCAGGGTGGACAGTTTGTAGGTCCTTGATCATTGAATGTAAGCAGCAGTGAAGCCCAGTGAACACACGCTCGACACGTCCATCTCGGCAGTGGGTCGATTTGAACACAGAATTGATTGGAGGATCAGTGAGCAGATCAGAGGTGGGGGATGGAAGGACACGCTATTTTCGCAACTCCAGGCCAAAGTTTCACTCAAATCGGATTAAAATCCACAAATTTGAACGGTTTTGATGAAAACAGAGGCAAGAAATAGAAATATCACAAATGTTGCTGGAAACCTCACCTCTGATGGGATAAAAAATCCAGAAAAAATGCTCATAAATCCCAGCAATGTTGGTCGACCAGGATGGAGGTGTTTTTGAGAGATGTTGAAGATGATCTGAAGTGGGCCACGTCTTGATCAGGGATGATCAGACACAATCGGGAAGAAGATCCAAGCCAGGGAAAATGACCGAATCAATTTGAGAAGATAACTGTAGCTCTGATACCATGAAATGATATATAATGAGAGAAAGAGGAAGAGACAAAAGTTGGAGAGAAACTCAATACCTCAATGGGAGGCTCGTATGAGATTTTATAATACTCAATACCCAAATCAAGGGTAATCTAATCAATATACAATCCCTAATTAAGAGTAATCAAATCAATTTACAACCTTCATCAAGGATAATCAAATCAATCTATAAATCTATACAAGGAAATAAATAAATAAGAGATACAGATATATACAAGCTCTGACGGGCCTTGGGCTGGGCCAAGTGGGCCTAAGTCACATTATTTCTACAGGGATAATCATCGAGATGATGGAGGATATGACCGGAATCAACGAGTTCCACATGCCATAAATGTTGATCGAGATCTGGGTATTAAACTCGTGATTCCTGAATATGATGGCAAATTGAAACCAGATGAATTCATGGATTGGTTAGTGTGCGTTGAAAATATTTTTGTGCACAAGCTAATGACGGATGGTCATAAGATTACACCGGTGGCAACTCGATTTCGCAATTATGCTGTGATATGATGGGCCGAGTTGCAAAAGAAGAGAAGAAATCAAAATATTGACCCTGTTGACACATGGATCGAGATGAAGAACTTGTTGAAGCAAAAATTCCTCCCTGTGAATTATTCGAGAGATCATCGTTCAAGTTTTCAAGATTTGAAACAAGGTTCCAAAACTGTTATTGAATATTCTGAGGAGTTCCTAACCATGCAAGCTCGTTGTGTCTTGAATGAGGATGATGATGTGTTGGTTGATCGATATTTTCATGGGCTGCGCATTGACATACAACATATCCTTACATTCAAGAATTTTGATAATGTTGATGAGATCATCCAACATGCCATCAAAGCTGAAGACATTGCTAATTATCAAGCTCGAAAGTTTAGTGTCTCTAAATGGCCTGCACCAAAGACCCCCGCCAAGCCAGACTTCAATCCAAGTGCTAGTCCCTCAGAAAAGTTGTCCTCCAAGTTTGAATATCATAACAAGTTCACATGTTTTCATTGTAAGCAAAAGGGTCACCGTGCGTTTGAATGTCTAAAAAGACTAACCTTAATGGAAGGAGCACAAGAAGAACCGAAAACAAACGATTGATCCTAGAAGTGAAGAATCCGATGAAGTGGATGAAATAGCAGCTGAAACAGATGGTGCACTTCTCTTGGTGCAACAAGAGTCTATACCCACTCTTGAAAATAAATGGTTGCGAAAAAATATTTTTCGTTCCACAAGTACAATACATGGCAAAATTGTACAGTTGTGATTGATGGTGGAAGTTGTGAGAATATTATCTTTCAAACTCTTGTTGATCGCTTGAAGTTGAAGGTTTATAAGCACAATTGTCCCTATTTTGTCAAATGGCTAATGATAGGAGATGAAGCGCATGTGCGGCATACATGTCAGGTTACTTTTGCAGTTAGTGATGATTATCAATTTGGTGCGATGTGCTACTAATGGACAGTGGAGATATCCTATTGGGTCGCCCATGGATGTATGACAAGAATGGCACTCATGGGATGCACAACAACACGTATACCTTCATGCACGGTGGACAGGAAGTTACTCTCCATCCCAAAAAACCGGACTCACTGAAGAAGAAATAAAGGGCCCATGCTACAAAGGAAGTGCTTCACGTACACCATGTCTACAGAGGCAACATGCAGAAGACCCGAGTTCGAGGTCGAACTCTTCTTTCAACCTGGGGGGAATGATGCAGAACGGGCCACCACTCCACCAATGGTTCCGCCCAACATAGTTTTTAGGATATTTATTTTTTAGTAGCTTTCTAATTTTATTGTAATTAGGATTAGCATTCTGATTTATTTGGTTTCCTAGTTTGATTAGGATAGTTTCCATTATTAGATTGGATTTTCTTAGGCCCTAAGATTACTTTGCCTATTTATATTGCATTGTAGATATGATAATCTCATATTTGGAATTGAGTAAAAATTGGGATTTTCCCTTGGAGTGGTTTTCCTCATGTTAGAAATCTTTGCGGAGATAATTTGAGGTGTCTGTTGACACGTGCTTCGGCATCTACGCAAGCCCTAACCCTAGGGCCTGCATCACATCTACACCTCCACCTTGTATCCTCCACCACTAACCTCGTTCATAATTCTCCTTGATTTCCTATGTATTCTATTCAAACAAATAGGCCCCAAGTATTTGAAAAGGATGGAGAAGAACCTGCAGCACATTGGAAGGTGCTCATTGTTGCAACCACGAGATGACTGGTTCTGGTTAGGAAAAAAAATAAAATAAAGGAAACATGAAAAATGTAGTCAGCTGAAATCTTAGGGAAAAAAAAAACAATTTTGTCCTTCCATAGCTCATTTCTTTATTTCTTTATTATTATTATTTTTTGTTATTAATTTTAGCTGTGTTGTGCTCAATGTTGTAAAAATCGCTAGGCGGACGCTAGGTGGTGGGCATGGACTAGGGATTAATCCCCGCCTAGTCATTAGGCGGTGACCGCCGACTAGCGCCTAGGCGGCCGCGTAGGCCGATTTTTACAACACTGGTTGTGCTACTGTTCTAGAGTGATACTTTCACTCGCCAAATCAGGAATCAATCCTTGGGCAAGCGTGTGAAACTAAGGTGCCAACACCACTTAACCATGAGTGCGTTGGCCTTCCATTGCTCATTTAATCAAGTAGCAATGATTGCTTTCTCTGCAAATCAAATGGTTCATGCCGAAATCCACGAACTTTATGAGAAATCTGAGATTTCTTATTATTTTGTAACAGCTTTATTATATTAGTATTAAGTTTAACATAATAAGCATATATAGCATTATGCTCTTAAGCTTTATACATAAAAAATGTGTGTTGTGTGCTCTATAGTATTTTTACTGCTCGGTGATTACTGCAATGTTTATGTGCCTGCAGGAAATGATTTTTTAGGGTATGTTTGCATGGAGTATTTCCTGCAGGCAATGAAAATGATTTCCAAGGACGGATGATTTTCCATTGTTCCTGGTTAACATTTCCATGGTTTTATTTCCACTATTTTGTGCAAACAAAACTTTCAGACCCAAGTGGCAGAGAACCACTTTCTGAAGTCTTTACGCAGGCAGGCAAAGACTTATTTCACTCTTGAAGTTTTCGTACCGTACCAAACAAAAGAAACTGATATAATAGAATATGCAGTCTTCATTTTCAATTTCCACAAGGAAAAAAAAAATGCTGTGGAGATAAAATGCCACACACGAACATGCCTTTAACATCTAGAGGTTGGTTGGATTTCTGAAGTTTTGTTTGTGGAAACTTTTATGGTTCCCTGTTTTGTTACTTTCATAGGATGTCTAAATCTGGTTTCTAGCCCTAACAGTATATGAATGAGCCAGGCCCTCCCGAGCTTGCTTTTTTTATTTTAATGTATTTGATGCTGAAGGCTGGATGTCATAGTAGCAGCATAAATCCAATTTTCTTTTATTGGTGCAAGTAGGACTTAATATTTGTTGTTAACATGAGAACTTGGAAACAAGGTTCATGAATGGAAAATGTAATTACATACAAGTCGCACACACATTGTGGCACCATGGCTGCATATAGAGCTGATTGAAGAGTTTGAATCCTCAAAGTAGGCCCCAAATAGATAGGATGGGGATATGTGATTATAATGATTTGATTAGTTAGGGTCAACAATTGGCTATTAAAGCACTGCCATTGAGGATGGGAAAGCCTGGTAAATGTTGTGTGTTATCTTGGCTCCCTTCTAAGATAGTTTCCTAATAGTTATTTTACCCGTTTGTGCAAAAATAATGGGGACCAAAACTTGCCTTTGGAAAGAAGTAGTGAAGATCTGTAGGGTGTGTTTGTGTAATGAGATAAATCAGAACAATTTTCTGTTCTTTGGAATCCTCTCATTGCAAAAAATGTATTGGAGGAAGCCCTTTTTGACCAAGAGTTTGAACCAAGTAAAGGCCTTCGTCTAGATTGAGCCATGAGATTTGAACCATGATCAAACTTTAGTTGGAATTGAGGGCATGGTTGTCTTAAACTTGTTAGACAGTGGTGCATGGAGTATGGACTACAGAGTCCCTTTGACCCCCAGTTTAGGGGTGTATTGGGGAGAGAGAATATTTGAGTGTCCTTGATATTGTGAAACTACTTAAGAGTTGTATCTGTAAATTTTTAAAAACAGAGGAGGGCCTTTTCAAAATTTTCTTTATATGTATTTTTTCGTTTGAAGTGTGTATGGTTTATTGGTTTATGGGGAATGAGAAGTTTAACCAAACGACCCTTTGAACGCTTCTTGTCCCATTACTTCACCATGTTATCTCCTTTTTTTTCTTTTCTTTTGTTTTTTTTCTAAAAGGGTGTTCGGCCTTTTTGATAACCGACTATTTCCCGGGCACTTGAAGTCCCGGCCTCTCCATGCACATATTATCTTTTGCTGATTTTGTCCCAATAAAATATTTGCAAACATTGGATATATATCTTGGGGGAACATTCTATATCTTGTATTACAAAGTTTATATATTGGCCAATCAAGTTTTTTTTTGTTTTTGAAAAAAATATATTTTTTGACAATGATAACTTTGATTATTAGAATCCATGAGAGATGAGAATCATATAGGAGTTGACTTTGATCCCTTGATTAGTGGGAGCCATGTTCAGCTTAAATTATAAAAATGGTTATCCCTATAATGCAACTTGGGGATAAGGCCTGCCAGATATTCCTGTTTATGATCCATTTCTACTAACAGACGTGACGACTACGATCATCTTGTCAGAGGCATCTTTTGGCTGTGGCCCATCAGCGGTAGGTCCAATGAAAACTGCAATGTGTGGTCATTTTGATCCAAAAGATCCTGAGCTGATAACCTCATTGCTGATGATGAATTTGATGGTGTATACATATTTCTCTTTTTTTTTTTTTTTTCACACCCATGGATATATACGGCCCTAACCAGCAAGGGAAGAAATACTGGGGGAAGGGACAAATGTAAAAAAATGCATATTAAATTTTAGAAATTGCAGTGGGGTTTCATGAACCTGGGTCCGCCCTGGCTAACCAGCTGAGCAACAACCAGGGCTGATGGTGCTGAAATTCTAGCCAAATTGTAACCCAGGCTAGCCAAATTCAAGCCCCTGGTTGGTCTGCATTCTCCATTTGTGCTTTATCAGAAAAAAATTACTTTCAGTTGCTTAATTCCTAAGGCAAGGCTCACCAGCAAATAATGAAAGGAAAAATAAAAAATTTGGGTCAAATTTCCAATGCAATATCATTTTGAAGGCGCACGCATGATGAACTCGATGCGGTCAATTTAATGGTGGCCTCACATTGATTTGAGTGAAATTCGGACCTACAAAAGGTTTTATAGATCACAAACAGCTAGAAATTTTGAAAGGACACGGCCTGAAATTGCAGTTGGTGCCCTCCAATATCTGACCCGGACACGGCCTGAAATTGCTTTTGCTGTTAATCAAGTATGTCAATTTATGTATAATCCAACTACTAATCATTGGACCGTAGTCAAATGGATTCTCAGGTATATTAAGGGTACGATCAATCATGGGCTACTCATTCAAAAATCATCAACCTTGGCATTAACATGTTTCTCAGATGCCGATTGGGGTGGAAATCCGGATGATCGTCCACTTCAGGACAATGTGTCTTTCTTGGCAATAATTTAATCTCATGGAGTGCAAAAAAACCAACATACTGTTGCAAAATCAAGCACCGAATCAGAATATCGCTCTCTTGCACATGCTGTTGCGGAGTTATCTTGGATACTATACATTCTTAGAGACCTTCACATTCCTATGGCTCAAACTCCCATTATATGGTATGATAATGTTGGTGCCATCTCATTGGCCTCTAATCCGATTTTTCGTGCTTGGACGAAGCACATTGAGGTTGATTACCATTATATCCATGAAAAGGTGTTACGTAAAGAGTTGATTGTTCGTTTTATTTCTACACTTGATCAATTGGCTGACATCTTCACCAAAGGATTAGCCTCAAATCAATTCTCATTTATTGAAGGGGGGTGTTGGCATGTCAAATGATAAGCCTTTCAACTCAGCAGATAAGGTCTCTACAGAGGATAACATCTTAACAAAGAAGTGATCCTCAACACACTCAAAATTCAAATGATTTTAAGTGTTCAGATTTTTAAAATTGTAACCATCCTTATCAGTGTAAACAGATATATAACATCAATACAGAAATCCTCTCAAGTATTCAAGAGAGATTAACTCAATATTTTCAAGTGAGTACAGTGCCCAACGAGAATCCCATCTTCATCTATCCTTTTATCCCCACATTTCCTTCAAATGACTCTTTCTCAAGTTGCTTTCCCCACATTACTGTACTTTTTCTACTTTCCCCCACATTACTGTACTTTTTCTACTTTACTGTGACTAATCCACACATGACCCAGTAACAGCCCCCTATCTCCCTCTCTTTCCAAACTCTGCAACCCACCCTATGAATAGCCCTTTTGACGGGTTCTCTAGGTACCATGTTTCCATTCGAATTGCTGAGTTATTCCAATATCAACCCATAACAGGAAAACATTCAACTGCCGTCGAGCATCCACAATAGTTTCACTATCATCATCATAATTTAAAACCATTAAAGAGGGCTTTCTTTTGTCATGTATGAGGTTTCTATTTAGTGGGTGTTAAAAAAACCAATAAAATAATTGAGTGATTCACTCATCTTAAATTTCCTTAGCTTCCCTAACCAGTTGGCTCTACTACGATCTTAAATTTCCCTATATAAATGTTTTTCAATACTCCCCATCAGGTGAAGCCCACCCCCAACCAACTCAATCAATAGCCCACCCCACAACTCAATCAACTGATCAAGCATCATCTCTACTGTAATCTCGTGGGGTGATTTAACCTGTGTTAGTGGGGGACCCAAGGAAATTTTCCTTGAGGGGACCACTCTGTAAAGAAAAAAATCTATGGGTGCCATCTGCAAAAGGCATAAGATCTTAAAAGAAAATTGGGCCATGGCCACCCCCTGGTTCTTCCCCTGACCCATGTGGCCATAGCTTTGAGGAAATTACTGACATGCAATTTTTTATATAAATCTAGCTCCTATTTAATCCATGCATGATTGCATTGGTTGCTAAGCTCACAGTTTATTAAAAAAAAAAAAATATTATGCTCACTGTTTATAATTGCTTTTCAATTTCTAGATTTTCACAATGCCTTTCTATCAAAGGAGCTCCTAGTTAAGGATGACCATTTTATAGGAAATGGTTGCACACCCATCACACCGCCAAATTAAAAATCCCAAGAAAGTGCTCACATGCGCATCTCTGCCTCAAGACTCTTCCTTCCAATACTTTACAACAACTAGGCAAATTGGCTCTAAGAAAATGATCGAGAACATTGCAAATGCCCACATGATATGATTGAAAGTTACATCTTTCAACAATAACTGAAAGACATGCGATCAGTGGGGGGTGGGGTGGGTGTTGGGGTTCTGGTACAAGGCAAACAGACAGCGCAATCCAAATATCCATGAAAATTAATCTTCGCCTGACATTAAAATTAAGTTTTTTTTTTTTTGTGAAAATAAGAAATCGAGGTAGTGTAAATGAGAAAAGGCTTCATCCAAGTTTAGAACTAGGAGACAATTTTCTGATCAATTTATAGATCATCCGATTTCTATCAGAATGAGGCATGTTACTTCCACAGCTTCCTTTAGGGACATGTTCTTCTGAGTCTCCTTCATGACCTTTGCCACCGCCATCTCAAAATCCTCCTGCGTGACGTGAACCCTCCTCTCCCTCAGAGCAAACATCCCTGCCTCGGTGCAAACTGCCTACAAAAATTAACCGAAAACCATGAATAAACCATGTTATAAAGGTTTGTAGTCCAGTGTGAACTAACATTTGGCAACAAATCTGTGCTCTGAACCGTCCATCTAGTTGAAAACACAAATTGAACAATCCATTCTGGAGGCCAGGTCAAGGGAAATTCATAATTATCTGATACATCAACCTTCTTGGATATGACCCTCAAGTTGGTCAAGCAAGTGCCACCTTACAAAATTTAGGGTTGATTCTATTACAGTTTTACAGATACAGTACGGTTCATAAGCTGGGAACCTAATAATAATCAGAATGAAGGCTATCAAAATTATCAAGGTTGCCTTCAGAAAGTACTGATCAACCTAGTTCAGGAAAAACCAAGGGCTGGGGTCATTTAACCTTACAGGCCCCATCCACTGAGGCCGAGGGCTTCAGTCATTTAACCTTACAGGCCCCATCCCCTGAGGGGCGAGATTTAGGCCTGTGAGGTGCATGGCAAAATAAAAAAAGATAGACCGAGTAATTTACCATGCCACAACCAAATTGTTAACACAGACACATGTCAACTAAAATAAAATAAAAAATCAAACTAAGATTTTTTTTAATGTATTTGGCTTGTATTTCAGTATTAAAAACCCAAAATCAGATTAGGCTGAAGTTTATAAACTCAACTCAACATACAGTTGATAAGAACCTTTGTACAAGTCAGATAAGAGATTGGGATTTTTACAGCTCAAAGAAAACCAAGTTAATCCAGTTTTTCTCCCTTAACCAACTTCATACTCTCGTCAAGAAGGTTGATCTTCAAAGCAATTACATAAGCAGGGACTTCAAATCCTCAATCAATTTTGTACAACAATAGAAAAGTAATGAGTCATGGAAACTATGATGAATGGAAAACATGAACACAAGACCTTCTCTAGTTGGAAGATTCCGAATTGCATTATTACAAAGGCAATCAACCAAATGTGTCAGTAGGAGACACCATACGTCTTTTTATACAGTACGAAACCACAAGAGGCATTTCTTCTTCTTCTTTTTTTTTTTCTATATTTTTACAATTTCTCTCAATTGAAGAAACCATGATGAATCAGGAGACAGGTTGGTATGATTGTTGAATTAATAAACAAACACATGGTTATAATGATTGTAGAGATAAATCGCACCTTGAGCTCTGCACCCGACGCACCATTCATTTTTTCTGCAATTTTCTTCAGGTCGATCCCACACATCAAGTTCATTTTTCTTGAGTGTATTTTTAAGATATCGCAGCGAGACTGAACATAATCTCATAAAACACATTAACAGAGTATTAGCAAAGAGATAATAATGAATGCAAATTATATACATTAAATATTAGACAAAAGTATGGGAAGAACTAGCATAGGTTAGTTTGGTTGTTACAAGCGTAAAAGTTCCTACCAAAATGATATCTCCAATAACATCCTACCAGAGATTACGACAATATATGATAGAGAACCTAGATTGTAATGACTTTTTCCCCCTGTTTCCCTTATAGCATCTGCAATTCTATATTGGTACACGCGGCACATAATTTACAAGGATCCAAACTGTTTACCTTGTGGTGCCTGTCGTGCACAAACCATTGCCCAAATTGCAAACTGGTTAGACAATCCTAGGGGACTGCTTCTTTCCAGGAAATTCAGGGATTCATGTCTGGTGGATGTCTTTTTTTTTTTTATAGTAACCTTCATTAGAAAAGCAAGCAGTACAAGGGGAGTATACTGACAAGCCAGAACAAGAAACGACCCCAAAAGGGAAAAGGAAAAGCCCCTAAAACAAAATTAGATTGGCCCTGCAAAAGAAAAGGCCAGCTCCTTCCAATGTAACATAATCTGCTCAATAGAGTAATCTCTAAAAGACGGACTAATGGACACCCAAAGGGCAACTAAGAACTTTACTTTCCCCACCAAGGAGCTATCGCCAGTCGCAACCCCTTCAAAGCATCTAGAGTTCCTTTCCTTCCAAATTGTCCAAGAGGACTGCCAAAAAGGTCAAGTTCCATAACTCCTTCCCTCTAGGGACTCCACATGGAGCCTTCCAAGCCTGGAAGAGCTCTGTGAGAGAATTTGGAAAGACCCAACAACAATCAAATCACTCAACCACCAAGTTCCAGATATACTGAGCAGTTTTGCACTTCACCAAAAGGTGGTCGACTAATCCCTCCTCTCTTAAGCACATAGGGAAGCCATTAACTACTATCATCCCCTCCTCCTCAAGTTATCTTGGATCAAGATTCTTTTCCGGATAGTCAGCCACCCAAAGAATAGCACCCTCATAGGAGCCTTCAACTTCCAAATGTCGTTAAACGCATTCCTCTCCCTCAAACCATTGGTAATGGTAGATAAGAAAGATGAGATTGAGAAGGACCAATCTATTGAGGCAGTTCACACCCTTGTATCCTCCCCACTTTCCGGTATGTACACACCGTTTAATGGATTGAGGAAGGAAATGAATTGAGATTCCTCTTGATCCTTTAAGTGCATCCTTAGAATGGGGCTCCAAACCACCTTATCACCAATTCTTGACATGTAGGATTTGACCTTATAGCATCCTTATCCGTGGCGCATTTGAACAGGTCCGGAAACTGAGTAGCCATAGTCCTATCTCGGTATCTCCTGCCAACCGGTGTTTCCAAAAAAGAATTCCCTCCCCAGTTCCTGTTTAATTTTAATATTTTCCATAAGAAGCTTCTTAACTGAAAGGATTCCTCTCCAAATTGCTGACGACTTATTAGGGGGGTCCTGAAAATCCCACCCATTTCTTGGAAGGCCATTTTTTTTTTCCAAAACCCATCTCCATAGGCCATCTGTTCCTTCTATTGTCCTCTATAGCCATTTGACCAGGAGAGATTGATTCATCTGTCTAAGACGCCTGATTCCTAGTCCCCCCTCTTCCTTAGATTTACAAATAGAGTCCCAATCCACCAAATAAAGCTTCATGTGGTTTCTCTTTCCATGCCATAAGAATTCTCGCTGCAGCCTTTCTATTCTTCTAATAATTGAAGCTGGGTATCTGAAAAGGGAGAAATAATAAACTGGCAGATTAGACAGAGTAATCCTTTTAATAACTGAAGGTAGGGTCTATGGACAGGAAATTGGCTTTTCAGGAAGACAACTTTCTCTCCACCGGGTTCCACAATGTCTTAGTAACCGACCCCACACACAAGGGCAATCCACAATGTCTGGTGGATGTCTGTGTGGGAATTCCAAATACTGGAGTTTTGAAAATCACAATGTAAGCCCACCTTTTGACAATATGATATGTGGGGCTACCTTTAAAAATTGAAGATGCAGGAGTTCCACCGAAAAACCATAGGAATTCCAAAAATCCTAGATGCTAGGTTGGGATTTGGAAATGCTTGATATTGGGCATTTGGATGTTCTAGAACTTAAAAATTCTCCAAGTACTGCTGAAGAAACAAGAATTTTGAAATTTCTAGGCACTCCGCATTAATGGTTGGGATTCCCAGTTCGTCTCATCTTCAAAGTGCTTACATATAAGACAGGACCTACAAAAAGACTCGCTCAGATCTTGTGTTTGCTATCAAGGATGTCCATAGGCACTCATTTCACCCATTACCTGAAGGATGGGTATAGGTACTGAATGTGGCCTGATTTTAGAAGTAGGACTCGGATAGCCGAATGGCTGAAGGAATTCAGCAGTACTGCATGCACAGTCGGGCTTGGTCCAAGTGCTTTTTAACCAAATGATGAACCAGAGATAACAATGGGCCTTTCTGCCAGAAGGACCCAACTTGTTCAGGCTGGGTAAGAACACTATTCTTGGACCTGATTGACACTCAGGTTTGGGTTGGTTCCTCCTTTATGAGACCCATCCAGTAGCAATGCCAGCCTCCAGTCTGATGAACTTAATTGATTCTGGTCCACCATGGACCCAACCTGAACATGACCAGTTTACATGTCGTGTACAGAATCACTAGGCCTTGTTTGGTATCTCTACTCTTATTCAAAGAGAGCTATCCAAATAGAGGCATTAAAAAAAGAGCTATGAAAAAAAGAGGCTAAAATCAAAAACCTTGTTTGGTATTGCACGACTATATTTTAGATAGACCGTTTGGTACATCTTCTATTTGCCTCTTATTAGAGGGGTAGTTTCTGTCAATTATGTAAAAAAGAAACATATGCACATTTGAGTATCTATGAGACAAGTTTACGTCTGGGTTAAACATTAACTTTCTACAATCGATTAAAATCATAGTGGACTAATGTTGAGAGGTGAGACTAATCAAATTCCATTAAACCATAAAAGTAGCCAAGGCTCAAACCCCACTTGAGGGTAGAGGGTAACCATCCCCAAAAACTGTGAGCTAAAACATCCATGGGTGGATATCGCTCACTGATCCAAAACCTTCTGTAAGCAGCCATTACTTATTTTCTTCCTGATATGTGTGTATAAAACTTGCATAACAGAAAAGGCCCAAAATCAACCACTAAAAACATCATCAGAAAAGGCCTAAAATCAACCACTAAAAACTTGGATTCATGACCACACCTTGTCGAGGCTAATTCCAACGTTGAATCCATGGCCTGCCGGCTGCTTGTTCGACCACTTCCCCATCTTCTACAAAGGCAACTTCAACCAGAGCTTTGCTACCAATAGAAATGATATCCAGGGCGCTTCGCTCAATCCGTTGCTACTTAATGTCTAGGCAAAACTCAGATTCAGCTTTGGACTCTATACAAATGGGCATATTCAAAGCATTCTGCATTTGGCACATGGATTTAGACAAGATTCTCTCAATCCAGATAAGAGGATCTTATGGGCAGGACAATTTCTCGATGGGTGAAACCTAGATTTAACTGATTACGTTCCATGCAATTCGTCCATCTCAGATGATCATGATCATGATCATGGCAAGTAGAGATCTTACGGCCCCCAAACCTTATCAAGAGCGCGAGGGATTTTAGCATCAAGACTAAAATCATGGCTTCCCCTTCTTGCACCAATCTGCAGCCCCCAACAATCCAACCACATCTCCAATTTGCATAGAAACCAAACTCCCTCTCCAACCCAATCGGTAATGGAGATTGGGTTTTATGGTTATGGGGAATTTGCTATCCAGTGTCAATTGGAAAAAAAAAACCCTAAAATCGCCTTTCCCCAAAAAAAAAAAAAAAAAAAATTCCTTTGGAAGCTATGAATGACAGAGAAGTACAGAGAGGGAGGGAGGGATAGTGAATAGTCGATTGGCAGCGCTGGAGAGGAGAAGGTCAATCGAGATGATGTTTTGGCATCTGGTTTCTCGTTTTCTCCTCTCCTCCATTGAGCTAGAGGTCTTTGGTAGCGAATCGGAGCCTTTTGTTCAAAGGATTTTCGGTGTCAATAAAACACCGTCTATGGGCATTTTCGTCCACAAAAATAACCTCCGCCTCTACCTTTTTTAGAGCCCATGCCTCTGTTTTTCACATAGCCAGAAAGTGGGCATTTCAATTTTTGAGGTTTTGCCTCTACTTGTCTGAAGCAGGAAGAGGATAAAATCATATACCAAACGCTCTAATTTTTCCAACCTCTGTGTGATTTAGACATTTAGACAAATAGAGGTGAAAAATAGAGATGCCAACTTAAAATACTGGTTTTAATATGGTCTTTCCATATCTGGTAACAATGACTACACTTACTATAAATGAGTATGAAGATAGTGTAAGTACAAAAACTAATCCATATCCAAAAAAAAGGAAGAAAACTAAATTAAAGGATGCATTAGTATGATGAGAAGGTTAGAGGAGAAGATTTACACAATGGAGTATCAATTATGTTATCCAAAAAAAAGGAAGAAAACTAAATTAAAGGATGCATTAGTATGATGAGAAGGTTAGAGGAGAAGATTTACACAATGGAGTATCAATTATGTTCATTTATGATGAAAGGAAGTGTATGATAGACTTTACCTCCTCATTTGGATTTGGAAACTCAATCTTCCTGTCAATCCGACCAGGCCTAAGGAGGGCCTGATCCAGAATATCTATACGATTGGTAGCCATCACAACCTGTAGGACAAGCATAAGAAAAAAGAAAAGTGACGACTTTAAAACATGATAGCAAACGCTAAACTACTAATAATTTCAAACTGGAACACATACTTTGATTTTGTTGGATGCTTCAAAACCATCAAGTTGGTTGAGAAGCTCAAGCATGGTACATTGAACCTCACTGTCGCCATTACCAGTCCCAGATTCCATATGGGCAGAACCTATACTGTCAATCTCATCCATGAAGATGATTGATGGGGCATGTGAAGATGATTGATGGGGCATGTTCCCTGTAAATAAGTAAGAAACAATGACTCAATATGGAAGAAAATTCTAAACATTAATTATTTAATGGTGTGATGTCTACCACTAAAATCATATTTTACAAGCCAGAAAAACTGAGGCCACAAGTTAAATATTTATATGTATATATAGTTAGATATATATAGAATGATGGGCTTTGCTCCTGTGAGAAACGTGCTCACTGGAGTACCGTGTGCACCACCTAGGGTCAGAAAGATCATGGTATGATAGCGGGATCGAAAGATCCAACTAGGACCGCCCTAGATATGAAATTTAAAGCAAATCTCATGTCTTTAACCCCTTGATCCATGGCCAACAAGCGTAGCGGCTTTATATCAAATAAACAAATGACACAAGATCCAACGGTCCGGTCCGGTCCATTCGGGTAGGTGCAAACCCATGAGATCCAGTGTAATTCGGGGGGCGGGGGGATGCAGATGGTTCAGATGGACCATAAGGTGGGCTCCACTATGTTGCCCTCACAATAATACAGTGAGGAAGCATCTCTCTCTCTCTATGTATAAATATATATAGAGAGAGAGTCAATATTATACAGTTACAATGCTTTTAACATCCCTTCTAAAAGCTCTTCTCAAAAACTAAAACAGCTAAAGAACTTCCAAAAAGAAGAGAGGTCAAAACAAACCTGGCCATAACAAAGAGTTCTCAGACCATCCGAGAGCCCTCTCCAATGTATTTCTGAACCAACTCAGAACCAGAAACTCTGATAAAGGTGCAATCGGTGTGATGAGCTACAGCTCTTGCCAGCAGAGTTTTCCCAGTGCCAGGAGGCCCATAAAGCAAGACTCCCTGATCAATGAAGTAAAAGAATAATAAAGCTTCTGACCAGAGAAGGGTAGAAAACATGAAAAATGTGTGCAGTTGAATAGTACCTTTGGTTGAGCTATTCCAAGACTCTCAAACAATTCAGGATGTTCAAATGGAAGCTCAATGACCTGAACAGATTTAGATGCTCAATAGCAACTACGTAAAGAATTGATGCCCAAAAGGAAAAAACAAGATAACGACACACAAACCAAAGAAGTATGCCAACCAAAAAGATGAAACACATTATGTAATATGAGGATATGCTGAAAAATCAAAAACTAAGCTCTTTTAAGCCCACAAACCTCTTTTATCTCTTTAATTTGCTGGTCAAGACCACCAATCATGTCGTATGTTGAATCAGGAACCTTTTCAACCTTCATAAGATTCACCAAAGGATCTACCTTGCTAGGCAATATCAAGTGAAGCACATAGCTGTCGTTGCGAAGAGCAACTCTGGTCGAAGGCATTATCTTTGTTATATCAATGTTCTTATCAATATCAACAACATACTTACCTTCAGGATGAACCTGCAAACAAGGAATTTTATAATTCCTAGAAATAAAGATTAATTGTAAAAGGCTCTATTACTTATTCAACAAATTAACAGCAGAGGCACGATAAAATTAACTCAAATAGCAAAGAACAACAGTTCAATGCGTCAAATGCATCATTTCAAACACAGTACCAATCAGAGGTTTTCAAACTGCAAAACTTCCCAGGAAAATCTCAAGATCTAAGAGCATATGCATGTTTTTAACCTATACAATGAAAACTGGAATCCAAATTTCCTGCCAGTTTCTATCCTATATTCCTACTAGAACTGTGCTTGGAAAGTGTGTGAGTGTCAATAGGAGGGGCTGCTTGGAGTTGTGTGGTGTGGACTGGGAGATGTGGAGAAGCAGAGATGTGAGGGCGACTTATTTCTAGAATGAGGAAGAAATCAACTTTTTATTCATGCAAGAGTTGAAAAACTGACACCTAGCCTTCAGGGAGAACCCCAAAAATGTAACAGATCAAGTAATATACAATTAGTATGTATTCCAATCACTGCTTAGCTTAATAAACAGACACCAGGTATGCAATCAAAGTACTACAATAGCTTTTAAGTTAAACAAACCCCGCTCTAAGATTTGGTGGAGTCCGAGTCATCTCAAACATTCACCAAGCAGAGCCTAATAAGTTGAGTTGATTCACTGTCACTGATGCAAGTATTTGTATACAACACAATTCGGCCCTATGGGAATTAGGTAGTCCACTGCATATTGGCCAAGTCCTCTAGTGGGGACAGTGTTGACTTGGGTGAATCCTGAACCAAATCTTGGACTCTTCAAAAATCTCATTGAGGATTATTTTCCCCAGTTTTTTTGCTTGGAGAGGGTGTGAGACTAGGGAGCACTTGTGGTGCGCTTTGAAAATCAAGGCCATGTTCTTGCAAGATCCAACAAGGATTCAAAGATCAAGATACTATTCTTCCAAAAAAAAAACATATATAACAACAATAAACAATTGAGTCAAAGCCAAACACGGCCGCCAGCAACTACTTCAATTCGTTAATGGCAATTAAAACATGGTGCTGTTGTTTTTCATGGTGCTGGTGATGATGATGACAAGCCCTCATATTTGCTGTGATATGCAAGCAGCATAACATCCTTGTGTTTGCACACATTACTCTATGTGATAAAACGTAATACAAATGGAAAAGAAACAAAATTATTGCCATTGTTTTCTATTTACATATTCAAAAAACACATGAACCAAGTTCGGAAAATAGTAAAAAAGCAATGTTCGCCCCTACACCCCAGAATCTGCCTAGCCTAATTTCAAAAAATTTTGATTTCGCAATTGCTATTACAAAAACAGTAAACCTTGTGGGACAAGTATAGCAATAGAACAATAGAACATGGTCCAACCATCCAAAGAACAATACCTTTGTGTATATTATTTGATTTTAAAATAAAAAAACAAAATCCATTGTCAATTTGTCATACCTTCACCAAAACCTTTGACTTCCCCGTAACTTTCACCACTTCACCGACATATTAGGTCTTTTGACTATTTGGGCCATGCTCACCAATCAAACTTTTGTAAGCACAATTTATTAAATATGCAATCTGACTTTGTAAAAAAAATTTTCTTATATGCGGAATATTTGAGATCAAACTTCCATAGTTGACAAAATACAAGTCCTAAAGACAGATAGTAGCAATTCGATGGCTTCCTAAAGATTTTTCTATACCTATCATTGAAAAATTAAATTCATGGAAATATGGTACAAGGTAATAACATGGATATTTTGTAATGAAAACGCGTGAAAAAGGCTACATCCAATCCATCTACACAACCATGCAAAAGCGACACTTCACAGGCTATCAACCACACCAGCCAAATCAACCAATCCCCCAAGAAAAGTCTTCTCTCCAGAAAGATCTAGAAGCAAGGATCACATCGTTTCTACTCTTTTAATTGAGCTAGTATCTCTCTCTTTCCATGTTCATATAAAAGTCAAACTCTGTAATAGAAGAAATGACTATTAGCAAGGAAAAAAGAAAAGAAAAGACAATGAATAGAAGAAATGACATCTCTTTGTTTGTGAATAGGAAGGTAAACATAATATAGAACATAAAACACAAAGGAAGAAAATAGAAAACCATGAAATTGTAATCACCATAACTAAAAAACAAAAACAAAAGAGGTGTATAAATTAAGTTGGTTTAATAAATCTAGTAAAACACATGGGGTTTGTGGGAAAACTAAAATTCACATTAGACAGAATAACAATATTTTCTTTTTAAAAAATCTCTGCACCAAACCACAATCTATACCTTTTTTTTTATCCCAGCCAAGTGGACTAAGACCCAACAAAGCCCACACACGTGAGAAGAGGTCGCCCACACACACGTGAGAAAGAGAGCCCACACATATCGAAAGAGCAGCATACTCAAGGACTGATCCTTGGGCAGCCACATGAGAAGTGGGATTGCCAACCAAGTGAGCAACCCATCGTTCTCTATCTATACCTAATTGTGAAAAAAGTTCAAACAATGTTAAACCCATGGATGAAAATATCGGCCGCTACGCTATTTATCGGCTGTCACACCCGTAGCGTCCGCTACGGGGCCGCTACGGGGTGAGAAAAATTTTTGCTTTTCAATTTTTTTTAAAATGCATAATAATACTTATTTCTTTTATTCTTCTTTCCAAATAACATTTCTACACAATTCTACTACCCTTTTATGTTTAAAAGAACACCAAAAAGCACGTGATCTCGCCGAATTACAGTCGATACAGAAAGTTCTTCTCAATGATTCTTCTCTAAGTACATCCTATTAGACACCCCCTTTGGTAGATGTATTTTTTTCTCCAAAAAGTCTATATGGACAAACTCCCATGGACCACTCCATGGACAAACTCCATGGTTCAAGGGTCACATCATCTAAAATATTAGATGATGTGACCCTTGAACCATGGAGTTTGCCCATGGAGTGGTCCATGGGGTTGTCCATATAGCATCACTCTTTTTTCTCTAGGTACTCTTAAGTCTTAAGTCTTGACTTCATGACATAGTTTTTTCTTTTATGAGCCTTTCATTAGTTTCTAAGTTAGCATAACTAAACAACATTAACACATGTGAAAAAAATGATCATTACTATTATTTTCTATTTATACAGCGATACAGGACCTCATACAATGAGGGGACCGCTACGCCCCCTTTTCTTACTTACTTTTGCAAAAGAACCACATATTCTTTCATTTTACAATTTTTTGGATTTTCTAGAATTTTTTCAGATTTTTTGGGCGATTTTTTCAAAACGCCCCGCTACGCCGCTACGTATCGCCCGCATCGTAGCGGTGCCGCTACACCCGCCGCTACCGCTATTTTCATCCTTGGTTGAACCTAATTATGGTTTTAGATACAACATATGATCATAACTTATTTATTTGTTTACAAGTGGAATGCATCAAGCCAACCGCAAATAGATGAAATAAAATTAAGATAATAATAATCACACTATTTCATTGCGTCCGTAGATTGTGGGAGCAATCAACAACCATTTGTTATGCAAAGACATTGAAACTGCAAATTGAGGTACAATGAAAAACATTCTGAAAAACAATTGAGAAAGGAAAAGTGTGGTTTGTGTATGTCAAATTAATGCAATCCACTAATATGAATAAATTTACTGTTGAGCATTCCCGCCTGTCGCTCAGTTAGTTAGGAACATGTGTTTGTGTGATAGTGTGTGAGTTCTAGACTTCTAGTTCCCCATATAACCTAAAAAAAAAAAAAAGGACACATAAGTTTGCAGAAGAAATGCAAGAAGAAGCTTACTGTTAAAATTCAATGTTGATCTCCATAGCAGATGTGTTGGCGATCATACCAAACGCGCTCACCGACAAGACCATAGTGGTCCCTGCCCGGGAAGGTCATGAAACAGAAGAATTCGCACGATCAGCAATCTTGAGTTGAATTGTCCGGCCAGCAACACAAGCATTCTTTGGCTCTGCCGCGCTCAGGCACATTACCATTTACCAAGTCTTGTTTCCCACATGAGGCCTCATTATCCCATATCCCTTCACCAGCAGCTGCAAAGAGCTTGTTTGAAGGGAACTGACTCACATCATTGCCATAACAAGCTGAAGCTGCAGCAAAAACAGAGACAACGATTTGTGAATACACCAATCTCTTTAATCTTTCAGTTGGTGCCATAGAATGTTGCCAATTCACAAAATTAATATTTTGGATTATCCTACAGGGACACTTGAATATATTAAGCATAACGAGAAGAGACTGTTACCTCATTGAGGCATCAGTTCTCACATATTTCAACTTCCCTCACCCACTGGCTTGGGTTCAATGGGTCCCCAGACCAATAGCGAGGGTAAAAAAAAAAAAAAAAAACACATGCAGTGTAAAGATGTTTGGGCACTTACGTAAGTATGGAGGGTTGTAGAATGTAGCAGTGCCGACGTCAGCTCCGGCGAGATAAGAGAACCATGAAGAAGGATAGCCATAAAAGGCGATGTTGAGGTAACATATTGATGCAATGCATCTCCAAATGCCTGAACCCTTTATCATTTGAAATCTTCTAAGATTGCAAGTCAACGATTTGGTTGAAGGATTCGATGAGAACTTCTTCTTTTTTCTGATCTTTTTTAATTTACACCCACCCTGTGCTTTTGTCTACTTGTAGATACCCTTAAAAAGCAACTAACTGTATAAGCCACCTGCCCTTTGTTGAAATGTTCCAAAACCTTCTGGGGGAACCAGTCAATTATTTCGATTGGTTTTTAAGAAGATTCCTGCGTGTATTTTAATATGTTATATTGAAAAACAAAATAACCTTATTTATTTAAAAATATATGCCTTCCACACAAATTAGTTTCAATCAAACATATACGTGAATTATTGATTGAAATCGTAGTTGGGACTTTTGAAAAAAAAAAAAAAAAAGAGGCTGCGCCCCTATTGATGAAAGCCACCCAAATAATACAAACACTATAGGAAAAGGTCAAACAGTATTAAAACATCTAAAAGAAGAATATAGGGGAAAAAAAAAAAAAAAACTCTTTCAAAGATGCAAAGTGAGGGAACTTTTGAAATTTATAGTAAAGTGCTTCTTTGGAAAGGTGAAGACAAAGCCACAAAGGTGCCGGAAAATGCCTGCCAAACTTTTCAATATCACAAATGCTAGAGTTAACTTAGACGGCAAACCCATGATTTCGACATTAAAAAAAAGGGACGATTCAATCACCATCCAAGTTTAGAGACTAATGCCTTTTACCAAATCTGCTTCTTCGTCCCTTTCTCTTGATGTGTGTTCCAAGAGAAGCATTACTTGGCAGTAGAAAAGATCCTAGAGCCATTTCAGTGCATGGACTGCATTGGTTTTAATTAGTAAGCAAGGCTACTATGAAGTAACTTGTAAACGCTTAAACGCTCTATAATATCCCCGTGATTTGATCTCTATCTGTCAGAATCACCAATTCCACAAAAAAGCTATAATATATATAATGACGAGGTAGCTGGATGGGGCCCACTTGGGACCTCACTAATAACAGGACTAGGGGGGTGAAAAGATCCATTTGAGTAGGCCCATGTATAAAAAATGGGGTCAATCCTGCCTTTAAATGCTTGATCCGTGGCCCACTAGTTTAAAGGATTTATATTAAAATAAAATTTATGACCCTCAATCCAACGGTCCAGTCAATTCGATGGGTGCAAACCCATGGGATCCAATATAATTAAGGGGGTTCTATGTGTGTGGACGGTTCAGATTAGTGATACATGAGTCTAGCATACTACACTACCATGTGCTGTAATATGGTACACAATGTATGTATTGGAGCAAAACTCAATGAGTCACACCACCACCACCACTAATAATAATAATAAATCCGCACACCTTCTGTCTTTTTTTTAAAGGGCCATAATCTGATGGTCATGGAGAATGATTCGGGTTGCTTTTTTGCCCAACCATTATCCACAATGGATATTGTTTCATTCCCTGATTGTCATGCGTCCAGGTGGGATTTGGTATCTCGTGCGCACTAAGCATAGGGTGCACCTCTTCCTCTCTCATACATATACACCAACACCACCAGGACTACAAAAGGAATTGAATAAACCTAGAAACTCTCCGAAGCCAAACCTGCCTGAATTCATCAAACACCAAATGTGTGATCCAAGTGATTTCACCAATTGGTATAAAAACAAACTTAGAAGGACAAAATTTGTAATCTCAAAGTCAAAATGATGATGTATACGAAACATTTGATAATGTGTGCAGTTTCTTCCACAGTTCCTTCTCTCTTTGTTGTTAATTGCTGCTCATCAACATCAATAGTGTACAAACATGTCATCTCTTCATAAACAAAGAAATAAAACTGTGTCATGCCAAAACTCTCCCAAGCCAAACTCACCTGAACTCATCAAAATGCCAAATGTGTGGTCCAAGTGATTCCACCAATTGGTATAAAAACTAAAGTTTCCGCTCAAACTCAAAATGATGTATATGAAACATTTAATCATTTGTGTAGTTTCTTCAACAATTCCTTCTCTCTTCGCTGCCATTTGCTGCTCATGTACAACAATAACCTACAAACATGTCATCTCGCTCTATCCACATCATCACATCTTGCCGGATCTGACACCAGAAATAACAATAGTCATGTAACACATTGAGGAAGCTGTTGCAAACTTGAGATAAATCTCAACCATTTCCTGTATTTGAATGAAACTTTGCAAATTTGGCCTTTAAATCCGCAACCATATCTCCCTTGCCCAATTTGAAGAGATCCTTCATCACTCTCATAAAAACTGGAAAGTTGGGTTTCATCCCCTTCTCAATCATCTCAATAAGAACATCTCGCGCTTCAACTACCCTCCCTGATTTATGAAAAAGGCTAGCAAGCAAACTGTAATTCATATTGGCCGAGTACTTATCCTTGCTGCTCATATCAACCACATACTTATGAGCATCGCCCACCTGCCCGGACCAAAAGTAACCCTTAATGAAGGCAGCATGCGTTGTTATTCGTGGTTCGAGTCCCACCGACATCATGTGGTAGAGAAACTCAATTGCAAAATCCATGCTCCCAAGCCTACAAGCATGAACTATGACTATCTCAAAGGTCACCGAATCAGGAAGATAACCCAACTTTTCCATTACTTCAATAAGATCACAAACTTCAGTAATCCTTCCTTTCTTACAGAGACTACCCAACAAGTAGTTATAGGACTTGGTATTTGCATCACATCCAAATCTCCTCATTTCATCAAACAGATCCAGGGCATCTTGAAAATCACCATTTCGACACTTTGCCGCAACGAGTACATTGTAGTAGGATGTCTTCCTAGCAGTCTCCTCCATCACAAAAATCGCCCCATCGAATGAATTCATACCACAAAGCGTCTTAATCAATGCATATATTCCAGAACTATGACAGGACCCTCTTACTCTGTTCAGTGTTTCTACAACTCTTTCAACAGAATCCATGATCCCATTTCCAGCAGCACTACAAACAGTCAAAAACCCAAATGCCTTTTCTGTTAGGCAATGTCGATTCATGGAAAGCTTGCTTAATACAATGAACATTGATTCATAGTCTTTCATTCGACCAGTATTATCTATAATCAGATTGTAAATCTCAGAATCTGGGATTAAATCTGTCTGGGTTTTCTGAACCCAGTCGAGAAATCGCAGAGACGAAACACAACGATCATTCAAAATACCAATTATCTTACAAACCAAACCAATAGAAAGGTTCGGGTGCACCTGATTCAGCTTCAATTCCATATTAGTGTCCCCTCTTTTGATCAACTCGATAACTTCTTCAATTTGATCTGAACCCACAACAGGAATTTGAGAATCAAACTTGGGTCGTTGCCTTCTGTTCCAGAAATGAGAACCCCGATTTCGGGAACTAGGGTTTCCACTAAATCGCAGGGTTTTTGAGCATTGGGGAGAAGATAGCTGATGAGCAACTGAATGCAGGAATTTAGGGTAAGAATTTGCATCAAATACACTGCAAGAGATTGAAAAGGGCCGAAATAGATGAAGAAGCAAAATAGGGAAACTATGATTAGGGTTCCTGTTGATACAAAAATGAGATATGGTTTTAGGGTTAGAACTTGAGAAAGAAGGGTTTAGGGTTTTAGGATTTGAGAAGAGAGAGATTGGGTTTGAAGAGTAGTAGTAGAAGTACCTAATAAATCTGATGTGGAAAGAGAGATTTGAAGCTTGTTGTATTGATCGAAACTTCCATTCCACGCCTCTCCTTCTCCATGAATTCATCAAGGATCTCTGAGAGGGGTTTCTTTGATCTGTTTAGGCACGTTTGGTAACTTGAGAGGTATCCGCTCTTCAGAGGAGGGGTTTCTTTGGTGTGTTTAAGCACGTTTGGTAGCTTGAGAGGTATCCTCTCTTCAGAGGATTCCCTGGTGCTGCCAGAATTAGGCTTTCCTGGGTATTAAGTTCAGATTTGGAGTGGGTTATGCTTGTGGCATTTTGGGGTTTTGGGTCTCTTCTAGCATTTTAGGGAGGGAGTGGAACATCTAATTAGATCGGTATTTTGGGATTTTTTTAGGGTTTTCGAATGGGACTTTGGGGTTTTTAAAATCACCATGTTTGAACATCATGGAGAGCTACCAATAGAATCTATGAGTAACAGATCCAAAGCAAAAAGGGTTTTGCAAAGAGAACTTGTGAGCAACATATCAGAAGTAGAGCGAGAGAGAGATGGAGAGGCGACCGGCGTCGAGGAAGATGAAACCGTTGCATTACCAAAAATAGCGAGGAAAACCAGAGCAGAATCCACTGTGAGGATCCATTCCAAACAATTCATTTGTCTTGGATTTTGATCACTGTCATTATTCTATTATTATGTCGATGGGGGCTGTAAAAATGTCATGCCATCCGTTAACACCATACGAGCCCACACGATATTAATGGGCTCGAATGAGCTTTTAAAGAGTTTCGTTAACGGGATAAATACGTTAAAGAGTGGGTCAAATCCGTTAACACATTAAGTTAACGAGTCGAGTACGAATTAAATTAGTAATTCATTAATAACCCGCTTAATCTGTTAAAAAAATTTTGGTCCCTAAATATAGCTAGAATTAATTTATATTTATAAAGAATAAATTAAAATTTATTATTTTATATTGGAATTTTAGGTGGGATCCACTCGAGATCCTCACTTACAGTTTCATGTGGCTTATATATTTTTCTTTCTTATATATTTTTGTATAGTTTTTTTTTTAATTTTCGAAATGACTTAATTACCTAACGGGTTAACGGATTGGGTCGTATAACCCGTTAAATTAACGGGCCGTGTTAGGGTTGAATATTTTGACCCGTTAAGTTAACAGGTCGTGTACGGGTTGAGGTGATTTTAATATGAATTTAGTTAACACGACACGATTGACAACCCTAACTATCATGCTACTTTTTAAAAATGAATGACGGTAAATGTTTCAAGTGGAAATACAAGCGGTATATATATATATATATTTGTGGCCAGTCATTTATCAAGATATCTATCGATCGGTGATAGCCATCCCATTTAAGGCAAATAAATATTGTCAAGATTATGATCAATATCATGCTGGGACCAACTCCTATTATAGTAAGTTTTGGTCATATTCCAAGAAATAGGAACCCATTCATTCGTGGAAACCTACTGCCAAATCCTGCTTGGGATTCACGCAATAGGGGTGCTCGTGGGTTGGGCCATCATGGCCCTCCTTTGGCCAAAAAAAATATAGATATTTGTGTATTTTAATTTAGAGGATTTTACTGGAAAATACCCAGTAAATAGACGTTGCACTTGGTAGTGCCTCAGAAATCGCACTGCACAAACAGGGTCCGTTAGACCCCGTTTGGATTTTTTTTTTCAATATGAAACAAGTGACGCTAGTGTCACTCAGTGTGAAAATTAGTGACGCTTGCGTCACTCTGCGGCTTTTTTTATACCTCCACCTTCATCATCTTCCTGCTCCTTGTTCTGGCTCAACAGCTCCCTCTCGCTTCTCAGCCCTTTCTCTTTGGTTTGGCAAGCAACCATGGGCCCTAAGCGAGCATTGGGAGCATAAATATCTTATCTTCTTCATTAGGCAAGGAACCAAAATCCAACCCCTCCTCCTCTTTCTCCTTTTCTTCTTCATCCACGAAATGGGGATACAAAAAATGGAGTCAGAACTCTAGTTTGAGTTGGGTTTCATGGTGCTCATAAATAGGTTTCTAATTTCCTTGTGAATAGTTGAATCCCACTGTTTGTTCAAGTTCATGGAGGAGCACATATTTGTAGGAAGAAAGAGAAAGAAAGAAAAATAAAAGAGGGGAAGAAGAAATTGGGGGCGTGCGTGGTGAAGGCAGGGCTGTGAGAGGGAGGAGAAGATGAAAGAAAGAAAGAAAAAGAAAAGAAGGGAAGAAGAAGGACTGAGCATTAACATATTTCCACATTCCCACCTTCTTCTTCTGCTTTTTTTCATTTGATTTCTTTCTTTCTCTTCTTCCTCCTTTTTCTTTTCCACCTCCCTCTCTTTTCTTTTTCTTCTTCTTCTTTTTACTTCCTCTCTTCGAAAACTTGCAAGATACCATTGATGCGGACAATTAGAGATGAGAAAATGGGGGTTTCGAAGGTGAGTTTATAAAACGACGAGTCGTCTCAAAGTTATAAAAAAAAAATCAGACGAAGGAACTATTTCGTGAGGCCCCAACTACGCGGAACCATTTCGTGCAACAGACATTTACCGGGAATTTTCCGGTAAAATCGTCTTGAATTTAAAATCTTATGTCATTTTAATCGGGCGCTTGGGCTCGATTTATTAAGGGGGCAGGTATGGACCTAACATGTTTAAGGCATGCTTGGATTTAGCTATGCATTTACGACCCATGTCAGACTTGGGCTAGATATGGGTCCATTTTTTGGAGTCGGGTTGGGGATAGATATGCCTTGGTATGGCCCTTTTCTTCTGCATGTCAGTAATGGAGCGGACTAGGGGTCTACACGGATCGGATTGATGTGGATTGGGCCAAATCCATCACCAATTCTTTACATACGGATTGATGGATTTGGAATCCGTTACCAATACGTGGCTGTTAAAAACTGATTCGATCCGATCCATAGAGGACCTAATCGGATCGGATTAATCCGTTCAATCTAGTGTTAAAAGAAATATATCAAACATGTTGTAAAAAAATTTATATTTGATCCCTTAAATTTTTTTTCTTATTTTATATTTAGACCCATAAAACTTTTTTATTTATATTTAATGTCAATGGATCGGATCGGATTGAATCCGCGGACTGAAGATGAAAACCATCACCGATCTGTTGCTAACGGATTACAAGATTTTTTATCCGTTACCAATCTGTTTACCTTCGAATTGGTTAAAAATCCACGGATCGGATCGAATCGATTTTACGGATTAATGGATTTTTTGTGCACCCCTAGAGCGGACCTATACATGAAATAGTTGGGCTGGGCGCGTTGGAGTCATCAAGTGTTCTCTAGCTGTGAGTACAAATGTACAGTCATTCATTTTTCTCGTGTACTACACACACTAGGCCAACAAAGCACATTCTAAAAGTGGTGGATCCAGAATTCTCATTTGGATGGGGTAAAGTTTTATTAGACTTAACATTTGAAAAAAAAATTATTAGATTTTGATAGACTTTTTTACATTACCAAATAGCACCTATGTGGTTTTCTCGTGGAACTCAACTAGATGCATGAAGTTATACAAAATTAGACACAGAAGAGGTTAGGATATTAATAATAAGTATTAAAAACCGTTAGATGGATAAAAAATGATTCTAACCTTGGTTTTAATTACTTAACTCATGTTATCATGTTTCACTAAATTTATATATCAAAATTGCCCAATGGATGTCACTGAAAATTCAAGGTGAGTGGATGTGTGAGAAAAACTAAACACAATAACATTTTGAGGACACCCTTCCTTTCCCGTTTCACTTTCTCAAAGCCTCCAACATTTGGATAATGAGAGGGGAATTCCAAATTGGAATCACAGTGAGGTAAGAAGAGATAATAACAGGAATATATTTGGTCATCTTTGAATTTTTGTAGATACGCTCAAATTTGGTAATTTAGGACTTAGAGTTTGGATTAGAATTTGTTGATTCATGGTTTGGAATTAGGATTTGGAGATTAATTTAGGTATAGAGTGATTAGGAAGAATTATATTGGTAGATGGAGATATTGTAGTCTACACAGAGTATAGGGATCGGTGACGAGGAGCTCGATCGACAATTGGGGCGAAGAGGTCGAAGAAGAGGGAGCGTTGTGTTGCCACACCATTTTCTTTTCTTTTCTTTTTTTCACCAACGAAGTTTTACACATGTGAGGCTATCTTTAAACATATGTGGAGCCACAACCTTAGACATGTGGGGCATGTTCCAATGTCTCATTCAACTCTATGAGGATTCTAATTTTAAACTGAGGCGACTACCTCAGATCGCGCCCCAAATCGCTCCGTTGTAGGTCCGCCTGCTTCAAGAAGCCATTCAACTCTCAAATAATCTCAATTCTAGGCTCGCCCCTGCTATCTCATATAATCATTGAATTGAGTAGTTTGTGTATTCTTCTTCATCAAATTCATCTAGATATCCATCTAGTGGCCTCCATGATTGAAAGGATTTCATCAAATTCATCTAGATATCCCTAGCGTTTTTCTTTTGTATATACTCACAAAAAGGTTTTGAGATTTAGAAATAAGGCTCTATTCGATATTTAGTGATACATCCCTTACTTATCATTATAATACCTTTCATATCTTAAACTCGATAAGTTTGATGGTAATGCGCTGCTGTTGTGATGTTCATGCCGAATATTTATGAAAATGATAGGTATGCCCTTAAATTCATTAAGCAAAGAATGACATTGTCATTGTTTACGAAAATTAGCATTGTTTTGTCCCATGCCCTACGGGTTCTTTCTCAATAACTTTCTCAAGCACATGAAACCTAATCATGTATTTTGAAACTTTTATAAATTCGACGGTGGGTCATAGATGGATTGGGGTCAACCATAACTAATTTTAAGTACAAGCGTTTATTGTCAATATCATCCGTCTAGATTGAATAAATGAGCCTTGTATTGATAAAAATAGATTTATATAAGATTACTCTCTCCCACCAAATATACTGTATATAGTTACCATCAATGTTACAACTTACAAGCTTAAAGAAAAAGTCCAATCAAGGACCAGTAATCCATACAAATCGCAAATTCAGTCTATCAAAAAAAATCCAGTAACCCTTATATGTCATTCCCCCCACCACCACTAACACAAATGGGTTCTCTACATATAAATTATTATTATTATTTTGGTATCGAAGGGTTCCCAACCCTTTTGGCTGGACTAATCTCTCCGAGCCCAGAGGGAAGCCGGGTAAACTCAAAGGGTTGCACTAATCCCTCCGAGCTGAGAGGGAAGCTGGGTAAACTCCCATTTAGCCCCAGTGTGGTGGTGCAGTTTCGAACCTACAACCTTCGGCGCAAACCGTGGTCCTAGGTCAACTGAGCTATCCCTTAGAGTTACATATAAATTATTGAATAATATAAAGCAAAACAGGGCGATGTGAACCCACCACAAACTTAACTTAAGTCAAAATCGAGAATCCATACCCCCGAATCCTGCCAGCCCAAAGCCAATACTTATCATCAATTAACTCCCCCTTTACATTGTTTGTAGGTTAAATGATTTAGTTTTATACAATTAGACTAATTTCTTTACAATGTTTACATAAGAGACTATTTTAGTCATTGTTTCATGTCATATATAAGCAAGCCAAAAAAAAACATTTATTTTATGACAATGATAAGAAATAAAGAAAAACCCCATTCTACATCTTTTTTGGTAAGATCAAGGTTGTTCTCTAGTAAGTGGTGGAACCACATACAAGAAGACTATTTATAACTGGTCTCGGAGCCCTTTAAAGCTTTCAAATAGTATATATTTTAATAAAATATAAGGACATCTACCAGAAAAATCCCTTGAAAAATCATAGTCGAGGACCCAAAACTTTTATAATGACGGCCGAGGGCCTCCACACCAAATCATCTGTTTTTTTTTTCCCTTTTACCCTTTCTTTGTTGATGTCAATATAACCATATTCCATATTCATGTTATAATAAATAAATACATAGCCATATTTCCTATTCCCAAGAATCGGTCTCTTCACCCAAATCGAAAGAAACTAAAGTCTCATATTGTGTCATGAGTAATATTTGTTGACATAAACAAAACATTCGTCGACATCAACATAAGCTTTTGGCGACATCAATAAAAACGTCCAGTTAGCACAATCAAGTGATCATTGTACAGGTTAAGCATTTATACCTTGAGTCAGTCCAATCATTTCACACATACTATCCCCCATGAATTGGTTTAAAGCCCAAATTTGACATTCATCCAACTTTTAATCACTGTGGGATTGAAATCACAAGAAAGTAATGCTTTAAAACTATTAGATTTTGAAGCCATGGATCAAGGGGTTAGAGTAGTCTAATGAAGTGAAAAATCTTCACATGTAGATCTCATATAAATTATTCCATCCAGCAGCATTTCATGATTGTTATACACCATATTCTATTAGGCCTAACTGGAAGGGGCTTATTTTTTGAAAAAACATAAATTCCCTGAAAGTTTTTTAGCGCTCCTAATATATATACATTTAATTCAGTTTTCAATAGAGCATTCTCCAACGAGTTGACTGCATGTGCATTCTGGCTCTTTGGGGCCCACTTAGGCCAACCTAAGAGCTTAATTGTCCAGGACACATAACTGAGTGGGCACCATGAACTGGAATGGATTTTAGCAATATGCAGTCTGCTCTACACTGACCCTCAATAAATGTGGCATGTGGGGCCCACTTAGGCACAGATCCTAATGGACCATCACCCCCTGGTCTCATCATCAGTGGGTCCTGGGTGGGCCCCATCCAGCCACCTAGTGCGTAAGCTCCAAACAAAGCCCCACCATGAGTTGCATTGATCACAGTGAAGTGATAAATAAGAACCAAAAGGGCCCAAAAGTTTGTAGCTTTTATTTGCTCTTACAATCACCCCTTAATCAGGTGAGGTCCACATTCAGACATGGGACGCAACTATTAACAGGCCCACAAAATGGGCTACATCCAGATTTCTCAAGTCTAGAGTCCATCAGAAAAAAAAAAAAAAAAAAAAAAAAAAAACTCATATGCCTTGGTATGGCCCTTTTCTTCTGCATGTCAGCAATGGAGCGGACTAGGGGTCTACACGGATCGGATTGGTGCGGATTGGGCCAAATCCGTCACCAATTCGTTACCTACGGATTGATGGATTTGAAATCCGTCACCAATCCGTGGCTGTTAAAAATCGATTCGATCCGATCCATAGAGGACCTAATCGGATCGGATTAATCCGTTCAATCTAATGTTAAAAGAAAGATATCAAACATGTTGTAAAAAAATTCATATTTGACCCCTTAAATTTTTTTTTTCTTATTTTATATTTAGACCCCATAATTTTTTTATTTATATTTAATGTCAACGGATCGGATCGGATTGAATCCGCGGACTGAGGATGAATTCCGTCACCGATCCGTTGCTAATGGATTACAAGATTCTCAATCCATTACCGATCCATTTACCTTCAGATCGATTAAAAATCCGCGGATCGGATCAAATCAGTTTTACGGATCCATGAATTTTTGTACACCCCTAGAGCGGACATATGCATGAAATAGTTGGGCTGGGCCTGTTGGAGTCATCAAGTGTTCTCTAGCTGTGAGTACAAATGTACAGTCATTCATTTTTCTCGTGTACTACACATGGTCAATGACTCATGAGTAGTGCTACATGGACAAACTTTTTGGCCAGAATCCTGGGTTGTCCAAGATTCTGGCAAAAAAGTTTGTCCATATAGAGATGACTCATTGCTAGTAGAAAACTTATAAAACAGGACCAAGGCCGTTGCACGCACACTAGTCCAACAAAAGCACATTAAGTGCATAGAATCCATCTGAGAGTGGTGGATCCAGTATTTTCATTTGGATGGGATAAAGTTTTATTAGACTTAACATTTGAAAAAAAAAATATTAGACTTTGATAGACATTTTTACATTACCAAATAGCACCTATGTGGTTTTCTCGTGGAACTCAACTAGATGCATGAAGTTATAGAAAATTGGACACAGAAGAGGTTAGGATATTAATAATAAGTATTAAAAACCGTTAGATGGATAAAAAATTATTCTAACCTTGGTTTTAATTACTTAACTCATGTTATGATGTTTCACTAAATTTATATGTCAAAATTGCCCAATGGATGTCACTGGAAATTCAAGGTGAGTGGATGTGTGAGAAAAACTAAATACAATAATATTTTGAGGATACCCGTCCCGTTTCACTTTCTCAAAGCCTCCAACATTTGGATAATGAGAGGGGAATTATATATTGGAATCACAGTGAGGTAAGAAGACATGATAACAAGAATAGATTTGGTCATCTTTGAATTTTTGTAGATACGCTCAAATTTGGTAGTTTAGGACTTAGAGTTTGGATTAGAATTTGTGGGTTCATGGTTTGAAATTAGGATTTGGAGATTAATTTAGGTATAGAGTGATTAGGAAGAATTATACTGGTAGATGGAGATATTGTAGTCTACATAGAGTATAGGGATCGGTGACGAGGAGCTCGATCGACAATTGGGGCGAAGAGGTTTTGAAAGAAGAGGTCGAAGAAGAGGGAGCGTTGTGTTGCCACACCATTTTCTTTTCTTTTCTTTTTTTCACCAACGAAGTTTTACATATGTGTGTGGCTATCTTTAAACATATGTGGAGCCACAACCTTATATATGTGGGGCACCAATGTCTCATTCAACTTTATGAGGATTTCAATTTTGACCTGGGGGGACTACCTCAGATCGCTCCCCAAATCGCTTCATTGTAGGTCCGCCTGCTTCAAGAATCCATTCAACTCTCAAAGAATCTCAATTCTAGGTTCGCCCCTACTATCTCATATAATCATTGAATTGAGTAGTTTATGTATTCTTCTTCATCAAATTCATCTAGATATCCATCTAGTGGCCTCCATGATTGAAAGGATTTCATCAAATTCTTCTAGATATCCCTAGCGTTTCTCTTTTGTATATACTCACAGAAAGGTTTTGAGATTTAGAAATAAGGCTCTACTCGATATTTAGTGATACATCTCTTATCATTATAATACCTTTCATATACTCGATAAGTTTGATGGTAATGCGCTGCTGTTGTGATGCTCATGCCGAATATTTATGAAAATGATAGGTATGCCCTTAAATTCATTAAGCAAAGATTGACATGTCATGTCATTGTTTACGAAAATTATCATTCTTTTCTCCCAAGGCCCTACGGGTTCTTTCTCAATAACTCTCTCAAGCACATGAAGCCTAATCATGTATTTTGAAATTTTTATAAATTTGACGGTGGGTCATAGATGGATTGGGGTCAACCATAACTAATTTTAAGTACAAGCGTTTATTGTCAATATCATCCGTCTAGATTGAATAAATAAGCCTTGTATTGATAAAAATGGATTTATAAAAGATTACTCCCTCCCACCAAATTATATATATTAAAGCAAAGGAGGAGGTGGGCTATGAGGGGTGCCACCTCATTCCTAAAAAGTCTCTCATTTCAGAGAAATATGCACAAAAAATCCATATTATTTTAAGGTGCCACCTCACTTTGGGCTACTCTTTCTCTCCTAAAACCTCTCTCATAAGAGATTTTTTTATGAACGTTTGAATTTGAGTCCTATTTCTTGCCATTATCCAAATTATAAGCAAATCTTTACAGTCGGTTTGTTTTCTTTTCCTTAGATCTTCAATCATCAATGGGTCCCATATTAAATATATTTTGTGGGCCCTACCGATGAATGGAATCCAAGCCCGTTGTCTGGTTTCTTAATGGATGCAAATAAATTAGTGGACCCCGCACATTTAACTTATTTCAGCAGTGGGACCCACTCATGGATTATGCATAGATATTAGTTTTCTAGATCAATATGTATTCGTAGTGGGCAATCCGACTAGGTTGGTATCATACACAAGCTTAATTCTTTGGTAATTGTTAGGATGTCATTTGTGTGTACATGAGTTAGAACCATTAGAAACATACTATGATGACTCATATCTATATCCAAGTACACTCATCCCATGCAATGTACATATTTTATGTTTTTTTTCTTCTCTTAAACTTGTCCCCCCCCCCCCCCCCCTCCTTTCTTTCAGTTTTTTTTTCTTATACTATCAATCATCTGTGGGAGCCAATTGTTCAATCACCATAAATCCAGATGTGGTGTGTGGCCCATTGAGGATGAAATCATTTGATTTCTATTTTCTTTCTTTTTATCTTCCCTTTTTTATTCTTTGGATGCATAGCCATCAATGGGTCCCACACGTTAAAAACTTTTCAAGGGTAGCCCCCACTGATGGATCAAGCACGTTAATTTTTTTATCATTTTCTTTTGGTTCTTTTTAGTAGATGTAGATCCATCCTGTTTGTTTTCTTTTCTTATATTTTCAATCACCAATGGTATAATATACCCGTAAATGAGATGGTCGTAATGGTAAATGCCTTTAAATTCAAGGGGTCATCGTGTTATGTAAATTTACTTTATTTTATATTTATTTTCATACATAGAATTTTTTTAATATTCAAATATAAACTTTTTTTATATTTATTTTATCTTAACAATATTTCAAAAGAATTCTTAAAATTTTAACATATTTTGATTTTTTGCCCGGGCTTAGCACGGGCGTTTGTTGCTAGTTATATATATTAAAGCAAAGTGGGAGGTGGGCTGTGAGGGGTGCCACCTCATCCCTAAAAAGTCTCTTCTTTCAGAGAAATATGCACAAAAAAACCACATTATTTTAAGGTGCCATCTCACTTTGGACTACTCTTTCTCTCCTAAAGAGATTTTTATGAACGTTTGAATTTGAGTCCTATTTTTTGCCGTTATCCAAATTATAAACAAATCTGTTTTGTGGGCCCTACCGATGAATGAAATCCAAGCTATTGCTCATATTTCAAGATTGGACTCCCGTATTGGATGAAATCTCAATGGCCTTCTCTTAATCCCTTTTTTCTAAGAGTGGGCCCCATTGTTGGCCATTGTCTGGTTTCTTAATGGTTGCAAATCAATTAGTGTGCCCCACACATTTAACTTATTTCTGCAGTGGGACCCACTCATGAATTAATATATCTCCTTTACTCTCCTTTCAGTTTTTGTCCCCAAATGGATGGTTCCAGTAGTGGGCACCAGTTGGTATTAAATATATTTCAAGATTGGACTCCAGTATTGGATGAAATCCCAATGGCCTTCTCTTAACCCCTTTTTTCCAACAGTGGGCCCCCACCGATGGAGGGAGGCAAGCCCCGTTGTCTGGTTTCTTAATGGATGCAAATCAATTAGTGGCCCCACACATTTAACTTATTTTTGCAGTGGGACCCACTCATGGATTATGCATAGATATTAGTTTTCTAGGTCACTTAACCCTTTTTTTTTATGAGTGGGCCCCACTGATGGAGGGAGGCAAGCCTATTGGCCGGTGTCTGATTTCTTAATGGATGCAAATCAAGTAGTGGGCCCCGCACATTTAATTTTTTTCTACAATGGGACCCACTCATGGATTAATAGAGCTCATTTACTCTCCTTTCAGTTTTTTTCCCCAAATGGATGGTTGCATTAATGGGCACCAGTTTGTATTAAATATATTTCAAGATTGGACTCCAGTATTAGATGAAATCCCAATGGCCTTCTCTTAAGCCCTTTTTTCTAAGAATGGGCCCCACTGATGGAGGGAGGCAAGCCCCGTTGTCTGGTTTCTTAATAGATGCAAATCAATCAGTGGACCCTGCACATTTAACTTATTTTTGCATTGGGACCCACTCATGGATTATGCATAGATATTAGTTTTCTAGGTCAATATATATCTGTAGTGGGCAATTAGATTGGGTTGGTATCATACACAAGCTCAATTTCTTTGATAATTGTTAGGATGTCATTTGCGTGCACATGAGTTAGAACTATTAGAAAAATACTATGATGACTCATATCTATATCCATGTACACTCATCCCATGCAATGTACATCTTTTATGTTTTTTTTTTTCTTCTCTTACCTTTGTTCGCCCCCATCTCTTTCAATTTTTTTTTCTTATACTATCAATCATTTGTGGGGGCCAATTGTTCCATCACTATAAATCCAGATGTGGTGTGTGACCCATTGAGGATGAAATTATTTGATTTCCATTTCCTTTTTTCTTATCTTCCCTTTTTTCTTCTTTGGATGCAGTGCCATCGGTGGGTCCCACACGTTAAAAACATTTCAAGAGTAGCCCCCACTAATGGATCAAACACGTTAATTTTTCTTTTCCTTTCTTTTGATTCTTTTTAGTAGATGTAGATCCATCGGTTTGTTTTCTTTTCTTATATTTACATTAATCATCAATGGTATAATATACCCGTAAATGAGATGATCGTAATGGTCAACGCCTTTAAATTCAAGGGGTCATCATATTATGTAAATTTACTTTACTTTATATTTATTTTCATAAATATAATTTTTTTTAATATTCAAAGATAATAAAAATATTATTTTATATTTATTTTATCTTAATAATATTTCAAAAGAATTTTTAAATTTTAACATATTTTGATTTTTTGCCCGGGCTTAGCACGGGCGTTTGTTGCTAGTATACTATATATACTTACCATCAATGTTACAACTTACAAGCTTTAAAGAAAAAGTCCAATCAAGAACCAATAATCCATACAAATCGCAAATTCAGTCTATTAAAAAATAACCCAGTAACCCTTATAATTTAGAGTTATGGCCTGGAGAAGAATGTCATTCCCCACCACCACTAATACAAATGGGTTCTCTACATATAAATTATTATTATTATTATTATTGCTATTAGAGGGCTCCCAACCCTTTGGGCTGGACTAATCCCTCCGAGTCCAAAGGGAAGCCAGGTAAACTCCCATTTAGCCCCGGTGTGGTAGTACAATTTTGAACCTACAACCTCCGGACGCAAACCGTGGTCTTAAGCCAACTGAGCTACCCATTGGGGTTACATATAAATTATTGAATAATATGAAGCAAAACGGGGAGATGTGAACCCACCACAAACTTAACTTAAGTCAAAATCAAGAATCCACACCCACGCGAATCCTACCAGTCCAAAGCCAATACGTATCATCAATTAACTCCCACTTTACATTGTTTGTAGGTTAAATGATTTATGTTTATATAATTAGACTAATATCTTTACAATATTTACATAAGAGACTATTTTAGTCATTGTTTCATGTCATATATAAGCAAGGCAAAAAAAAAACATTTATATTTTGACAATGATAAGAAATAAAGAAAAACCCCTTTCTACATCTCTTTTTTGGTAAGATCAAGGTTGTTCTCTAGTAAGTGGTGGAACCACATACAAGAAGACTATTTATAACTGGTCACGGAGCCCTTTAAAGCTTTCAAATGGTATATATTTTAATAAAATATAGGGACATCTATCAGAAAAATCCCTTTAAATAGGAAAATCATAGTCGAGGAACCTAAACTTTTATAATGACGGCCAAGGACCTCCACACCAAATCATCTTCTTTCTTTTTTCCCTTTTGCCATTTTCTTTGTTGATGTCAACATAACCATATTCCATATTCAAGTTATATAAAATAAAA
The DNA here is from genome assembly GCA_012931725.1 of Litsea cubeba. Lineage (NCBI taxonomy): Eukaryota > Viridiplantae > Streptophyta > Magnoliopsida > Laurales > Lauraceae > Litsea > Litsea cubeba. The sequence goes on along the minus strand of CM022951.1, from coordinate 48,506,073 downwards.
TAAAAATCATATTCCCTATTCTCAAAAATCGGTCTCTTCACCCAAATCGAAAGAAACTAAAGTCTCATCTTCTGTCATAAGTAATATTCATTGACATAAACAAAATATTTGTCGACATCAACATAAGCTTTTTGGCAACGTCAATAAAAACGCCCAATTAGCACAATCAAGTGACCATTGTATAGGTTAAGCATTTATACATAGAATTTGTTGATGTCGACAGAAGATTTGTCGACATCAACATAAACTTTTGTCAACGTAAAAAAAAAAATGCCCAGTTTGCACAATCAAGTGACTCCTATGCACAGCACATGTTAAATATTTATACATATAATTTGTTAACGTCGACAGAAAATTTGTCGACTTCAACATAAAATAACCTTAACCTGTGATTAGGGTTATGTTGACATCAACAAAGAAAGGACAAAACGGAAAAAAAAATAGATGATTTGGGCTGGAGGTCATTGGCTGTCATTATAAAAGTTTAGAATCCTCAACTGTTGTTACCCTATTTAAGGGAATTTTTCCGGTAGATGTCCCTAAAATATATATATATATATATATAAAAGGTCTCTATTTTAAGAAAAATAAAAAATATGAAACTTGCCTCAATGAAAGAGAAGGGTTTTGTAATGAAAATTTTAAAATTATGCATAAATGAATAAAAGAGATGGATAAAAGTGTCATTATACTCTAAAAACAGACAGGGGTTGCATTATTAATTTTAGTATATGAAAGGTATTAAAATTACAAAGCAAAGATGTATCACTTAATACTAAAATCATGGGAGCCTATTTCTAAATCATAGAAACCTTTATATATATATATATATTTATTTTTTAAAAAAAAACTCCCCCTTTTTTCCCCTATATTTTTAGAGCGTGAAGCCCACCTTGAGTCAATTCAATCATTTCACACACACACACCTTGAGTTAATTGTCCAGGACACATAACTGAGTGGGCGCCATGAACTGGAATGGATTTTAGCAATATGCAGTCTGCTCTACACTGACCCTCAATAAATGTAGCATGTGGGGCCCACTTAGGCACAGATCCTAATGGACCATCACCCCCCGGTCTCATCATCAGTGGGTCCTGGGTGGGCCCCATCCAGCCACCTAGTGCGGAAGCTCCAAGCAAAGCCCCACCATGAGTTGCATTGATCACAGTGAAGTGCTAAATAAGAACCAAAAGGGCCCTAAAGTTTGTAGCTTTTATTTGCTCATACAATCACCCCTTAATCAGGTGAGGTCCACATTCAGACATGGGACGCAACTATTAACAGGCCCACAAAATGGGCTGCATCCAGATTTCTCGAGTCTAGGGTCCCATCAGAAAAAAAAAAAAACTCATGGGCTTCATTTATAGCACAAATCACTTCATAGTTCATAGGCAGACCAATGATCGGTACCCAGATTGGTCACAAGCAAAAGAACACTATAGATCAGATTGAGGTCGTCCACTAGTTACGAGATGGAATGGATCAAAACTGACGTATGGGACATGTCCGAAAAAAAAAAAAAAAAGAAAAAAAAAAAAACTGATAAGCTAATAAAGCTAGCACCCGCCCTCAGATGCTTGTTCAGGCCACTGTCTACAGGCTCCTTACATAAACAGCAGCCAAACAACTAATGGCCCAAAAACCTTTTATATTATCCAATGTTGAAACTGCAGTCATCACAGTAAACAGAAAATACAAGTTGGTGTAATAAGCTTTGTGCAACAAAATTGCCCCAGATATGGAATTTAACATAAAAGATGTTGTATGTCCAAAAACACAAAAATCCTGAGGTTACCTCAATTCCTTGAATGCTCTCTCTAAGCTGCAAATCATACCCCATTTGACTCTCCAAACATCAAGCAGACAAAAGGAAACAATCTGAAAGGACAAGTATCAGCGATCTGACCCACTCCTCCTGGATGAAGACCATGAGGATCTTGATCCACCACCAGTGCCAGAAAAAGATGGCTTACGGTCATCACTGCGCCACCTGTCACTAGATTGAGGCGGACGGTTGTCTGATCTACCCCAGCGGTCCGGTTCTGGTGGAGGAGCCACACCAGGGCCTTCTGTCCTTTCACGAAGGAACTTGGGCACATATTTTCCAGAAGTGGGAGCAGCAGCAGCAGCCGCCACAGGCTCTGATGGGCGGGCCCCATTGGCATGCTCAACCTGCCGCAAGGGCATATCCAAGGACCTTCCAAGTAGAGATTCTTTCCGTAACCTCTCTTTCTCTTCTAGTTCCTTCTCCCTCTGCCTCTGCTTCTCAGCTATTTCATCTAGCTTTGCCTTTCGCTCTGCTTCTTCTTTCTTTCTCCTTTCAGCCTCTGGAGTGGAGTGCACCATTGGAATACCCAACAAAGTGTATAAAATAAAATAAAATCAGATTGTGAAGAAATGATAGGAATATAAGAAAGATCACTTCAAAGTACCAACAGTCATGGTTTATAAATTTTCAGTTGCAAGAGGTATGATCGAGATGTCCATCAGATGTCTTGGGTAACCTGATTTTCTAAGGCCCACAGAGAGATTCAAACAAGTAATCTGACGAGCAACACCAACAAAGGGGATATTCCATAGAAACTACATGACCTTTCGCCTGGAAATAAATGGCTAAAAGAGAAATGCAGCAAGGTCCAGAGAAAAAGGCTACCTACTATGTTTTTACAATCACCTCTTGAAACGGGACCATCACACTAAACTAAACTGGAATAATGATCTCACAGGGTACCCTATCAAGACAACCTGACAATGCTCACTTGCAATTCTTTGACAATCCAATGGCCAACTTTGACACTCACCAGTCACCAGACCACTATTCACTATTTACTTGAACGTTAAAAATACACTAGGCCCTAAAATCAAAGGTCGAGATAATCTGATGGCCCTGATATCTCGCCCAATTCTATACCGTGATGAAACCCATTCCCATACCACCTCTATTTGCCATGCATCCAGGTGGACCCAACATTCACTGGAGAACAAACTTTATCAACGCAGTTAATTGTCGGTCGTCCAAATGCAAATGAATATCCTATCATAATAAAATTCTCAAATATTTGTTTACTGAATCATAAAATTGATAAGATGTCACGACAATCACATACAATGTAGACAGAAAAGTTATCAAATTAAAGAAATACCTTCATGCTTTCGAGCTTCCTCCTCCTCCTGCAACTTGGTCAGTCTCTCCTCCTCTGCTTGCAGGTAAAAGATCATCTTCCTTAGCCTCTCTCTCTCTTCCCTTCTTGCATTTATAAGATTTTTAATCTTTTCTTCCGTTTCCTTTTTCAATTTGTTGTACTCATCTTCACGTCGTTTGACAATTTTATTCTGGAACATTATCTGAAACATTAAGAACATTATTGTTATCAATCATCAACCCAAAGAAAGCTGCAGTTAACCATATCATAAACTTAAAATACATGACTAGTCTGACACATTAATATTGTGAAATTAAGAAACATTTCATGTTATACAATTTTATCACTCAGACCTAGAGAGTTGAGAGAGTCGTAGTCTTGTAACACCTCCCAGGCATATGCCTAGAACTATGAGCTCCCTCTCTCTATCTCTCATTAAGTTCCTTTTACTTTATTTTATTTATTTTTATTATTATTATTTTTGGGTTCAGCATTTCTTTAGGGTTTTACTTACATATGTGACACTTCTGAAAAAGCCATTGCGAATGTGATAAGAGTTGGTTTTGACAAATGATTACCACAGTGAGGACACCCTCAAGCATCTGCTGGAAAGAATCCAGATCGCAGAATATGATTAGAACTCCAAAGTCCAAACATAACTCATGTTTCTCAGAGCAACATTAAGGAACAACATAACCTACATTTAAACTCCATCACCAGCCCTCAAGCATTTCCAGGATGTCGTACTTTCTTTTAGTCTACTAGTTGGAGCAAGGCAGACATTTTGACAATTAGAATCATCCAATCTTTGTTTAGAGCAGCCTATGAATATCATGGCAGACAGAGTACATGGTACTGAATTGATTATTGGACTGTGCATATACATATGAAACAAGTTACAATGCACCTGCTGAAACAATACCTTTAAACAATCACTTCCAACAGAAATGTATGGGAAACTAGAGTAGGAAAATCGTCAAGTCTATCTTGGCAAATGTTAGTTAAATTCAGGACTCCTTGTGTAACTATGAATGGACAACAGCCCAAGGCTCGTGCTTTCATTGAAGGGGGGAAAAAGTGAGGTAGGCCATTGTTATCAAAATCCTACAACTCACATCCCGAATCTTATGATTCATTATCGAATCCTAAGGAAAATAAATCCCATTTATAGATGAATCTTAGGATTCAGGTTTGAACCTTATGATTAGATACTCGTTTCATCAAATCTTACAATTCAAGCAATTTGAATGAGTAAGAATAGCTACAACCAAGATATTAATGTTAATAATCTTTTACTTTTTCTTTCTTTCTTTCTTTTTATAGTGTTTTTACCTTTAAAAGATTAGTTGTTAACAAAACTTCTTAAGAATATTGCAGTTTAAGGAGGTTTTAGAGATGAATAAAGCTCATGCATTTAACTAAAGTGTTGGGAGTCTATGTATAGGACTCGTCTATATCTTTTTTTAATTTTTTCCTTTGTGATTCTGAACTTCAAAAGATATCCAATTGTGTAAGATTGATGATTTTGGATTTTATTTTTACTTTTATATTTTGATTTAAAGATAAGAAAAAAAAAAAAAAGCACTGCAGCATGAGCGTTGATATCTTAAACATATTTAACTATTTACACTTCATTTATTATATATTACTGTGTCATGATGTTTATTATACGATTGTATCATCAACTTATTTGTCATTGTATTTATACTGCTATGGATAGGGAAATGGATAGATTATGAATAACTACATTTCTTTTTTCTTTCAAAAAATTTTAAATTATTTTTCATTTTTATTAGAAATTTTTTAAAAATCCTACAATTCACGATACGATTCGATTCATGGGTTTGAATGATTTGCAATGTGATTCCAATCTTCAAAACAATGAGGTGGACAATCCAAGAAATTTTGGTTGATATTTTATTCTTATTCACACATTTCCGTTTTTCTCAGCCCTTTCCAAACAAATAGTTAGGATTGCAAAAAGAGTGCCTTAGTGCCTACTGTGAGTTAGACTTCAGAATTTATACCTGCTCTTCAAATACAAAAGAGATGAAGAACAATTGAATACAATTTGCTATAACCCAAGTCTTAAATTTAATGCAGTCTAGAAGTTCTGAATGCAGTGTGGAAACCTGGATCAGAAAAGTTGTGGGCCACACAAATGCAGATGCTCAACTTTATCACATGCTGTGATATGTTGAGCTGTATTCAATTTTTCCTCATGTTTGCAGATGTCATTAGTTGAAAATAGAATAAAATAAACCTTGTTGTCCAACATCCTGGCTAGCCTATTCTTCTCTTTAAGGTCTCCTTCATGGTGTTCTCTGCTGAGCTCAATTGCTTGCTGCAAATTAGCATACAAGACAAAGGTTAAGAGTCTAAATGGCCTAGAAAATATTAGGACATGCATAAAGCATTTATTCAGCCTAGAAGAATTTGTAGCAAACCAGCTGCTCGCGTTCATGAACGATCTTCTCTTCCACCAACCGCTGCTGATATGCAGCCTCAATTAAAGGCGATTCCTCTTCCCTTCTTGCTCTTTCCATGTAATCCATAGTCTTAGCTGACTTTTGCAATTTCTTTTCCATTTCCTGACGTTCTCTGACTTGTTCACTCAAAGCCAACTCAATCAGGGCCTGTTTTGTGACCTTTTCCTGCAAAGATGAAAGTGATAATTGAGGATGAAATGTACTGGAACAGAAACTCTAATCTGATCGAGTTGGCCCTCATAAGAAACTTCATACGTCATTCAAGAAATTAAATCACTGTTTCGAAGTGTAACTTAATCCAATCAAAATTGAATCATGAAAGATAAAAATAATGAAGAAATGTCTAATAATACTAACTGACAACAACCAAATATAATTGTAACAGCTGAGTAGAGTTGTAACACCCACAATCATAACTTGGTCAAAACTAGTCCAAATTTACCCTTTCACATGCTTTGATTACATTTCACCTCCAAAGACAGACCTCGGAAGAATGTTTTCATTTATTACAGGTGCCTGAGTTTTAACGAGAAAGAAGCAAATAGAACCATCAGCCGAGAAAACAAGAATTAAAAAAAATAAAAATTAAATAACAGCTAGCCTGGGCAGCAGTATCGGAGGAAAATTGCGGCTCAACAAAGATATCAGAGAGCTGAAGAACCCTGAAAATCTTCCGTCAGCCTGATCCTAAACACCCTAGTCTCCTTCTAAGGGAGACTCAATATTACACCTTCCACACAGAATCCAATGGAACTAAATAAATTTTATTTTTCTTAATGAGTACATAGAACAATAAAGAACCAACAATAAAGTTTCGATTATTTCTCACCGAACACTCCTCATAATTAACATAATGGCATACACCAGATAGTATTTCGCACCAATGAAGATACAAAGATTACATTGATGACAATGGAATAATAAGCATGAAAATGAAAACCTAATGGAGGAAAAACTTAACAGAATCTTTATAGTTACCAGTTCAGCTGCTGATATATTATGAGAAAAATATAGGACAAGTTTTAGTGTGAGAGAAAGAACTCACCCCCTCTACATTCGGGATCTTTCGACCATTCTTTCTATTACGTGTTTCCTGCAGTAAAGCATGGGCTTCTTCAAGTTCTCTCTCCTCTATTTCTCTACGAATCCTCTGTTCCTCCCTTCGGGTATACTCAGATGCAAGTCTTCTCTGTTCTGCCTCTTCATTAATTTTTTGCAGTTTCAGCCTTTTTGACTCTTCTTCACGCTCCTATAAAAGTGATAATATATAAACATACAGAAAAGCATGTCTTTAAGATAAGCAACAGCAGTAGAACAACAACAACAATGATACTGATATTAACAAAGAACAAATAAGAAAAAACTATCCCAGGATTATGCTTAAACAATGTCAATAAATAGTACTAAATAAAGAAAAGAATTCTTATTGATAAACATACCCTGACAAGCTGATTAAATGTTGTTCATATCTGTTTGAATGTGAAAACATAAGCATCAGGCACTTACCATTTCTAGCATCTTTCGTTCTTGTTCTTCCTTCCGTTTCTCAATGATTGATTTTCGGGCAAGAAGCCTCTTGTGCTCCTTATCCACAATCTCTGCCAATCCAGCAAGAGCATCTCCTAGTTTAGATACTTTACTCACTGGAGGATAAATTAAGCTCCTGGCTTTATTAAGACCTCCTGTGAAAACAGTCAGATGATCCTGGAGCCTATCAGATTCGAGATCCTGGCAATAAAAATTGCATAAGCCAAATCAGAAAAGGTACAAGTATACAATCCCAATAAGTCATTGCTCTGATGCATACAAAATGATAAGTAATTATATAGATTCAACTTTAAAATACCATCGGAATCCAAAGCAGAGCAAACCCAGAAAAGCAAGGACCAGAAATAATCAGAACTGAACAGCAAAATACGGAGTAACATGAAAGGAGGAAAAAAAAAAAAAAACTTACTCAAGCCGAATGCAATATGAGAGACGAAGAAAGTTCAAACATTACAGCCAACCAGTACCAAAAATTTCAACTTCACAGAGGTACTTTGGTTACAAAAGGATAGTAAACTGTTCTCACGGAAAAGCTTACTCTAGCCGCACACTACAAGACAACCATTGTAATTTCTTTCATGAATGGTAACTACTGTTGTAAATTGTGAAAATTTTCATAGAAAATTGTAGTGAGAATGTAGCCCTTTTATAAGTGAATGCAACCCTAACTAGGATGAACGTAATAATAGAACTCCAAAGGTAACCCCAACTAGACTGGATAAAGATTTTCTCATACAACATATTACAAACAAGCTCATTACTTCCCAGGTTGATCCTAAGAATTTGACCCCCCATTATATGCAGAATATCCCAACAGTATGAGAATGATGTGTATTTGCATGCTTCCTTGCATGTTGATCTATTTACATGACAGGGTTTGTTTCTCAAAACTTTACACCTATCGTGATTTGTGAACTAAACAACGCCCTAAGTTTCACAATCAGTCAAATCTTATACATGCGTGTTCCACATAAACCTCAAAGTTTTCATCAGAGAATACATATCATTTGTTCTTTACCTACACTTGCAACAACAGATACATGGATATGGCACTTACCAGATTACCAAAGCGAACAGCACCTATCCGATGAATTACTTCCATAGCAACAAATTTATATTTGACAGCGTCGACTGCAATCTTCTCCACAACCGAGAAATCAAAGAAAGGTATCATCTTTGATAGCACCTCAATCTTCATTGATTGATATATATGTGAAACCTGAAAAGTACAAAACACCTTACCAACAAGCACAAGATGTTACAACAAATGTAACAAAAGAACCAATTTTTCTTCTTTTTTTTCTTTTAAATACACAAACCTGCTGCAGCACTCTCAAGGTAGTGAGCTTCTCCAGAGCAGGTACATACTGTGATAGTTGAACCTCTGGAACAGAAGAGGCTGAAGACAGTTTGCCCCCATGCTTTGAGATCTTGGACAACACCGGCTGAACTTTTGATACAAGATCTAATGGGAGAAATTCGTGTTCTAGAAGATTATATAGGTCTTTTACTTCTTGTGAAACACATGTCATTACACCTTTGGTTGCCTGCAAATGATTGATTATGCACAGATAAAAGGTGTTGAGAAGATGTGGGACATGCCAAACAAGGAAGCACTTAGCCACAAAAGAAGACTGACTACCCTCCAAAAACCATAATTTAAATCAAGAGGGCATTCACATAACATGTAAAGTTAATGATAATCACATTTAATAAAAAAACGTCTGGTATTTGGCAACGGTGGGTTAATAGAAACAAGATAAAAAGCACAGTTATGATTAAACAGATAAAAAGCATTTCCTGATTCCTTGGAAACAACTGAAACATGATGTCGAAAAGTTTAAACATATAGTAGTTATGGATTCAAGGTTCAAGCTTCAGAAAAACAAAAATTCGAATTGGCCACGTGTCAAAGATTCTAATAACTAAGCACACTACAGTACTACCGAATTAGCGAATGGTCCACACTGTAAATATGTAATTATGGATCTAGAGGTTCCTTATCTCACGCATTTCCATAATTTTCTAAATTTGTGCCTTTTTCATTAGTTGTTAAATTTATCTCAGTGAAGACTCATTAAGCATTAATCAACACAATAAAAACACAGCTGAGAAAAAAAGTTTGTAGACTTAGGTATCAAGAATAAAAAACAAGAAAATCCAATAACCACGGGAAAAGAAGTAGCCCATCCAAAGGAAAAGTATAGAAACACATCCATTGGACAAAAATAAATGAGCAAACAAACGAATAAATAAATAAATCATGGAAAGATATTGAACCTTAAGACAAAGAATGACAAGAATGACAAATTGACCCTTACCAGTTCTGAAAGAAGTGACGATCGTGAAAGCTGGAAAAGACATCAAAGTGTCAGAAGGATCGAACTGAATAAAAACTAACAAGAGGAGAAAAAAAATGTAACGAAATGATAAATTGAATAAAAAAAATAACAAGAGCTAAAAGCTAGAACAAAAGGAAATCATGTTACCACTTCTGTACTGTTCCGTTTGTGATCAAGGCTAAATCCTATAAGACTAGCCATCCTCAAATTGTGTTCTTTTTCATTTTCAAGCTCCAGATGGGATGCTCCATGCTTGTGGTCATAGGGAATTATTGACAGTGCAGCTAACAGCACAGATGATGCGATCAACTGTAAATCTTTCTGGGTTAAGTTCTTATTATAAGTCTTCTGAAGTGTGAAAAGTTTTAACCATGCATAGGCATGATATAAGTGGCTATCTGAAACCCAGAATATTTCCGTCAGCTTTGCATAATATGTAACCATCAGGGATGCCTTTGGGGTTTTCTTAACCATGCACATCAATCCATGGATATCTTCGACAGAACGAAAAGCTTCCTGTGTGCAAAAGCAGGCTAAACCCTCAATAAGGAGCAGGAGTGGCTTGCGAAATTGAAAACAGTAAGGTGAATATTGGTCGTTCACGAACCTGCCAAAGTTCAAGCTCAGTTGCAATCTTAAGCTGCTCAAATCTTGTATCTAAGTACAGCTGCAGGCTTTCTGGTGCTGACAAATCGGGTCTATCCCTTTGATCTCTGTATTTGTTAAGATTAGCCAAATGGTTCCTAATGATTTCGCACAGTCTACGAAACTCTGTGGTTCGTCTGTATTGCTTACAGAACTGAAAAGCCCGGTGTGCTGTCATCTGCACAAAAAAAAAAAAAAAAAAAACAGAAAAGAAATGGTAGAACGACGTAAAGAAGAGATAAAATTTTTCTATTAATAATAAGGGCTTAATGTTTTACTTAAGAATCAGTAAGATAATGGAGGCACCAAAGCCTCCCCATCTAGATCATCTCAAAATATGTAAAAGATCTGTGAACTCTGAGAGGCACGCTATGATTTACTGCAGCACCCAGAACCTAACGAGAATGGCCCCATTAACCATGGCCTTTGAAGTTCAAGGATACATAAACCTCAACCTTTAATTCATTGAGAAGAATCATTTTCAAAGCTCAAGAACAGATACTATGAACATACAAAGCCAAGCACTTCCATCCCCAACAAAACCCATCGTATTAAAATAACAATCAGTTCCAAACTTCTAATAAAATGGCCTAAAATGGTGTAACTCAGACTACACCAAATATGAGCAACGTTTATAAATCAATATCTGAATCATCTCATCATAATTACAAGTGAGAGTAGAATCAAATTCAAAAGTGAATCATAAGTCATAACATATTCATCAAAAGATTTTGTCCATTACCATGGCAGTCAGCGGATTGGATAGAAGAGATCCATGCACTTGGTGCAGAGAGGTAGTGCTTTTGTCATATTAAGGGAATGCAAATGATAGCTGAGCTGAAAGTGCTAATGGACATTTCTGAAGAGTTTGATGTTTGATGCTGTAATTCTTTATATAACATTATCTATAACATATATCCTTTTCATTGATTTATTTATTTCTTTATTTTGAATGGTATACTTTTCAATAAAAAGGATGTTGCCATTCTTTATATTACATTATCTTTTCCTTGTGGTGTATATCCAAAACAGTTCCAACTCTCCACACATCTCTAGAAGTTGAAAATGTACCATTTTGTAAAGAAAAAAGAAACAACGGACCTTTTTACTATAAAAAAAAAGGCGCAAAAGATCAAACTTCTAGAGTATAATTTCCAGAAAATCATGATCTCTATTTCATGTTACAGTAAAAAAAAAGACATTGAGAATCATAAAAATGAAGTGATCAGCAAAGTGCTCTGTTTTAGATGAGGGGGCAACTTTAACAAAGCTTGTCTTTTGCAGTAATTCTTTGGCCATCATGGAAGGAGAGGAACAATAGAATTTTCAATAATAAGGGATTATCTCTGAAAGATGTGATTGATTTTGTTTAGTGGAAAGTTCGTTAGTGACCTTTACACAAGAAAGAACTTGAACATTTCAGATTAAATGATTCCTTTCTGTAGGGAAGAACATATAGAGTGAAAGGGCTCACCCGGTGCACAAAGTGCTCCCCGGCTAAGCGGGGGTAGGGGGAGGGTGGGCGCATGTGTACGCAGCCTTACCCTTGCATTTTTGCAAAGAGGCTGTTTCCACGCCTCGAACCCGTGACCTCGAGGTCACCAAAGGAGCAACTCTACCGTTGCGCCAAGAAGAGGAACCCCAAACCCTAAACCCTAAACCCTAAACCCTCTAACATATAGAGTGGAGAGGGTTAAAAAAAAAAAAGATTTTTTTAAGTGAAAGAAGAGGAACAATAGAATTTTCAATCAAAAGGAACCTTCTCTGGAAGCTTCGAATGATTGCATTAAGTGGAAGGTTGATTAGTGAGCTTTATCTAAGAAAGAATTTCAAATCTTTCAAGTTGAATGATTTCCTTGTCCATTGAGAAGCATGTGTGAGTGGTGGATGGGCTTCAAAGAAGACTTAAAAATCATGGTTCTAGCCATCATTGGTGTTCTCAAGGTCAATGTTGAATGTGTAACTAGAGAGAAGCCAGGTTAGGCCACCATAGATGGCACTTTTGAGAGAGGGGAACTCCCGTAAACTAATGGAAGTCTCTGGGCTAGGAATGGAGGAATCAAAGGAAGTAAAAGTTCAGGCTATCAGGTAAGCATTGAGGTGCTTTTCCTCATTTTCAAGCCGAGTGGTTGTGGAAAATGACACATCGAATGTATTTGCGTGGGTGACGTAGATTCAGATATTTTATCAAAGACATTTTATAGATGGATAGCAAGAGATAGGGGAGGCCAATTTTTGGTCATTCCAAGGTGGCCAATAAGAGGTGCATTGGCGAAAGAAAGGTGCATAGGGAGTAGTTTTTTCAGGACTTTTCAATGTCTTCCCAATGTTATTTCTTATTTCTAAATTCACGTGTGTTAGCCTTTCCTTGTTCCTCAAGACCATTTTTTGCCTGTCCATTCTCTCTCTCTTCTTTTAAGGTCAACATTCGGTAGGACTCTTATACCATCTTTCGTTTTTCTTTCTTTCATAGTTGTATGGTTTCTCGTTTGTTTTTAATATAATTGTGGAAAAGATAATGAAATGTCTCTATAAAAAAGGATAATGAATATGTCTTGCTCTCAAGTATGAAATCAAGTCAGCCAAAAGAAGATGATGCAAATCTGAAGCTCGACATCATCATCGCACCACACCATAGCCATATCCCATATATAAATTCAAAACTCGACAAATAAAGTTGGAGATAAATATTGTTCGATGAAGAGATGTATTAATGCAACACAATGAACCAATTCAAGCATGCATCTGAGGAGGTCCCGTAGCTTACCGCATACAGTGCTTCTAACTTGGAATTGTTACGTAATATTTCGAGCACTGTTCTATAGGTCTCCCATAAAAACTTAAACCATGGAGTTACAAGCTCCCGGTCAGACCTTTCACGTAATTTCTCCCCACTGACATAACTCAGCATCAAGTCTTCTGGCCTTTTATCTGCCTCTAAGTCCTCAACATCAAGCGCATCTTCCAAAGCCTGAGCCTGGCTTCGAGCTTGTTCTGCTCTCTCGGTGGACAGATGCATAAAATGCTTGATTACCTCCTCCAAAGAGCTCACGTTCACTTGCTGACATACGATTCTATATTGTATCAGGCCATCCTTGGCATAACGACCCCGCCTCATGTCTACACAGAGTTCCACATACTTAAACATGATTCTTTCAAGGGTCTTCTGCCATGCCCTGTACCTCTTAGAGGTAATCAGGTCATGAAGCGCTTGTAGTGCTGCTTGCTTCTGCCCAACATTTATTAACTCTGCAAAAAATACACAATTGAAATCAACCACTGCTCCACAATAGCATAATAACAGAGTACATCATTTCACAGCAAGTGCAATGCTATATAATCTGATGCAAAAACAAAAGACTAATCAGATGACTAACAATAACAAAATAACGCATATCATGAGTTGGGTAACATTTATTTTTGCAGCAACAAATGCTTCTTTATTCTTATTTTTTTTCTTTCTTTCTTTCTTTTTTTTTCTTTTTTTTTTTTTTTTGCATAGAAGGAACAACAAGATAGGCAGACGACACTAACCCTCAGCACGCTTCAAAGCATTCTCCGGCTTAGCAAAAGTCGCCATGATTGCAGAAGGTCAGATTATCTCCCACTCTATGAACAAGCAGGCGTTGTAGCAAGCAACTGAAATATGAAATCATATTAATATATATAAATGATTAGCCATTAATTATAAACAAAAAGTCATATACTGCTGTCAGTACTGTACTGATGCGGCTAGTAATTTAATTTAACATGTCTAGGGTCATCTATGGTGATCCAACCAGCTCATATCACATGAGCCATTGTATCAAAAGCCAAAGTTTATTCCAACAGACTGACATACATGTTAACATGTAAAACACCACTACATGCACCTTACACATGTAATCCAGCAGTTTTATATCATGACACTGATTGGTTTGAAGTTTGGGACCTAGACAACTAGTTGCTATTATATGAGTGGATTGGATAAAGTAAGGACCGCCCACCACACATGTAAAATAATGTAATTAGTTGCCAATGTAGGATCATCTCTCGTGAACAGCACCCTCAGTTTTTGCAAAAGAAGCATCCACAAATTCAATTTTTGGAAAGGAGAGACAAACAAATGTAACATATTATATAAATGGCAATCATAAAAATTTTAAAAAAATATTAAATTAATTATATTTCTTTTCCCCGGGAAGATTCCATTTTTCCAACTATTACTGATTTAAGAAAGAAAGAAAGAAAAAAAAACTTCCCAGATTGGAAAATGCAGTGAAATTGCCTCTACTCACTCTATCTAGAAATAGAAATCTAAGTTCAGGTAGTAGATGACATGACTCGAGGATGAATGTACTATTGGTTAAATAATTTGCGAGATGACTCAAATACGTTATCCAATAATTATGAGATATGTGACAATATAAAAGAGAGCAAAAGATATATATATATATATATATAGAGAGAGAGAGAGAGAACCAATTTCAACAAAGACCTTGTCTTGCTGTGTGGAATCCTAACTTGAAAGAAAGTGAACGTGATGATTCGAGGGATTCTAAAATGGAATCTATGGAATCCTTAGGTCCATAGCTTTTGAGGTATCCCTCCAGCCCTCATAAAAGCCATCCTCTTGTCCATGGGCATCAGGTTTTAATTCATCCAAACAAGCGCTAAAGTTTTATAGGACAGATTTCAGTTTTCAGGTTGCAGGAGATCTCAGAAATCTTCACCAATTACCAACAAAGGAGGAATACAGGTAAGTATGGATATAGATAAATAAGAATAGGGGAAAAAAGATAGATGGACTACTCAGAGAAAGAGGGAGGTAAAAAATAAAAAATGAAAAAAAGAACAAATGAAAATTGCATGCGAAAATCTCCCCCAAAATCCAAATTCTAAATAACAGAGAAGATAGAGTATAGTGCTTCAGAGAGCGGAAAAATCATAAGGGAAATGAGAAATTCATGTTTGCAGAAAGATGGTGATATGTCTTCACCTTTTTAACACCATGCATTATGTAGTAGTATATGCATAGGTTATGTCTGCTCCCTACTGCAATGTGTATGCATAGGTTATGTCTGCTCCCTATTGCAATGTGGCTTACTTATATGGGGAGGAATACTTTCTATATAGCCCCAATTGGATCTCCACGACACATCTAGTAAAGGGACACACTATTACACAAAGGAAGTCTAGAAATGCTAGTTCATTAAAAGGTTGTTGAAAATGATAAAATCTCAATCTGCGGTTCCTCTTGAATTTCAAACATTACTTGATCAGCTTGGCTTGGCAATGTATTTCAAGCAGCAGCTGCCACATCACAGATCTCATGATGACTGCATTAAATTAGAACATAGAAGCAAGACTGTTATAGATGGCCTTATCTCAAGGGGAGAAAAAAAGATTGAAGGAATATTCCTTACAGATGCCGGCCCTATGTGTGTGGATTGTTGGGTTTTGAATAAAACTACTACAAGGATAAATATCTGATATTAGTGGTTGATGAGTTGTTTGATGAACTTCATGAGACATGTATTTCACAAATCACGATCTACGCTCTGCCTATCATTATATTTGGGCATAGGAGGCGATTCCAAAAACCACATTTCAAACAAATGATGGGTGTTATGAATTCATAATGATGCATGCCCTTGGACTTACAGGTGCTTCCTCAACCTTTCAAAGCTTAATGAATGGAATTTTTCAAAGACAATTTTCGGGATCTTTCCATAGAAATTATCACGCATAATTAGAAGAAGGTGGCCCTTCTCTTTTCTGACAAGCATCTCCAAACTAGTTTTTTATGCAGTGCAAACTGTAATCCGGGTCCAGAAAAAAAAGGAGCAGTTATCAGGGCCTCCCATGATTCGCTTATTACGTCTTTCTCAGGCCCAGTTGGTTTTTTTTTTTTTTTTTCCATTAACAGAGCTAAGTCATTGGCTCTGAGGCAAGGGCTTCGAGAAGCTCTTCATGATCCCAAAAACCCAAACCACGACATGGGTTCTTGAACCCATGCTGGCAGAACCTCCTTGTTCATGATTATCAATTGATTGGTGTAATCTAATTGCATAAGAGTTGAAAACCCATATAACGATACACGATCAGGTATATACCACTAAAATAATTCCTCCAGCGAGATCCAAAACACATGAAAACAACACCAGGAATATAATCCCACTGAATCTAGAACAGAATCTAGGAAGAACAATAGGATTTAGGATCTCAACTTGGAATCAACAAAAAAAAAAAAAAACTTAGAAACATCATCATAGAATGAATCCAATTAGGAAGAAATTGAATATATTGAGATGAGAACTTACTATCTGCCTTGTTTGATCTTCTAAAGCAATTCGAAGAGATGAAAAATCCAAACTAGAAGCCCTAATCCTGCTTTTCTTCTTCTCTGTCTCTATATCTGTCTCTATATCTGTCTCTATATCTCAAAAGGCTGTGACGTATGAATGCAGTAGGGTTATAAGAGGTTTGAGTGAAAACCCCTTCCTTTTTCTAGTAAGGGTTTGGAGATTTTCTTTATTTGTATATATCCTTTGTAAACACTATAATGGGGCCTACCCTTGGGCATGCAAATCAAGTGGGGCCAGCTCTGTGGGTCCCTTGATGATTTTAATTTACACATTGTAAATTTGTGAGATTGCTAGACTGATTCAATTATAAGGGTGTTCCAAAAGCAAACAGCTATAGCATTTATCACCCACAATGACTATGATGATCATTCCATTTTTCATTTAAATAGAATTAAAAACAATATTTGCAGAAAGTAATGAGTGTGAGTGGATGCTTGAATTGGTTTAATATTTAAAGATTAAAATGTAATATTTGGATTTTTTTTAGTTAAATAAAATTAGAAATAATATTTCTTAAAAATCCTAAGTGTAAGTGGATATGTGAATTTGAGTATGCTACAAGGACCAAAAAATAAGAAGAAATAAACTTTGCCTATTTAGGATAAAAAAAGTAATTAAATATATTTAAATTCCAACAAAATAGAAAGAAACAATCAATAGTCGAATCATAATAGGATAAAAATGAATTAATGAATTCCTAAAATATCCATAGAAAGGAGAAATATGATTATACAAAAAGGTAATAAAAAAATAAAAAAAGTGTTTTTTACTATCTTTGCTGCTCGCGTGTCCCTGTAACCCTGAAATATCCAAAAAAATTATATATAATGATGATGATGATGATAATATGCCAAAATTAACAACTACATAATAAGAAATAGAATCTAATAATATTAGAATTCAAGATAAAATCAAAGAGAAATAAAATGGTACCCAGACACAATTAATCAGCCATGATCCATCCAATCCACTCCCCCAGCATTACTCTCAATATTACTTAACCAACGATCCACCTATCAACCATAATATTTGTGCATAGCATGATGGTACAATTGATCGATGGGCCATCTTCCTAACATTCAAAACAATCCAAACAATCAGAAAAATAGGGAAAATGAACATTAGAGCATTTTCATACATTCATAATAAAAAGGGAAAAAAATTGAAACATCATAGCCAAGATCTATAAATTGAAAAAATAAAATAAAATATGCACATTAAAATCATCTTCTATTCATTTAGAAGAAAGGAAAAAATATGAGAAAAATGGTGAGGCAGAGAGAGGCTTGAGTCGATGATTTTTATCATATTGCGATCATTGGGGGCGCGAGAGAGAGATTATCTTTTGGAGGAAATAATTATGTGCAAGAACATTTACATACCTTTACAACAAAAAAGAAAAGAAAATTGAAGTGGAGACATGACAGAGATATGGAGAAAGAAAGAGAGTGCGTGTTATTCCATCTTTTATACATACAATAAAAAAAAGCGCATATTATGGGGAAAATAAAAAGAAAAGAAATTTTGAAATGGGCATGGTCGTGTCAAAGAGAGGAATCACAGTAACATTAGAGAATGGGATACTGAGAAAAATGAGCTTAATAAAGCCCGCCTATTAAATTTGATTTCACTAAAAAGGTTTTGGAACTTTGAATCATTGAGATTTTGGGAAGGAATAATCATTCAACAATATAAGCAACAAAAAATTAGGGAGTTATTAGGGGATTTTGACGGTACACTTGGTTTTAGATTTAGATATGCCCTCAGCTTATCAATTTTTAAATAATTCCCCATAGGTGTACTATATTTGTTGTCTACAAGAAAAATGATTGAAATGCCCCTCACTATAGGATATTGCACAGTATCTACGATATCCAAGTAGAAACCTCTTATAAGGAGAATTTTAATGGTTTTAAGTGGGCCCGATTGGGAATTGATTCATGGTGTTAATAAGACTGACAGAGGAAATGGTACATTGGTAGTTATATATCAAAGACCCGTCCAAAGTGATTGTGTGGATCACCAATTAAAGATGATTCCTAAGCAAATGTACAAAAGGAAATAATTTGGTCCCATCAAGGGACTAAAAGGTTTGGTTTGAACATCAGTCCATGGCGTGATCGGATCTTACTTGGCATGTGTTAAAGGTAATAAACGTGCTATATTTTGACTCATGTCCAATTGAGGACCTGGGCTAACACCATAAATCAATTAACTCTTGGAGTAAACTTTGCATTTTTATTTGATTTTTAAGCATGTTTTATTTGTGTTCATATTAGTGGATGATGATATTTAAAATGGGTCCAGCTCTATTATACCCAATTCTTTAGTAAGGTCATTTTTCATTTCCAATATTATTTTTAGTTATAATACTCTTGCAGTCATTGACTTGAACCTCCAATCTAGTACATAGAATCTCTCTATGTTGAGTTCCCTTTTTATCGAACTTTTGTTCGATCAACTTAGAAATCTTAATTTAAAAAAAAATATTCAATAAAAAAACATAGATTTGTGATTCTATAAAGTCAATTTCAACCAACTATCCAATGCCACAACCATCTTCCATCATCAGATTAACGACCAAGATCACCCTACATGGTCCACCACATCCACCTTCCATCATTAACACATTAAAATGTGTAAAAAATAGAGCCTCAAACCTGGATTGTGTGGAAAAATAAGCCCTCAAACTCGAACTTCCAAAATAAAAAAGAGAGAAAAAGAAAAGAAATCCAAACGACAATGCATATTTTTAAGAAAATCCTACATCAAAAGACACTACCATTTAAGTTATCTTATTCCAAAAATAAGACAAGAAAAAAATACATTAAGTCATGTTTCATCGGTTTTAACCTTTCATTACTAGCCAAAAAAAAAAAAAAAGGGGGAGAGAAAGAAAGAATGAATGATCCATCACCTTGAGAGATTGGAAAATATAGTTGGCCAAGAGGAGTAGAGAAATATAAATAGGCACTATATATAGAGAAGGAATGACAAAAGGCTGATCCAACATATTGCAAACATCGTACAATGAGGGGTATTCCAATCATTTTTCCTACATACAACAAATACATTACACCTCTAGGGAATTATTTAAAATTGAACAAGTAGAGGGGATATCTAATTCTAAAGGCAAGTGCATGGTCAAAATCCCTTTTATTAGAGATTTGACTTAAAGCTTTATTTGGACGATTAGTCTAAATTAGAGAGATTTTAGGATGAGGGATGGATATTGGTTGGTTAAGGAAAGTTAAGAATTTGATGGAGTTAAATTAGGATTCTGACACAGAAAAGCCACGTGTATTTTTTCTGTGTTCTATCAAAAGGAAAACTCTATGACTGTTGACGTGGCACCCTTGAGAGCACCCTTTTTACTTTGCATTAATCTATATCTATATCTATACCATATTAAAAAGGGACAGTTTACCCACCCGGTTCAGATTGGTCCGAATCAATTTAGCATTTTTTTTTTTTGCACACCTACTTATAGCGATTCGCAATACGATTCCGATTTTCAAAACTATGCATGCATATGTTTATTGACCGTCTGCAGATTGGGTGGTGGATGTACGCCATCGAGCTCAACGTGTATCGTGTGATGTGATGTACAACCGGTGCTAACCATGTTTGCCTGGATTGCTTTATTATGAGCGGGTTCGCCCGAGTACATTGTTCTTGGCCTATGTGTTGTACTCTGTTGTTATCATTGTAGCTACGGTGTTGTCTTTATATGATTCATGTGGTTTCCAATTATTTTCATGCTTATTGCGTAGCGTCCCGCTTATTGTTACTCACATGATCTTCTATGTCTCAATTCTTTATTGATGCATATTATATTATTACTCACACTTATTTACCTGCCATATTATATGATATGATGATACTATGTTTGATGCTTAGGTACCATCATATCGATGCCCTAATTGCCACGCCCCAAATCGGACTTCTCCAGCGGTCCGACGTCGGGGAGCGTGATTTGGAATTAAGTAAAAATTATATTTCCACGGGATCCGAGTGTGTGAGAATATCAAAATTATTGAAAATAGATAGGGCCTCGTGGATAGGTTTTAAATCTTTTGACCCACTTGATGCATGGATCAACTATCCAGAATGTTACAAACCCAATCCAGGATCCAATCCTCAAACTTATCAACCAATATCAGTAAATAACTTCTGTCTAGAATATAGATACAGCACCATACGAGCAGCCATGAAATCTACAACATGCAAGGAAGTAGATTATACCTTTGGAGCTCGGTTGTGCTCTAATGAAGAATTTGTTCTCTTTCTTTGATGATGAACTCTTTCATGAATCAAATCAGAATCTCCATGACCTCTCAGTCTTCCACGCTATGACCCGCATCAGATTCTCTTTTCTCAAGAAGATGGGTGGGATCTCCAAGAAAAATCAACTAGAAGAGGGAGAAGAGGAAGGGTGTGCAACTCTTGCACAAAGGGAGCTGGACGTCCAAGGCTTAGGCGTGAATCCCTAGGTAGAACATCATGGACGTCCAAGCCCTTGTTTCCTCTATTTATAGCTTTTGCATCCTCATTTTTTTTACTAATTAAAATAGAAGTCTCACTTCCATTAAGAATTAGTAACTATCTCCTTTCTAATTAAAATAGAAGTCTCACTTCCATTAATAATTAGTAACTTACTATTACCACTATTGGAAGTCTCACTTCAAATAGAAATAGTAATTTTTTATTTCCTTTTAGAGTTCAACTATAATTAGTATATTTCTAATAATTGGGTTAGCGTGGGGACCACTAGGGATTCCATAAAAAGCTGGCTCCAACTGGGACACCGGGCCTGCAGTTAATTGCAAATAACTCAACTATATAAATACAATTGAACTTCAGTCTTAGGAAAAAATTACAAAGAAGACCCTAAACTTCCCATGACCACAAGTGGGCCCCTCCATATATATACATGGATCAATTGGACCTGTCATCCAAATTAGATCCATATCTTATTATCCTTAAGCCCCAATTAATTATAGCGATCATCGGTACCTATCTAATTAACTCTTAATTGAGATGAGTGCGCACTTACCAATGATAAATTCTTAATTGGCACAAGGGGATAATGAGAATATATTTTATCTTTACCATTGAATGTTCCCACAATTCTACTACCACGTACCCAAACCACCGTGGTGTTGACCTACAATTGGCCTCACTCATTGGTGACTCAAAGTAAATGAATAAATAGAAACTTGAGTTCATTAATGTCTCAGGATTATGAGCATATTGATAGGGAATTATGAGAGCAGACCTTAAAGCAAAGACAGTGTTCATAAGGTGCTTCTCATGGTCCTTCAGTACATCCAATGTACCAGCACGATGATATAGAATCTTTCATTCTGATGATCGAGACAAATCACACCATCTCATAGTGATCAAAATGCTGCAACCTTGTCAGATGAGATGTCCAATCTCATCACTGGCTGTGAAGATATTTAAATATAAGATTTGCTATACATGTCTCCTGTATGTGGATCTCATCCATACACATGTATTACATCTAGTATACTTATGGACTCCGATTCATCTCATGAACCATTATGTCAATTGTATTAGTTATGTGAGTAATTAATAAAACACCATTCATCTTATGAAAGGAAAGCATGATTGTATTGATAAATAAAGAAATTAATCAATTTACTATATCATATACTAGATTGAGACCATATAAACTAACAATCTCCCACTTGGGCTCAATGCCAATTAGGGTAGCATATAATGCCCATCCCGTCTACAAGCCGCTCAAAGACTCAGTAAAGGGATCTCTCAGATTGTCGGCAGAGGCTATCTTGATGATTGCAATATATCACCTTTCTGCACAATCTCTCTGACCAAGTCTTGCTCCCTCTGTACTTCTTTTGGCTCCTGGGTTTCTTGGACTGAGCGACTGCCCTGCTGTTATCACAGTAAACTATGAGCGGCTGTCGCGCCAAAAGTACGTATCCAAGTTCCATAAGGAGTCTTTTGAGCCAAACTGATTCCTTAGCTACTTCACAAGCCGTTACAAGTCCTTTAACTCCACGATGATGGCAAGTGGGAATTTATTCAGGACGTGACATATTCTTCTTCTTTGGAGCTCTGTCTGCAACACTAACAACATTATTATTAACAACTGAATTTTTAACAAAATAGTTTGTACCTTTCACTACAACAAGTTGCACTTTTAGCAACATTTTTTAGCGATATTTTTATAAATTGGTCGGTAAAGATAACCATTTACCGACATTTTTAATTTCGTCGGTTAAAATTAGACTTTTAGTGACGGTTTTTAATAAAACGTCGGCAAAGGTCATTCTTAAATTATTTTCATTTTTCAAAAATAAGAGTTTTTTACCGACGAAAAAAAAACGTCGGTAAAAGTTTTTTTTTATTTTATTTTTTTACCGAAAAAAAAAAAACGTTGGAAAAAATATTTTTTAATTTTTATTTATTTTCCTTTTAAATTTACCGATGAAAAAATTGTCGGTAAACATTTTTATAATTTTTATTTTATTTCTTTATCGACGAAAAAAAACGTCGGCAAACCTTTTTATAATTTTTATTTTATTTATTTACTAATGAAAAAAACATCGGTAAAAATATTTTTAATGTTTATTTTTAATTTACCGACGAAAATAAAAATGTCGGTAAACGTTTTTATAATTTTTATTTATTTATATACCGATGAAAAAAACGTCGGTAAAAATATTTTTAAATTTTTATTTATTTTTATTTTTAATTTACCAACGAAAAAAAAATGCCGGTAAACATTTTTATAATTTTTATTTTATTTATTTGCCGACGAAAAAAAAATCAGTAAAACTGTTTTTAAAATTTTTTTGTATTATTTTCTCCCTATTTAAGAATTAAAGCCCATTTTTATTAAATTGGTAAGTTTCAAAGCAGTACCTGGTTATTGAGTAGCCATCTGAAGTTATGAGATGCTCTCTATTATCCAATCCAAAGTTATGAAATACATAGTTAATTAAGTTTCTATCCTGACAATCCATTGAATGGCACTAGATTGACCAATTGATTCATGATTTTTTTTTTCATAATAAGTAAATTACTAGAGTCTTTTTGTATCCAATAGGGCCTCGGCTGCCACAACTCTACCACACATATCCTGTTTTAAAAAGTTGTAAAAAACTACCTCATGCAAAAGACCACAGTGCATAGGTGGATAAAAAGCTCTTAATGTTGATTAAGGTAGTCAAACATAGTCTAAATAAAATAATGATCACCAAAGATTAAAGGTCCCAAGTTTTTATACCTTACCAAGAAACTATTGCATTAGTGGATGACAGTCAGATTGGTTTAAAATTGAAACACCTGTCAACTCAGTGGGGGTTTGGTGAATGTGAGGGTTTGAGTTGAATTTGAATAATCTTAGGGAGAAGTAAGGTTATTTTATCAATGAAAAAAAAAACGTCGGTAAAAAATAAACGTCGTAGTTGTGTTTAACCTCACAATGACCATGGTTTTAAAAAAGGTAGATATAAATGTTTGTGGTTTTGTAAATATCTCAAAATCTATGATGATCCAACGGCTAAAATCTGGACCCATAATCGTGCATGATCTTTTGAATATATCCAATGGTTTGGATCATGATTTTTTGTGCCTGAATTTTTAAAAAAAAGAAAAGAAAAAACCACACTGCCCTTATACAATTTCAAAACTGTGTTAATAATCATGGTACATCAATGGTGAAAAATATTTTTATAAATATCCTAGGATCCACTTGGATTTAGAGGCAAATTTTGGACCTGTGACCGTTTTTGGCCATCCAAAGAGAATCAACAGATCGGATCATGATTATGGGGCGCACAATGTCTAGAATATTAGATCGAAGGGCTCACGTTTTTCTGCAAATATCTCGAGATCCGAGATAGATCAACGACTGAAATTTTGACACGTGACCGTGTTTGACCTTCTGCAAATATCTAACGGTTCGGATTATGATTTTGGGTCCTATAAAAAAAAAATGGACTGTCCAGTGAGGACGTCCATATCACTGTAGCGACAAGCATCTATCCGCTTCAGACGAGTTTGACTGATTGGAATCTGCTACTTTTTTTGACTTCATCACTTCATGAAACATATGTTATTTGTCTTAATGCCATTTGAAATGGACACAGTAAAAGCTTCAACCAAACATGCTAAAACCAGATTCAATTAGTTTTAAGCCAATAAGAGGAGAAAAGTAGAGATGCCAAACTGAACGTAAGTGCTAAGAATCCAACGTTTTTAGGTCTAATTCGTTAATCGAGAGTCCGATTTATGAGCCGTCATTTCTTGTAAATTAATTTCGCCTCGAGCGAGGTGCTCGTACTGGTTTTCGATTTTTCTGGGGGCCGTTTCTCGTTCCGGACCTTCGACGGGCCGTTTTCGAGCCTACTAAGGCCTTGTTTCTTTAAAAGAATTCCTGACAGAAATTCAGGGTGTCTTGGAATTCAAAATTCCTATCAGGAATTCTATGTTTCTTTATAACATTTCGTTGGCTTTTGAAATTCCAAGAAACAAGGAATTTACACTTGAATTTGTACAGTACTAATACATACAGGGTTCTAATTCTAGGTAGGAATTATCTTATATATGAAACAAGGAATTTGCGGAGTTAGGGAATTTAGAATTCTCAGAAAGGAATTCAGGCTTTTCAATGAAACAAGGAATTCGGAATTCTAGAATTCAGCAGCATTTCATTTGTTAGCATTTGAAATTCCCAGACAAGCACCATGTGATCCAGGTTGATCTCTGCATCAATTGCTTTGAATAACATATTCTATTTCATTTTTTTTCTTTTCCTCTAATCCTGGGTTCTATCTTTTATCCTTCTTTTATTTTATTTTTTTGGTATGCTTAAAAGTGGTTTGAGGTTCTTGATGGCCTTCTTAGAAAGCATTGGATAAATGTGGGGTTGGCCTTCAACTGCACTTTCTTTCTATTTGGATCAGTAAATCAGTGGGTTTGGCCTTCAACTTCAATTTTATTATTAACTTCATTTTTAGGAAAAATAAATATCAAAGACTATTATCGACGAATTTTATGAAGTAGGTAAAATGAACTTTTAGTGACTTTTTTTTGTAAAACGTCGGTAATATTTAATTTTATTTTTAGGAAAATTAAAAATCAGAGTCCTTTACCGATAAATTTTTTTTACCGATGAAAATTAGCGTCAGAAAATTTATCATCGACGTTTAATTCTCAAACATTAGTTGACTTTTCTACTTGTTTTTAAATAAAAAAATTAAATTAATTTTTACCATCGAAAATCTATTTTTTTGGAACGAAAAAAAAAAAAAATCGTCCGCAAATGTCCCAATTTTTCCCCCCTTCCCGCCATCAAAACCCCTCTGTTCACTCTCTCATGCGCGCTCCTCTCACTCTCTCTGCTTTCCTCTCATTCCATCTCCTGAATCGCCCCCTGCTAGACGAGAAAATCCCCCCTTTTCCCTCTCCTTACTCATTTCTTTCCCTCCCCTCACTCCAGACCTCTCCTCCTCCAGACGAGAACCCATCTCTTGAATCGCCCCCCTCCAGACGAGAACCCATCTCCATCGTCGTCCTCTCATTTCCTTCGCACCCCTCCAGAACCCATCTCCTCTCATCCCTTTCTATCTCTCCCTCCCTCTCCAGACCTCTCCTCCGCCAGACGACCACAGCAGCACTGCCAAGCACGCGCAGCAGCCCCTGGACGCCCGCAGAGCCTTCATCTTCCTCCTCGCACAGCCGGACGCCTCCCCTGCACCAGGTACACCCCTCCCTCTTCCTGCACTCTGCACACACCGCGCACCATTCCCCTCCTCCTCTCTCTTTCTTCCTATGTTCTCTCTCTCCCTCTTTCTCCATCTTCGAATTCCCTTCATTTCTCTCCTAATTCCTCTCCTCCCCCGTCTCCATTCCTTCCAACCCCACGATCTCACGGAAACAAACAAAAAAGAAAACCGTGGCCTTTCCTTCTTTCTCTCTTTAAAAAAATGCAGTTCCACTCTTTCAATGCAATCATGCCAGGTAATGATTCCTCCCCATTTCATTTCATTGCCAAGTTTTCATCTTTTGTTGATTCCAATCCCTTTAAAATTCTGAAAAACCCATTTTCTATTTTGGGTCATAGAGATAGAGGGTGGTTTTTTTTTTTTTTTTTTTGAAATCTTATATGCTTCTTCTTCTTCTTCCATTTGTCTTTAAAGTCATACTTTTTTTTTCATCCGGGTCTGTCATTTTTGTTTTATTTCTTGGAACATTGGTACTAGATGTTTCTGGTTGGCTTTGATTGGTTTGCTTCATTTGCTGGTTTTGTAATTTCAGTGCCCCCTATATATTTGATTGCTTCATTCTTGGAACATTGTGAGGTTGTCATGCATTTGGGTATTTATGTTTTCTTATTCAATCTGTTGGAAGGGTTGGATAGATGCTGAAATCTGTGATTTGGGCATCTTAATTGAGTAGATTAAAAAAAAGAAAAAAGAAATGGTTTTTATGCCAGAATCATATGCTATATGTTTGCCGGATTTGATTTTCATCCGGTCTAGCACTCTTTGTTGGTGGTTCATGGACTCAGTGATCCTAACCTTGTGTTTTACGGTACCCACCATTGATGGGTAGGGTTTGACAATCAGATGTTCCATGGTTGGGCCTGTGGGTGGGCAGTATCCAAGAGTTGATATAGTTTGGCCATGTATGTAAAAGAGGGAAAAAAGAACACCGTCACTGAAGTTTTTTTGTTAACTCTTTCATTCTAATTTCTATTGTGGGCTTCCAGTTATCATTATTATTTAATTTGATTGGTGGCTTCCAATTGTTGTTTCTATTTTATCTGTAAAGAAGATATTGCAAAACAGGACATTTGTTTTTGTTAGCTCTCTTATTTATTTTTCTGTTGGGTGGGGTTTCAAACGGAGGGATTGTGGGAGTTGGTTGGTGGTGTTGGGAGATTTTTGGATGCAGATGATGGGGGTTTGAGATGGGAATTAGGGTTTTAGGGTTTCAAACAGTATGTTTGAAATCTGGGATGGGTGGTGATTTTCAACTTATTTTGATGGTTTTGTTTGTTGGGTGTTGCTTATTTTGCATTTGGGTTTGGATAACTTTCTAGGGTTCTGCTGCTGATTCTCTGTCAAGTATGTCTGAAATTTGGGTTATGTCGCTTATTTTCATCTGGTTTTCCTCTCTTTTGATGTTTGTTTAATGTTGTGTGTTGCTTGTTTTCAACTGGGTCTGAATAATTTTTTGTGTTCTTCTGATTGGCTGAGGTATATACAAGGTCTGCCTTGTTTTGCAATAATTCAAGTCAATTTGTCTCTTTTTTTCTTCCCACTCCCTCACAGTGGCATATGGGTGCATACTGTAGTGAAGTATGTTGTGTTTTCAACTGTGGAAGTTGGAAGTCTAGACCATCAGTAGTGATAGGAACATTTCCTTCAGTGTTGCCTTTCTTTTCCAGGTAAACTAGGATTGTTGTTTTTTGTGTTTGTAGAATTCTATCATTACAAGATGACAATCTAGTAGAGATTATGATATAATATTTCATTTTGCTCCATATGTTATTTATTTATGATAATGTAAGTGATTGAATCTCATGTGCATGCTTGGAATGTGGCGTTGGACTCTCTTTATATGGTGCATGAGAAAAACAGAGAGTAGGCAGGAAAAAAATGAAAGCACCAACCTAATTTAGCTGAAAGAAATAAAGAAGATAGATGATGGAAAAGATAGTGTACACTGCAATGCTTCATCCCAACATCAAACATGCCCAAGGTTGACATTAAAGCTTGTCTATGACTAAACCCTATGAACCTATCTGGATCTTAACTTGGATCTGAAGTCAGTTGTAATTTGTAAATATAATTAGCAATGACTCTACTTATGTATAGTTGGTTATGGCAAACAACATCAATTTGATAGGAATTATGTAATGTACATGGAAAAAGAAGCCACTAGGAGCATGTTTAAGAAACATTGAAGGACCATACTTGCTTTGTTTAAAATCAGCTAGAATAATTGTTTTTTAAAAAATTATTAAATCATGCTTATTGGGGCTTCCTTAAGACAATATAGGGATCTCTACTGTCAATACACCAAGCCAGACAAGTTGCGTTACTTTGTATCCTTCAGGTGGATTCATAAAGAACTACCTCATTAAGGTCCCAAAAAGAAATATGTTTTTGACATTCATTTGAAAGATTGACCAGGACTGTGATGCATCTACCAGAAGGACAAATCAAACAATGGTCATCTTGGCAATTGGCACAAATGAATCATTATCAGTGCAATTGACTAGGACAGCATCTGGAGGTTAGGGATGATGTATTTTTTTAATTCACTTTTCCATCCACTCTCCCATTTCCTTTCCAGATCCTCTTCTATTTCAGATATTAATGTGGGTTCTATTTCTCTGCAACAGGTCAAGGGTCTCTTTCCCAGATTCGAAGAAGTTGTTTAACTTGAGTCTCTTCAGGTAATTCACTCTTTATGTTAGGACTTGTTGCGTCTATACCTCCTCTCCATATTTTTGTGTATTTCTTCCTTTCCTTTTTGTAGTTTGTGGCTATGTCTAATAAAATGCTTTAGGAATAATTTTACTGTTATTAATTAGATAAATCACTCAGGATTTCTTTACCCATTACTAAATTTCTGTGTGTTCAATAAATGTAGAAGTCGTTACTCTGCATCCAATGAACAGTGGTTTTTCAAAATATCACAACTCATCTCTACCTGTTCAATTTTTTTCCATGGCAATCGATGTTGGTTACAGCCTTGTTCCAGCAAAATTATAAGAATTAAGTGGTTAGAAGAGGTGTCAAATTGGTTGGACTTTCTGAAAATATGAAAGGTGTAGTTTCTATTTACACACTGCATTTGTTAGCCTCTACTATGGATGAGTTCTGTTTATTAGATAGTAGCATCTTACCTTGCCAAGAAAACTAAAAAGCTCTGTTTAATAGGTAAGAGCATTCTTATAAGTGAAAAGAATATTAGAACTAGAGCCATAGGACTTAAAATCCAGGGTCTGAAATTCTATCCCATTGGGCCATCGAGTAAATATCTAAACCAGGCCCATTATCACTACTCCAAAAATCAAAATTAAAGACGATGGTTTGGAGCGGTTAAGGACGAAAAATGAACTGAATGAACCTACATGACAAATTAGTGGACAATGACAGGTACTGAAATCCAAACTGCGAACTTGAATACAAATTAGGCCACTATAAACCCCCATTTGGCAAATTGCGAACTTGAATACAAATTAGGCCACTATAAACCCCCATTTGGCAAGCATCTTACCTACGGAACTCATCAAGAGTCTTGCTTTATGGGCCACCTTGTACCAGAAAGACTATTAACAAGAGCTGTGGCTCATCGTACTAATAGAACCAAAGATTCTGTTCTTTGTTCACTCAAATACAGAGAAGGGAGGAAGAAGAGCAAGAAAAAAAAGATTCTTTCTGTAGGTTAACTCTTCTCCAACTGAATTGCCTCGGAAAATTTTCTTTGTTCCCATCTGGGGTTTTCTTCTACGGTCGATTGTCAGCCTAATAATTTCATCTTTCCATCTGGGTTCCTTTTGTTTTACCGATTCTGTTGAGATTTTTCAAAATCTTTTTATATCTTTTTAATTCTCTTCTGAAGTTGTCATATTCTTCAATCTGGGTTTCTGCAGAGATTATGAGTAGTATTCATGTCTACTGGTTTGATGTTGGAAGGGGAAAGTGTGAAGAGAGTGAGCTCATGTTTCTTCCAGTGCTCATGTGGAGGTGGTAGCTCATTCGCTTCTTAGATTGCTGAGATTTTAAGTGTCAGATCCTTCTGAAGGTCAGCTGATAAGTCTTTGGCTCTGCATGCTAGCATTTGATGTCAATCTTTTTATTGCCCTTTCTATAATCACTATCTTAAAGCAATCTTCTCATAGTTTTCTTTCATTTTTTGCCTTTCTGTGTTTTCTCTTGTCTTCTCCCTTTTTGTATTGAATTGAACACACTTGAATGATATATGATGAATCTTACCTTATTGAATGATCAGAAGAATTTTTTAATGTTTTTAATGTGATTTTTGTGTGTCATTTTCAACCCATGATTTTGATGTGATTAAATATTTAATCATATGTGGAGATATGGACTTGACTATTATTTGCACAGTTTCCTTTCTGATTTTTATGATGAGAAGTGTTTATATGTGTTTCTGCATGCTCAATGTGGGGGCAGTCCGGCTTCGCTACAGTCTCAGAGTCGCACAAAGGTCCGCTTTCATTCTCTGATTCTCTCTTCAGTCTTCTTCTTTATTCTTTAATGCCTAGGGTTTTTGGTTTTGTTGTGCAATCATTTATTTTTGCAGGTTCTCTCTCTCTCTCTCTCTCTCTCTCTCTCTCTCTCTCCATTAGAGGAGATGGACCCAGAATCTTGATAAGTGCATATGTTGGAACCTTTGCAGAACAGAGTCCAAAAGACAGGACTCCTAACATTCCTGGAAATTATGAAACCTATTTCAATGCACTCGAGGTTTTTGGAAATGGTCTTCGCGCTGGTAAGATGGATAGATGGAAATATCAACTCAGCGAAATGGTAAATCATCTGGGTGCATTCACTGTTGGAATGAATCAATTTATGTTGGTTAAATCATTGAGACCCTTAAATCCTTGAATACCATCTTTGAAGAAGGAAGATTTTTTTAGATTTAGTTCATCCTTAATGAGACCTCATCCCAGACAACATTGTGAATTGGTGGTAGCTCCAAGGAAGCTTCATGAAGAGGTGTTCAACATACAATGAGGAGGATGAGAAGGTCTGTCCAAGAACCTTTTTGATTATCTGTTTATTTATTTATCATTGATCATGTGACTGAACAACATTGGTTATGTGAATGGTACAACTACAAGTATTGATTTATGAATTGAGTTGTGACCCTGTCCTTAGTACAGTGCAGTGGCTAATGACATGGCAATCATTCCATTTGGAGGATAAACACTGGTCATGAGCTCTTCTGGCCGGAGATCTCAACGAGTGTCCTCACCATGTCAATAAATCTTCTTTTTATATATATATATAGATATATGAGATTTTTAAAGAGTATTTTGTTTGTGGGTGTTTTCAGCAGAATAGATAGGACCCTTTACTTGTCCCACGGAGGTGATTCCACGTAGAACCTGGGGTTCGTGAGAAAGCTGTAAGTATTTCTCTTTTGTAAATATTTCTCTTTCCGATTCCATTTGTATGATGTTTCTATAAATGTTGTTTACAACCAAAGACATCTACTTCATTTGATGTTGTTTACTCAACTTACTACAACCAAAAGACATCTACTATTAATGTTGTTTACTCCATTTGATGGCCATGACAGCCAAAGGGCCAGGGTTGTCTGATGCATATTGTATCTTTAGCCTAGTATATATCCTTATTTGCTGCATTGATATGATGCCCGATTTTCTGTTGGTGTCCCAACCATGTCTGGGTCATGTTTTCAATAACCAGATGGTTTGGTCTTGGATTCATCTTAGATTTTTAAAGAGCAAGATGGTTTGGCTTTGAATGTTACAGCTACTAGCTTCTAGGAAATGACCCAGTAGTGGCTGCAATATAGATGACAGTAGAAGCAGTTGGAGACTGTGAGGAGTAAGGGCTTTTAAAAGCTACATTTTTCCTTATGAATATCACAATGCATCTAAAATGCATACACTGGTATTATAATTATATCAGATATGGATGTCTTGCATCGTATGAGACAACATATGGGGCCCCTTGTGATCCATCTAACTTTATCACACGATAAGCCCCCTTGTGGACTTTGTTCAGTTCTTCTTTGGGCCATCCATGCAGTGTCTTACAAGAGGTGGTTTCTGACTTGATGTGAATATCTTTATTCATGGCTGCTCAATCACAGCCTTCTAGTTTTTAATTGATGTTATTTGATGTTTTTCTGTTTACACTACTATGACCGACATTTGATGCATATATCTGATGGTTCTTAGTTGTGTTGAATCTCTCCAAGTACATGTTAGTACTATTGCAAATCCTGCAGAGGCATCATTCTTTGAATCATTTGAAGCAGCACACTCCTTGAATGGTTTGTCAAGCACCCTAGCAAAGGTATCATTCATACACATTCTCGATGCTCAAAAAGGTCGTAATGTGGGAGCTACCTGTCTATGATTTAAGAAGCCATTCATCTGTTGGCCATACCCCAAAATCTCTCAATCAGTTGAATCTGACCTGCTGCTCATTTGCCTGCAAATGAATGATTTAGTCAGTGTTCCACATTTGAAAAGAGAAATTTAATTGTATGGATAAGATTTCCTGATGAGGAAGAATTTTAGGCACAACTTATTCATGCTTCTATAGGTTCAACAGCCTTGATCATTAATATTGGGCTCGCATGTACGTTTTGCTGGACAAAAGATTGGGGTTGTTTAATTTGGTTGAGCATTTTATGTTTCATCTGATATTGTTTAGAATCAGAAACCATTATCTCTTTTTGTTCTTTCAATATAAAAACTTGGAGTTCAAGCACCACCAGTTCGAATAGATAGCCAAGCAAAAACCGGCACGAGCACTTCGGTCGAGGGTAGAGTAACTTGTAGGAATTGACGGTACGCAAATAGGATTCCTGGTTAGAGAATTACGAACGAAACATGAAATTTTACAACACTTAGGCTCGAAAATGGCCCGTCGGGAGCCCGGAAAGTGAAACGGCTGCGGGAAAAATCGAAAGTCAGCAGGAGCACTTCGCTTGAGGGTAGAGTAACTTGTATGAACTAACGGTTCGCAAATACGACTCCTGGTTAGAGAATTATGACCGAAACATAGGATTTCAAACACTTAAGCTCGAAAACAGCCCGCCAAGGGTCCGGAACGGGAAATAGCCCCCGGAAAAATCGGAAACCGGCATGAGCACTTCCCTTGAGAGTAGAGTAACTTGAAGGAACTGACGTTTCGCAAATATGACTCCCGGTTAGAGAATTATGAAAGAAATATAGGATTTCCAACACTTAAGACTCGAAAACGGCCCGCCGGCGGCCCGGAACGGGAAACGGCCGCGGGAAAAATCGAAAACCGACACGAGCACTTCGGTCGAGGGTAGAGTAACTTGTAGGAACTAACGGTTCGCAAATACGACTCCCGGTTAGAGAATTACGACCGAAACATGGGATTTTCCAACACTTAGGCTTGAAAACGGCCCGCCAGGGGGCCCGGAATGTGAAACGGCCGCGAGGAAAATCGGAAACCGGCACAAGCACTTCGCTCGAGGGTAGAGTAACTTGTAGGAACTGACAGTTTGCAAATAGGACTCTTGGTGAGAGAATTACGACCGAAATATTATATTATTATTATATAGGTAGGGCCCACACAAGTTCTTCTCCTTTATAATCTTATTATAATAATAGTAATATATAGATTATATTATTATATAGGTGAGGCCCACACAAGTTCTTCTCCTTTATAATCTTATAATAATAATAATAATATATAGATTATATTATTATTATATAGGTGGGGCCCACACAAGTTCTTCTATTTTATAATCTGATAATAATAATAATAATAATGTATAAATTATATTATTATTATATAGGTGGGGCCCACACAAGTTCTTCTCTTTTATAATCTTATTATAATAATAATAATAATGTATAGATTATATTATTATTATATAGTGGGACCCACACAAGTTCTTTTCTTTTATAATCTTATAATAATAATAATGTATAAATTATATTATTATTATATAGGTGGGGCCCACACAAGTTCTTCTCTTTTATAATATAATAATAATAATGATGATGATGATGATGATGATGATGTATAGATTATATTATTATATAGGTGGGGCCCACACAAGTTCTTCTCTTTTATAATAGTGGTAAATGTGAAACAAGGGTATTTTGGTCTCAACGAAAAGTAGAAAGGAATGGAATGGTCATTCCTTCTCATCCCCAATGGAATGGCCATTCCTCTACATTAGGGAATGTGATTCCGAAAGTAATGGTCATTCCGCTAATTTTTTGCGAACCAAACGCTGTAATAACCATTTCGTTGGAATGACCATTCCATTCCGACATTCATTACAACGAACCAAACGCTACTATAGATTCAAGGTTGGCCAGGTTGATCGAAAATGGACATGACTCGATAATTCATCCTTCTGGTCGGTTCTCAAATGAATAGGTTTGTAGGTACAAATTGTAAAACACGAAAATATTCATATGAAGACATTTCCCAAGGTTTTTAATCTGTAGTTCATCCTATTTTTGATCTCTCAGCCCACCTATGATTAAGTTCCCTCTTCACGCGCACCACTTATTTATGATGCGATTTAATCATTTAAAACATATGATAATTAATAATAATATATAAGATTCTACTAATCATGCTATAAGTAATGGGCCTAATTTTATAGTGGGGCCAACTGACATCGAAGTGAAACCTAAGGATTTGTCACTGGAGGGGATACATGGAGCACTGTCCCAAATATCATTCGGTTGGCTGCACTTAAGAGTGAGATGGAGCTCTAGACATCCCACTTGGCCACTTGTAGAAAGCATGTGGCCGGAGAAATGACAAGGATCCGGATTGGAAACTATCTCCTAACGAGCCTACTAGCTCTATAGACCCCACATGGGCCTATCTTTGATAAGTGCAACCTTTTTCACACTCTTGGCTTTCCATGATCCGCAGTGGCGGCTCCAGGTATTCGAGTCAGTGATTGAGGTCAACAAAAGACTTATATTCTGCAAATCGTATAAATTTATTTTTTCCTTTATCAATATTTGTCATCTACTTTCGATAATTCGACAAGTATAATATAAAATTATCAAATAATCTATTTCCGATAATCCGATAAAGATATAATATTGAATTCTAAAAATTAAAAAAAATTAATACATTGTTACTAATAGTTGTTAATAAAAAAAATTCAAATACATAAACTCCTACAGCTGCCCTCAACAGGTTTTCATGTGTTGAAATCATTGCATAATATATTCATTATCAACACACTAGCAACCACATATTTTTCAATATGTAACCAAACAGTCATTCATCCATTGATCTCCTATTCGGTTACGCAACCTGTTATTTACGTACTTCATTGCTTAAAGGCCTTTTCTACCGTGGTAGTTACTGCTAGTAAAATCAATGCTGGTTTTAAAAGGAAATAAACCAATTGGTATACGATATCCTTCTTTGTCTCTACTGATTTTCTAGCAATGTCACAAATTCCTTTAAGTTCTAAAAACTTGTTGCTAGAGCGCATTTCAGTAATGTGGGCCTATTAACTTTATTTAATTTTTGGTAGACAATTGGCCCATTGACTTAGGCGGTTGGTATTCTATGGTGACTTTTGTTCACTACCACAGCAACAAAGAAAAAGTGTAAAGTTTGTTAATGTGGAGTGAAACTCTTAAATTGAGTGGGGTCAAAAGCTTCCTATAAGTTCAATTCATGAAATAAAATTTTTTATTTTTAAATGCTTTTTAGGATCTCAGTGGGGTCAATTGACCCCACTATGATATATGTGGAGCCGCCCATGATGATCCTGCATCAAGTCGTAATTTTACACTCATCAAATCTTAAGTCACCATTGTATGTATAGAATCTAAAAATTAGTTAATGGTTAAAATGTCATTGAACTTTAAGGCTTTTAAATTGAGGGCAAAGATAGTATGAAGAGGCCGAGGAAGATTTTGGCTGATCCTTGCCATAAGGAAGACTCCCCATCTACACTCCCTACATCAAAAAGCATGCATCTAATTAGGCCCCACAAGCTGATTGATAATTTCATAAAAAAATTCATGACAAATGATTAACTCGAGACAACCCAATGATAAGGGTATCTCATCTCACACAGTTGCCCTAGGCTGTCTCACATGATATGTACCACTTACGCACCTAGCGAAAAATGACAAACACAGTCTTCCGCATTATTCATCATCATGTGTTTTTATCATACAACCAATCCCATGGTGGGACCAAATTCTACAGGGGTAAATTTGAGGTTACCCCACCTCATACAGTGGGATGAGGAGGGCTTTTATTTTAAATCACTCAGATTTTTCAATGGGCGTGTATTCCACTATGAAGTTATACTCCTTTCAACTCAGTATCTGAGTCAAAGCAACAGTCTGAGCACAAGATCATATATTGGAAGCATCCTTAAATGGGCCCCACACGACACTCGGGTTGAAAAGAGAGTACCCACATCTATGCACACATTTTTACCCGACAGGCACCTCTCCAGAGGTTATAATTAGTTAGTTAAGCTCTAAACTCCCTAGGGACCTGTTGGATACATGTCAATCAAGTGGATGGTTTAATGGATGGTCCTCATTTTTCAAAGGAGAATTATCTGTGCCGAGAGTTTATTCTCTTAACACTGCCCATTCTTCAAAGGTGGATCCGGATTCTGGTTCGGCTCCAGTTCAGACTCGGAACTGGAACCGAGCCCGGACACTGTTTCGGTTCCATGTCCGAGTCCAGAAGGTCATGTGGTAGCTCCCTTCAGCAGCGCTCATGCTAATCCACGCTTTTGTAATGCCTTTGTGGCCTGTCACGGGGTTTCATGAGCATGCAACTTCCTGCAAAGCAATCGAATAGATATGTACTATTTTTCCATCATTCTCTAGCTTGAGGAATTCTATTCAAAATCATAAAACAAGTACTGGAACTTCATAGAGAATATTGAAAAAGAACTCCAATTTTTTTATATAAATACTACGTGCACAAGAAGAGGAGAAAAATATTTATCAGACTACAAACATATATCATCACAACAAACCAACAACTTCCACTTGTTTATTTGATTGGATCTCAAACACATATATATATATATATATCATCACAACAAACCAACAACTTCCACTCTGTTTATTTAATTGGATCTCAAACGCTAGCCAACTCAAATTTACAACAACCACCCACTTGAATCAAAAGACACTCAATACAAGAACCAAGCTAGCAGCGCACACACCCTGTTCTAAGCTAACAAGTGAAGCACCAGAAAATTAAGAAACGCCATGAGTCCCCACTTTAAGGATGAGTTGTGCAATATGAAGAAATATCATAGCAACCCATACAAGTTTTTTAACTGCAGGGACCAATCTGGGTACTCGAGGGAGAATGAGCGAAAGAAGAAGCAGAGCTAAGCCAAAAGTGAAGGTCGCTGAGACAGAGCAAACGTAAGCATTCCAGATAAGAATGTGATTACCATGAGCAGCACTCTTCTCTAGTAGAAGATCCAGAAATGCAACTGCAGAAACTGTAACAGTAGGAACAGCAACCCCGAACATTTCCTTCTGGGCTGCTTTGATTTCTGGGGACACTTGTGGGCGATCTGCTGTCGAGATTTCAATGGTGGTTTCTGACATTATTTCAGACTTCAGAGAGAGAGAGAAGAGGGAGAGAGAAGAAGTGGGCTATGAACGTGATGTTAAATAGAAGAGGGCTTTTATACACGAAATGGTATGCACAAAATGGAAGCACCCAAAGAAGAAAAGGAAGGTTCCTTTGTTCAAGTCAGAGGTTCCTCAGTAAATTTGTATCCAGGAAATGGAAGTATACCCAAAGGATTAAGAGAGAAAACTTCTTACCTAATGAGGGAACCTTCCTCAGTTTGTCACCATCCATCACAAATTCATCTTTATTCTCCATGGCCTCGTTTCCCATCTTTTCCTGATTAATTCTTGATAACGATGGGGGGTGTTCATGGCCTGGGTCAGGCCCCAACTTTTAAAATATGCGCCCAAGCCCGGGCCTAGCTCGATTTGGGCAATAAGTTCCTGACCTAAGCCCAGCCCCTCTAAAATAGATAAAGCCTGTGCCCGACCTATCTCAAGGTGTGCTGGGGTGGATTGATGTGAATTAAATCAATCCATTAAAATTACTGCAAGTGCACAGCTGTCATTTTGAGATAGTGACAATTACAGGTCAATCCCACAGGGAGCACTACTGAGTTAAAATTTAAATTTGATTTTTTTAATCAAAGATTAAAGAATAATCGAGACCTAAGAAAATCTAGAAGAATTCAGAAACAAACTAATCAAATATATAAAAAAAATAGATCGGAGCATCCAGAATCCACTAAGCAAGATAATTAATCCATCGTGCAATCATTCTACTATTTGTCTCAATATAACTCAGATTAGAAACAAATCAATGTTTTGGATCCGGAGGATTTGTCTTTTGTAAAAACCAGATTTTAATAAAAAGAATAAGATCACAACCCAAGACCTCCTTCACCTCATAAAATAATGAAAAATCATAAGCATGACTCATCAAATTAAGCATAAACTATCAAAGGATCTTAACCCTAAGCATAATCTATCAAAATAAGTATAAATCATCAAACTATTTTCATTAGAAATCAAAATAGAGGCGGCCTAAGGCATGAAGACAGATCTATTATTCTAATAGAGTATGCATTTAAAAGAGAAAATAAAGTAAATAGAAAAATCACATAGATTAAATTAAAGATCTACTTAGCTTCATCTGTGTGCTCCAATCCAGA
The DNA here is from genome assembly GCA_012931725.1 of Litsea cubeba. Classification (NCBI taxonomy): domain Eukaryota; kingdom Viridiplantae; phylum Streptophyta; class Magnoliopsida; order Laurales; family Lauraceae; genus Litsea; species Litsea cubeba. The sequence goes on along the minus strand of CM022951.1, from coordinate 48,467,061 downwards.
AATCTAGCCAGCCATTGAAAAGAACTCCATAAGTAATTTCATTAATAGCATCTCCTTGTACAATGGTCTCTCAGAAATCTCTCTTCTAAAATTCCTAATTTCTGAAACAGGGCTTCAGAATACCCAAAAATAATTCTTAAATTCTATTAATTAGGAAAAGAAAAAAATGAGAGAGAATAATGGTGGACGTCCAAGGGAGGGAGTGTCTCGCTTCCTTTTGGTTCCTATTATAACTCCGGTTATCTTACATATACATTGAATATGGACTTTTTCTCTGCAAATTTGATTTATCTTCATTGATAAGGTATATCTCTTATCTTGTTTGAATTTGAATGAGGTGGAAGCTTCTGGAAACCTCTGGATGGCTTGACTAATCTTTAGATGGGGTCCCACAAGGGATGTGCAGCAATTGATTATCAACGGTGTGAATTTAATTGCAATCCTGTCTAAAAATGAATATGAGAATCTCCAGGTTTGTAACTTTGTCAATTTAGCTCTGATTTGCACATTTTTAGGCTCCACAGATATCTACTCTGAATAAGCTTTCCAACGGTAGGTAAATTTCATCGATCTGACGGTTGGAATGAAAGTTATGGCCATTTGAAGATGAGTTATCCTAAGAAAAACGGGATTAACTTTTTAAATTTGATTTGCAAATGATTCTTTCTCTCCACAACTCTTATTTTCCAAAGGAGATCAAATGTGGATGATTCAAACTCTTCTTCTTTTATTCCAATCATAATTGTACTCTTTGGATTATCCATTAATAATTTCAAATCTCCAACTACTGCGGATCTTGCGATGTAGGACATTTCATCTGCTTGAATATATAGTGGGCCCTATGAGAAGTCTTCTATTGCAGTTAGGATTCTTCAACTGACATGATGAGTGGACCCCTCCTTTGATTGATATTCACATGGCTTGTGTGTGGGGTCCACGTGGTGAGTTCTTCTTTTCAAACTTCAATTCAGCAATGCAGGGCCCATGGTGACTATGTGTGCTTGAATGTGGGTTCTATGACAGAGGCCTGCAATTCTCATTTTCTGCACATTTTAATTCAACACATCAAATATTGAAGAGCTCATATTGAAGCGGGACCCATCCGGACAAAGTCCTACTCCAAATGGGATTCTTCGAAGAAGATTTGCAAAACATTCTAAATTAATGCAGAAAATATATGAAAAGTATGAAAATTCAGGTTTCTAGGTGAAAATGCATGAAATGATGGAATTAGATGAAGAATGACGCTTATTCGCCTAATTAAACCCCTAATTCATTATAAAATGATGCGTAAATGTACAAATTCCTGAACTCAACACAACCCCCAACCAGCATTTTGCTAGTCCCTTAGCAAAAGTTGCGAGCAAAAGTTTTGAAGTTCTTTGACTTAATCTAAGAAAGAAAAGTAAATATGAAAACAAAACCACTGTTGCTGGTATTCTCGGTTGCATTTAGCGTATGCAACAAGCTCTTAAGCCCCTAGGTTCCCCTTAGTGGACGAGTTGTGCCTCGTGAGGGTTTGCAGTGAATCTACCCACAAAATTCTTTTTTTTCTTTTTTGAAAAAATGTGGATTTTGTTTTGACTCTCAATTTGAGAGATGTTTTGCTTGGTCTTACTCTATGTGGAATCATTCCTTTGTGATTTCGTACGTTTTCGAACAAAAATTGATTTTTTTAGATTTTCTCCCTCGCATCTATTTAGGGTTCTACTACTGTGATAAGGACTTATACTTGCTTGAATGTGTTGATTTATGATAGTTGTATCATTTTCTTTTTTAAATATTGATATAGAAAAGAGGTATGATCATGCCGATTTTGTATTCATAGTGATTTTGAACATGACAAGAACAATATGTTATATGTGATCTGTAGCTCCTATGTAGTTCATGGAAGAGGGGTTAGTGGGGCCAAACATGTTCAAACTAAATCAATCCATCGATCGCCCCAAATGAGTAGAAAATCCAATGGCTAACTTTAATTCTGCCGAGGTGTATTTTGCATGAACTTTCAACATTAACTTTCAACCCATTAATGATTACAAATATGACCAATTCCAATATGATGAATTCTCATTGTTGGAGGCCTGTATGTAGTTGTAATCCCAAGCTTCTTAATCTGACACTTAAACAAAGGTATGCAAAAGACATATTGGAGGTGAATGTGAAAGTCCAAGGGATCCTTACCCTAGAGGGGGGGGGGGGGGGGGGGGGGGGGGGGGGTTGAATAGGATGAGCTACACTTTATGACTAATTATGATTAATTTTAACTTAATTAAAATAAACTTGTCACATGTGATGGTTAAACAAACAATATACGGAAGCTTAAATAAATAATCACCACATTGCAATCACCATAACACCATCATTTATAGTGGTTCGGCCTCAATGCCTACATCCACTACCGGCTTGTGATCCAACACCCCACCGGATTTTTACTATGTATGCTTTTGAATAGGCTAAGCAATAACCTTTACATAATGCTTTTCTTAGGCTAAGCAATAATCTTTACAATCAAAAGATTTTCTTTCTCAAAGAAGTGTCTTCACAAACACTAGAAGAGAAATATTTTAAGCTCAGTTACAATGCCTCTAAAATAGGCGGATATGAAATTGATAATACAAACTCACACAACACACTAAGTAATGCAAAGATGAATGCTCATGATGTGTGTGTGTGAAAACTTCAATCAAGTTAAAAAGTAAGCTCAATCAATTTATGCTTAAAGCAATTAAAAGTTTAATGCACACAAAGATATGATTGAAGTCTAATGCAAATCACATGTAAGACAATTAACTTGTAAATGATATGAAAATCAAAAGATCTCAAGTTATATGAAATTAATTAATTCTAAACATGTGATGCATGAGGATTTGTTGTTTTCAAAAATAAAGAAGTTTAACAAATAATGGTCAAAACATTGAAAACAACAAATAAAGATTCAACCAAGCAAATTGATCATGCAATCAAATAACTCAAAGGTTTTAGTAAAGCATGATAAGTGAAACTTTAAAACAAGACTTGGTTTGAAAACAAGGGTCAAGAATCCAATCCAACTTAAATCAAAGATTAGGAGAAGTGATGGATCCAACACATCATAGTTAACATGCTAAAATTAATTTACCAATAATTTAAACAAGGCATGAAAAATATGATTAAGAAAACTAAAACTCACTTGTGATTTAACTTCATTAATCCAAGCTTTAGCTTTCACTAATGACCCCCTTGATCTCTCTTAGTTCATCCCCGTTTTCTTCTCTCCAAACTCCTCAAAAAGTGCTTAGAATCTCCAAAATGTTCAACTTTTTTTCAATGGGAATGAACTCATATTTATAGACAAAAAGTGACTTACTGCGTGTCCTCGGTCGACCCCCTGCATGCCCCGGTCGACCTGGCCTTAACGGTAAAAAATCTGACCGTTTGAAAAATAGAGCCGTTGGCTCTTTCCCGGTCGACCACACTGTGGGTCGACCCCTTGGACCTTTTTTCCCATTTATTCATATTTTAAAGAGATTTCTTTGTGAGATCTTTGGGCCAATAAATCAAGCATGGAAAAATGATTTTAAATTATTCTAAGTATTTTAAAATCATAAAACATAAAAAGCCTAAAATGATTTGAAATTTTAAAAACCATAGGCTAGCTTGATTTATAAAACTCTTTTTCAAATAAAATGCATCCAATGTTTAAATCCAAAACATGCACAAACTATAAGATTTGCAATATTTAAAACAATGCATGTATAAAACCAAATTTCAAGATTTTCTAAATCAATGCATGTGTGTGAATTCAAATGATGAATAAAATGAATGATGCATCCATCAAATTGCAATAAACAAAATCCTAACAGAATGTAGTGGCCAAACTTTGGGCAATGAAATGCATACAGCTGATAGTGTCACAAAGGTGGTGGGGGGTTATGGGTCCAATTGCTTGGATTTGAATCATGTGCAAATGTTAGGCAGTCTGTTTGTTTGCTTTCATACATCATAAGAATTATTTTCAGGTAAATGTAGAAATTAATAAAGTAATGCTCTTTTGATCATAAGAAAATTTTGATTATATGATAAAATTTTTTTCGCCCTTTCTGGCACATGAATATTTTTTTCCCCAAACTACTGATCTTTCCTCTACAGTCTACAGTACACTCATTTGCTGGTCATTTTTACCATCTTTGTTTATAACTTGCAAGTTGGAAGATGCACTATACTTTTTTTTTTATTTTGCTGATTCAAGTCATGGAAACACACCATATACTTGATACCACTGGTATTGTCCTACTATAATAAATGATGCTGACATGCTTTTGTTATTCCCTTCTGCCTGCAAACACTCAAAATCATTTATGGGCTTAGATGGCTACCTGATGGCATAACTATTCGCGTTAGATCCTCCTATTCAAATAGGGAAGCCCGCTTTTAGGAATTATATTTGTGTAGTTGCTAGAACAACGTGGTTTCGCCGTGACTGAGCCCTACTTCTTGGTTACGGTCACGTAGCTTCCGTCTAATTGAAATATTTTCCCTTGCATTAGGCATCTTTCAAGCTTCATATTATAGAAACTTAATGAATTTTATTAACAGGTATAGAGAATAAAATGCAATGGCTAGGAGATAAATAACAGGTATATAGAATAAAAGGCAAATGCAACACATGTGGGCAATGAAGACGACTACTATAGGTATCACCCTTTGGCGTATCTTCAATATTTTTAAAAATTTAAAAACATTGCGATTCAACTTATTAAAAGCTATATAGCTTTTCACATTAATCTTGGGTATACAATAGATTAATGTTTCAAGTTTGTTAGGAGTATTGGGATTATAATTAAAATTCACAACATTTGCTTCTGCAAACATGTTAGGCAAAAATTGGTAAAGAGATATCAAAAGCGGCAATTGCACAACGTGAACGACGAGAGCATGAGCAAATTTTAAAGCAAAACACTAATTGACATTCAGAAAAAAAAAATTCCAATAGATACAAGTGTAAGACTCATATGAAACAGAATCATTTTCGAATATCTAAATCTTCTAACCCATGTTTTGTTGTAATTGGTATCTTCATCTAGCTTTTTATGTAAAAGGTTCAACCTCTCCGAGACAGCAACATTGACGTCCATGTTCACGAGGTAAGTCTCCATAAAACTACGAAATTTATACAAACCGTTTTTATGACCCCTAATACATTTTATGTGTTATTTAATAGGTAATATAATGCCAGTAGTAGTAGAAGCAATGGCTAGGAAAGGAAAAGCAACGTATATGGGCAATGGAAAGGAAAACTCACATGTATATTCTATCTTTCATTTGAACAAAAAAATACCGCGATTCGACTTATGACACTATTTTTATGGATGTGCTATTAGTGCTTTAGTAGTACTACTGTTACAAACATAATCATGACATAATATTTTCTTCTATGCATAATGTAGCCACAGTCTAGTAGAGATATATCAAAAGTAACACTAGCGCAACGTGCACGATGAGAACGAGAACGACTTCTTCGGGATACAAGTGTAAGATTCAGTGCTGTGCAATCAGATCAATACTTGCCAAATTATACAAGTTTAATACTATTTGATTATGCATGGTAGTCTTTTTTAGGAAAAAACAAATTACATGCAAAATGGGGAGAAATCAATGCCATGAGTTTTTTTTTTTAAAAAAAGGATAGTAGCTGATGTAGATTTCAATTAAAAAATTTTCAACTTAGCAGTTTGATGTCTATTTATAGGTACAACCGCTACAAGAAATAAACAATGGGATTGTCCATGACAACACGACCCATATGCATGAGGTGCTTATATCTACTATCATAAGGTCGTACAATGATCGGCTTTATTAATTTCTCTAACACACTTTTGATTATTTATTACTCAGAAGGACTTACGCACATCAAACATAATTGCTCAATTAAGGCAGAAGTCAAGCTCTACAGACAAGGGAAAAGGAAAAGCCAAATGTGCTACAGAAAAAGAAAATCATGTGGTAATATACTTTGTTTATTACCAAAGCTCTATGGATTTTCTAGGAACCCTGTTTATTACCCCTGAAGCAACTAAGAATTTTATAGATTTTCTACCTTCTTTTATTGTCTGTCTCTTTTTTTATCTACTTTAAAATTCTCCATTTATAAATAGAGCCACTTCGAGATAAAAATGTTGGAGTTGTAATCCAGGAAGAGCAGAATATGACTCCCATCCGTATTTGTGAGGTACTTCATACTCTTTATATATAGACCATGAAAGTAATAACCAAACATTGATACCCTTTCCAATCAAGATAAATTAAAAAAAATAATTTAGTTAAATAAATGTTGCCGATGTTCTAGGTAACCAACGGTAATATGATATCAAAAGAAAAATTGGCCCAACGCGCACGACCAGAACGAGAGAGAAATCTAAAGCAAGGTAGTGCTTATTAATTGAGACAACGGTCGCAAGTAGAGAGAAATAACAAATGTGTTCAATCGGTACCACATGCTAGCTCTACTTCTATAAAACAATCTGTAGAAAAGCGACAAAGGGTCACACAAACTTCTACGTCTCTCTCTTTAAGCCAATCACATCTTCCCCTCCACAAACGAATTGGTAAGACTTTTTTTTCTGGATGAATTGCATCTCCCAGATTTGTATTGTCACACCCTGAAACCGGGCCCTGCAGTGATCCGACCTCGGGATGCGAAATTTTGGGATTAATTAAAATTTTTGATGTATTTCCCAAGATCCGCATGAATGAGGATAATAAAATTCCACACAAACTGAACATATTTTCGCGGAAGCTATTCATGGTGCTGCGACCCAGAGTCCGTGGCCATAGGATTCCACATCGCACTCGACCAATATCATAAAGCCATCATATAAGCAGACTGTGAGACTGGCACAAATCATAATTCAAAGGATACTGAGCTGGTAGTAACATGACTATTTTATTTCCCACATATGTTAAAGTTACAAAACACAAGTGTCTTCATTACAACTCCCATGAAAAAGGCTAATCAAGCCATACAAAAATAATATCCAACTAAATAGAAATATTACCCCCAATAATTAGATACGAACTCCGGTGCCAAACTTGACATCTAGATGATATCAATGGGCAGCCTCTCACGTCAAACCGGCAGCTCAACTGCCTCCTCCGATCAAACACCTAAAAACTGAAGGAGAGAAATCTGGCACCAAACAAACAGGGTCAGACACGACGGTCTGGAAAGCAAATAAACAAGTAATAGGGTGGTGAACATTTATAAAAATCTTAAAAATCAAATTTGATACATTTAAAGTTAAGGCATATATGAATAACCAATGTAGTCAAGTAAACACTTTATGGATCATTAAAAATATAAATAAAATAATGGTAAACGAATAAATCAATGGCAATCGAATAAAACACTAATCAATTAATAATTCGATGACGATCAAATAAATCAATGGCATTCGATAAAAACATTGGCAAACCACACGTAGCTATATTCTCCTATTACCGAAGTAACAAGAGCATACAGAACCGTAGCCATTACACGTGGGACCGGAAACAGAATTAGAACCGTAGCCACATACAAGTGGGACCGGCAGATCAAAACCGTTGCCATGGTCGGTACAGACAGAATTCAAGCTGCAGCTGGCAGACAAATTAAAGATCCCAAGCTGGGTGATCAGCCCGACAAGGTGACCTAAGTCTAGTGGTGCCTTTAGTTTTTAAAACCTGAACCAATACAAATCAAAATAATAACCCCTTTGGCTCATGGGCTCACACTACAAGGCTCTGGCCCCATCTCGCCTCGAGGTTTTATTCTCAAAATACCAGTCCCTTTGGCTCATGGGCTCGCACTACAAAGCTCTGGCCCCATCTTGCCTCGAGGTTTTATTTTCAAAATAGTAGTCCTATTGATGTATTTCCGAATGTGGCGAACCAATCAATTCTCCTTCTAAATTGATTCGAAGAAAACATACGAATTTCCATGGTAAACCACTCAAATACACATCAAAGTAATTTGTATAAAAATCATATGATCAATCCTTTCAAACATGGAAAACCACATGATTCTATATCAAATCACCGATGCTATTCAAATTAGTTTACCGAAGAATACATATACATTTTTCTGATCTGGAATGGAATAGAATAATGTAGAATGACTTAATGACTTACCAAGGAACCATCTCAATACACACTTAGCCTTTAAACATTGATTAATAAAAGAATATGTTTGATGCCAATGAAAATCCACAACATTTAAAATGATAAAGTGCGCATTGAGACTTGAAAGATTCCCAGGTAATTCTCTCATTGTTCTCCTTCCATCTCACAATTTTCCAAGTATCACAATTTACCCAAAACTTTCATGGGCTTTAAGGCCTTAAAGGGAGATTAATGGGCCTCAAAACAAATAGGATAGATGGGATGAAATGGGCCTAAAATAGGTCTATAAATGACCCATAAAACAATCCCAAACAGGCCCCCAATAAAACCCATAAGGACAGCCCAAAACATCACAAAAATGGGCCCTGGACAGGTCTGGGCTCGCTCGAGCGACCCAGGGTCTGCTCGAGCGAAGCCCAGACAGAACCTGGTCTGCTCGAGCGGCCCACTGGGTCGCTCGAGCGGACTGGGCCCTGTCCAGTCCGCTGAGAGTGCAGAAATGCACTTCTTCCTCCAATTTCTGGTTTTTTTTCTCCTTTTTCCTTCTTCCTTACTCACATGATTCCACATATTTTTGGGCTCATCTTTCTATTTCAATTCCATTAAAACACTAATACACTAAATCATTCCAATTAATCCCAATCAATCATATAAAGACAACTTTCCTTCATTCAACAAGATACTAAATTTTGAAGAACAAGAATTGAATCAAAGTGATAAAATAGAGAATGAATATTTAAGTTCTAACAAAAACCATATATCAAATGAAGTAACATAAACCATAGCTCAAATCATTAAAAGATTGAATCCATAAATCATAAGGAAAATAAAACATAGAATGAGGATAATGAGAAATCATTCATATATACACAACCATCAAATTAGTTGAATATTTACTTGCCTTGGGTCAAGAGGAGATGCAAATCACTCTATGATGGTCCTCTATAGTCTCAAGCTCCAAAATCATAAAACCCCCAAAAATAGCTCAAAAAGAAGCCCTAGAAACCAACCATTTTCAAATCTCCATGAAAACTCTTTGCATGGATGACAAAAACATTCTAAATGGTTTGGAAAACCAAGATTTGAAGAAAGAAAAGCTTTTGCTCACCTTTGGTAGCTCAAACAAGGAAGAAAGGCTTGGAAAAGTGGTCTCTCCTAGCTCAAATCTTTAGAAAATAGTATCTTTGGAAAGCTTGGAAGGTGGGGAAGAAGATGAGAAGATCATTCCCTCACTTACCACTCAAGATGGGAGCTTTCAAAGAGGAGAGAGAAAGTGCTGGGAGAAAACCCTAGGCTCCTCTCTTCATTGCAGGAAAATGAAAGAATGGGGAAGAAGAAGAACCCATTGGCTTTATAAAGGGTTAAGTGGGCTGGGCCCCATGGGCCCCAACATAACAAAGGCTGAAACTCACATTTGTGGGTCCAGAATGAGATCGACGAAGGAGACAAAATCGATCAACGAAAAATCTAATTACCAAAAAGTATATTTTCCCCAATTTCTGAAATTTTCGAAATTCAAGTACAGATTTAGTGTGAAAGGTCAATTTTGCCCTTTTCCTCGAAAACATATTTTCTGATCAACAAATCAAAATGGTCAAAACATGAAAGTTGTTAAAGTTAATAAAATGAGTCAAAAGGAGCAAAATTTTTAATTTTCCGAAATAAGAATAATTTCTCACAAAAATACAAATCATATGGACCGGGTCAAACCAAGGTCAACGGTCCTCAAATCTCCAAGGCTATGGAAAAATCTAGTCAAACTCCAAAAATTAGGTTAAACCAACTCTAATTTTGCTTAAAAGCTAGACCACGATTAAAACAATACTAAACAAAAGAACTGGGGGTCGGGGTCTTACATGTATATTTCAGATATACCCATTTTTCTAACTAAATCTTACTTAATTTTGAAAGGCCTACTCTTAACGACCAAGTGGAACTATGTTGTGACGAAGAATTGGATGATGAATTGGAAGATCCTGTGAGTTCAGAGGGACCTATAAGACCTCACATAAGTTTAGGAAGGCATTATCTTGGCAATATGGATATTCTATGCCCTCATTGTTCAGCCCTACATTGGATGGATGAGAGATTGACAAAATCTTCTAGAAGTCGTCCATTATTTGGCACTTGCTGTTTACAAGGAAAGATATGGCTACATATGCTTATTACACCCCCTCCACCACTTCGAGCATTGTTTGATGGGAATGATGATCGATCAAAGTCATTTCGAACACATGCTCGAGTGTACAATGCAGCCAATGCTTTCACCAGTCTTGGTGCCACATTATATCCAAGAGTACTTACTGGAAGGGGTCCTACATCTTTCACTATCCATGATGAACTTCGACATCGAGCAGGTTCACTACTGCCACAACAAGGAAAGGATGCATCATATGCTCAGCTGTATATTTATGATCCCACTTCAGCTTTGGAAGTTCGTAATCATAGAAATAAGCAGTTGAGAAGGGATGTTCTTGAAACAATTCAAGAAACTTTGTTGCAAGTCAATCCATTTGTGGATAAATTTCGTCAGGCATATGCAATTCTTGATCAACAGGATGTGGCCGGACAAACTTTACCTACCCATCTTCAATACAGTTCGTCAAAAGATCAGCGAAGATATAATTTACCAACAGCTGATGAAATAGCAGTAATTATACCAGGGGATGGATCTAGCGCCAGTGGCATGAGAGATATTATCTTACATTTAAGAGGAGATAATCAGTTAATGTAAATTAACGAATGTCACCCAGCATATTTGCCGTTACACTATCTATATAATATGGGAGGACAGTTTTTGAATCCTTAGACATTTTGGACCCTTGGATTTATGTACATAAATCCAAGGGCTGAGATTAAGAGATATATCCCCTCTCTCCAGACTCTCTCCACTATCCTCTTCGGATCTGTTATCTCTAACTGATTTTGGAACTGTGTTCTTTCTAATCTCCTAATCTAATTACACAGAATAGGAAAAAAAAAGGTTTCAAACTAGAGGAGGAGAAGGAAAGAGAGATATAGAATGGGGAAGAGAAGATAAGGAGATCCCACCATTTCCAAATGGCATTTTGGATCCTTCTCTGCCCTAATTCAATCGGTCTGAAGCCCCCCCTAAATCCCTTTAAATGGCGACTTATGCCTTTAAATCGACCACCAAGCGATCTCCGGTCCCCTCGCAGTCACTGACCGATTCGTCCGACTCCGATTCTTCCAACGGTCCGGCCTCCACCGCCTGTCCAGGAGCCTCAGCCGCTTCTCCGGCTGGTTTCCTCCGCCGGACACTGACGACGACGATCTCCCCAAAGGAAGGTTCATCAACACGGTCCTAGGGTCTGGATTTCCAGAAATTAGCCTTGATGATCTCGCAAAGGTGTTCTTTCTCACCGGAGAAGATGCGGAAAAGGGTTCCGAGATTGCGAGGGGGCTGTCAGGCCATCGGTGTCCTCTGTTGGACCGGGCGGTTCATCAACGAAGGTGGTGTCCACAGATGCGAGCCAGAGAAGAGGAAGGTCGGTTTCGAGGAATCATGGGAATGGGAATTTGGATAATAATTCGGGTTTGAAGGTTGTTTCGGATGGTGGTTCGAGGAGAAGACGCTCTGTCTCGGTGGCGTGGTATAAATGCAGTGATTCGGAGGTGATTTGCCTTTTCATGCTTATTCTTGATTTGCTTTTTTGGGTCATCATTTTTGTTCTGCTTTTGTGTTTTGGTTACTGTTTGGATGATTTTCTTTTGACCCTTTTACTGATTACGATGATATGGAATAGTTAGTTGCTTTGTATATTGTGCTGAGCAGTTCTTTCATTGAGAAAAAACACTTTACTTTTGTTCATTAAGTTCCTTTTATTAGATTAGGTTAATGATATTGATGGTGGAACGGTACGAGAATGTATGATTTGTATGACCAAGAGTAGAAAATTATCACAGTGTCCAATTTAAGTTGTGTTGCAGAAGTTGTTTGGTTTCACATCAAGAACAATGGATTGGGTTGCTAATCTTTTGCTTCTTTTAACAATAAAATCTCCAGGATTGTCTGCTTTTGTAGCTCCCCCTTTTAGTATTCATGCAAGACTTTCATGCAAGAAATCCACACGGTTTGACACAAAACGTGGTGCACCGTACCTTCAGGCACGGGCATTATACTAGTAGACCAATATAACTGGCCATCACACCAGGCATCTGCCGCGGAACTGGGAAAATAACACACTAAGGAAATCAAAGCTGCAGTTGGCTAAGAAATAGATTAGGGCCCCAAGCTAGTGGATCAAGCAGATGAGGTGGCCTAAGCTGTGTGGTGTCAACTCACAAACCCAAAGGGAGCTAATACACATAGTATGGTGAGGAACTACTCAGACAAGCTAAGTCAAGTACACACATGAACATAAAAGAGTAGTCCTCCCAAGGTACACAAAAGCTTATTGGACCACACCAATTAACAAAGCTGATCGTTTTTAGTCAAAACGAATTAATATCAAAATTGATTGTTTTTAGTCAAGACAAACTAAATAACAAACTGATTGTTTTTAATCAAAACGAACTAAAACCAGGCGATGAAAGCCAAAATGGGTAAAACTGACAGACCATAAGTCGAACGAGCGTAAAAGTGAAGCCTGAAAGAGTAAAACTGAACAATAAAGGTAAATCAGGCACATTCGGGCGAATCTAGGTATTACGATCAATTCCCACATATATGTCCCATTTCCATGTTGAGACCGCAGCATTTGGCACAACGTGCACGTAGATCCCGAATGCCGGATTGTTGTATTATTTGGTGCTACTAAAGTTCGGCAACATTCCAAGTATATAATGCATGTTATCCAATTAACGGAGTCTTATAACATGTTTCTGGGTTGGATTCCTGCATGGGTGCATCCTTTCATTGGTCTAATCATCAATGGCTGGGGATTAGAAATCAAAACAACATATTATCCAATGATAAAAACCATTTTCAGGCATCTCACAGGGCATGGAACAGCAAGTGGGTTCGCTCAAGCGAGCCCATTTGCTGGACTGGGCATCTCTCCCAGAGGCCCTGCTCGCCAGGCAACAACCTGCCTGGGTCTTTCCCTCTCTTTCGATGGCCATTTCCTTCTAACCTTTGGCCCCTTCCAACAAAACTTCTTGCATAAAAATCAGGCCTCCAATGCCCCTCCAAAACCAATATTTATCCTCCATAATCCACACCCATTCCAGCATATAAACCAATCACTAAATCAATCCATGCATTTCCCACCCAAAGGTTGGAGAAAAATAAGAAAGTCTAAAACTGATTGTATTGAGAAAGATATTAAGAAAAATTAGAATTTAGTATAAATTAAACTGCAATGGTGCTGCCCATGAGAGGCATTGACATTAAAAAAACACGCGAAACAACATAGCCATCTTCCTAACATTCAAAACAATCCAAACAATCAGAAAAGTAGGGAAAATGAACATTAGAGCATTTTCCACACATTCATAATAAAAAGGAAAAAAATTGAAACATCATATCCAAAATCTATACATTGAAAAAATAAATAAAATATGCACATTAAAATCATCTTCTATTCATTCAGAAGAAAGGAAAAAATATGAAACAAATGGTGAGGCAGAGAGAGGCTTGAGTTGATGATTTTTATCATATTGCTATCATCGGGGGCGCGAGAGAGAGAGATTAACTTTTGGAGGAAATAATTATGTGCAAGAACATTTACATACCTTTACAAAAAAAAAAGAAAATAAAATTGAAGTGGACATGATAGAGATATGGAGAAAGAAAGAGAGTGCGTGTTATTCCATCTTTTATACATACAATAAAAAAAAGCATATTATGGGGAAAATAAAAAAAGAAAAGAAAATTTTGAAATGGGAATGGTCGTGTCAAAGAGAGGAATCACAGTAACATTAGAGAATGGGATACTGAGAAAAATGAGCTTAATAAAGCTCGCCTATTAAATTTGATTTCACTAAAAAGGTTTAGAACTTTGAATCATAGAGATTTTGGGAAGGAATAATCATTCAAGGATATGAGCAACAAAAATTTAGGGAGTTCTTGTGGTAAAGTTTTATTGGAGATTTGACTTAAAGCTTTATTTGGACGATTAGTGTAAATTAAAGAGATTTTAGGATGAGGGATGGATATTGGTTGGTTAAGGAAAGTTAAGAATTTGATGGAGTTAAATTAGGATCCCGACACATAAAAGCCACGTGTGTTTTTTCTGTATTCTATCAAAAGGAAAGCTCTATGACTATTGACGTGGCACCCTTGAGAGCACCCTTTTTTACTTTGCATTAATCTATATCTATATCTATACCATATTAAAAAGGGACAGTTTATATGCCCGGTTCGGATAGGTCCGGATCGGTTTAGCGGTTTAGCGTTTTTTTTTTTTTTTTTGCAGCCCTACTTAAAGTGATTCGCGATACGATCCCGATTTTCAAAACTATGCATGCATATGTTTATTGACCGTCTGCAGACTGGGTGGTGGGTGTACTCCATCGAGCTCAGCGTGGATCGTGTGATGTGATGTACAACTGGTGCTAACCATGTTTGCCTGGATTGCTTTATTATGAGCGGGTTCGCCCGAGTACATTGTTCTTGGCCTATGTGTTGTACTCTATTGTTATCGTTGTAGCTACGGTGTTGTCTTTATATGATTCATGTGGTTTCCAATTATTTTCATGCTTATTGCGTAGCTTCCCGCTTATTGTTACTCACATGATCTTCTATGTCTCAATTCTTTATTGATGCATATTATGTTATTACTCACACTTATTTACCTGCCATATTATATGATATGATGATACTATGTTTGATGCTTAGGTACCGTCATATCGATGCCCTAATTGTCACGTCCCAAATCAGACTGCTCCAGCGGTTAGACGTCGGGGAGCATGATTTGGAAGTAAGTAAAAATTATATTTCCACAGGATCCGAGTGTGTGAGGATATAAAAATTATTGAAAATAGATAGGGCCTCGTGGATAGGTTTTTAAACTTTTGACCCACTTGATGCAGGGATCAACTATCCAGAAGGCTACAAACCCAATCCAGGATCCAATTCTCAAACTCATCAACCAATATCAGTAAATAACTTCTATCTAGAAGATAGATACAGCACCATACAAGCAGCCATGAAATCTACAACATGCAAGGAAGTAGATTATACCTTTAAAGCTCGGTTGTGCTCTAATGAAGAATTTGTTCTCTTTCTTTAATGATGAACTCTTTCATGAATCAAATCAGAATCTCCATGACCTCTCAGTCTTCCACGCTATGACCCGCATCAAATTCTCTTTTCTCAAGAAGATGGGTGGGATCTCCAAGAGAAATCAACTAGAAGCTCTTAAGTAAACTAGAAGAGGAACTAGAAGAGGGAGAAGAGGAAGGGTGTGCAACTCTTGCACAAAGGGAGCTAGACGTCCAAGGCTTGGGCGTGAATCCCTAGGTAGAACATCATGGACGTCCAAGCCCTTGTTTCCTCTATTTATAGCTTTTGCATCCTCCTCTTTTTTACTAATTAAAATAGAAGTCTCACTTCCATTAATAATTAGTAACTTACTATTACCACTATTAGAGGTCTCACTTCAAATAGAAATAGTAATTTCTATTTCCTTTTAGAGTTCAACTATAATTAATATCTTTCTAATAATTGGGTTAGCGTGGGGACCACTAGGGATTCCATAAAAAGCTGGCTCCAACTGGGACACCGGGCCCGCAGTTAATTACAAATAACTCCACTATATAAATGCAATTAAACTCCAGTTTATGAATAAATTACAAAGAATACCCTAAACTTCCCTATGACCACAAGTAGGCCCCTCCATCTATATATATGGATCAATTGAACCTGTCATCCAAATTAGATCCATATTTTATTATCCTTGAGCCCCAATTAATTATAGTGATCATCGGTACCTATCCAATTAACTCTTAATTAAGATGAGTGCGTACTTACCAATGATAAATTCATTAATTGGCACAAGGGGATAATGGGGATATATTTCATCTTGACCATTGAATGTTCCCATAATTCTACTATCACGTACCCAAACCACCGAGGTGTTGACCTACAATTGGCCTCACTCATTGGTGACTCAAAGTAAATGAATATATAGAAACTTGAGTTCATTAATGTCTCGGGATTATGAGGCTATTGATAGGGAATTATGAGAGCAGACCTTAAAATAAAGACAGTGTTTATAAGGTGCTTCTCATGGTCCTTCAATACATCAAATGTACCAGCACGATGATCAAGAATCTTTCATTCTGATGATCGAGATAAATCACATTATCTCATAGTAATCAAAATGCTGCAACCTTGTCAGATGAGATGTCCAATCTCACCACTCGTTGTGAAGATATTTAAGTATAAGATTTGCTATACATGTCTCCTGTATGTGGATCTCATCCATACACATGTATTACATCTAGTATACTTATGGACTCCGGTTCATCTCATGAACCATTATGTCAATTGTATTAGTTATGTGAGTAATTAATAAAACATCATTCATCTTATGAAATGAAAGCATGATTGTATTGATAAATAAAGAAATTAATCAATTTACTATATCATATACTGCATTGAGACCATATAAACTAACAATCTCCCACTTGGGCTCAATGCCAATTAGGGTTACATCTAATGCCCATCCCGTCTACAAGCTGCTCAAAGACTTAGTAAAGGGATCTCCCAAATTGTCGACAGAGGCTATCTTGGTGATTGCAATATCCCCTTTCTGCACAATCTCTCTGACCAAGTCTTACTCCCTCTGTACGTGTTTTGGCTCCTAGGTTCCTTGGACTGAGCGACTGCCCTGATGTTATCACAGTAAACTGTGAGCGGCTGTCGCGCCAAAAGTACGTATCCAAGTTCCATAAGGAGTCTTTTGAGCCAAACTGATTCCTTAGCTACTTCACAAGCCGCTACAGGTCCTTTAACTCCACAATGATGGCAAGTGGGAATTTATTCAGGACGTGACATATTCTTCTTCTTTGGAACTCTGTCTGCAACACTACCAACATGATTAATAACAACTGAATTTTTAACAAACAGTTTGTACCTTTCACTACAACAAGTTGCACTTTTAGCGACATTTTTTAGCGATGTTTTTATAAATTCGTCGGTAAAGATAACCATTTACCGACGTTTTTAATTTCGTCGGTTAAAATTAGACTTTTACCGACTGTTTTTAATAAAACGTCGGTAAAAGAACATCTTTTACCGAAGTTTTTTAGAAAAACGTCGGCAAAGGTCATTCTTAAATTATTTTTATTTTTTAAAAATCAGAGTTTTTTACCGACGAAAAAAAAAACGTCAATAAAAGTTTTTTAATTTTTATTTTATTTACCGACGAAAAGATCGGTAAAAATATTTTTTAGTTTTTATTTTTTATTTTTAATTTACTAACAAAAAAAACGTCGGTAAACCTTTTTATAATTTTTATTTTATTTCTTTACTGACGAAAAAAAGGTAGGTAAAAATATTTTTTAATTTTTATTTATTTTTCTTTTTAATTTACCGACGAAAAAAAACATCGGTAAACCTTTTTATAATTTTTTTTATTTATTTACCGACAAAAAAAACGTCGGTAAAAATATTTTTAATTTACCGACGAAAACAAAAACGTCGATAAACGTTTTTATAATTTTTATTTTATTTCTTTACCGAAAAAAAAATGTCGGTAAAAATATTTTTAAATTTTTATTTATTTTTCTTTTTAATTTACCGACGAAAAAAAATGTCGGTAAACGTTTTTATAATTTTTATTTTATTTATTTACCGATGAAAAAAAACGTCGGTAAAACTGTTTTTAATTTTTTTTATTTTCTTTTGTATTATTTTCTCCCTATTTGAGAATTAAAGCCCATTTATATTAAATTGGTAAGTTTCAAAGCAATGCTTGGTTATTGAGTAGCCATGGTTATTGAGTAGCCATGGGGGTTTGGTGAATGTGAGGGTTTGAGTTGAATTTAAATAACCTCAGGGAGAAGGTTATTTTATCGACGAAAAAAAACATCGGTAAAAAATAAACGTCGTAGTTGTGTTTAACCTCACAATGACCATGGTTTAAAAAAGGTAGATATAAATGTTTGTGGTTTTGTAAATATCTCAAAATCTATAATGATCCAACGGTTAAAATTTGGACCCATAATCGTGCATGATCTTCTGAATATATCCAATGGTTTGGATCATGAGTTTTTGTGCCTGAATTAAAAAAAAAAAAGAAAATACCACAATGCCCTTGTACAATTTCAAAACTGAGTCAATAATCATGGTACATCAACGGTGAAAAACATTTTTATAAATATCCTAAGATCCACTTGGATTTAGAAACATTGAAGGACCATACTTGCTTTGTTTAAAATCAGCTAGAATAATTGTTTTTTTTTAAACTTATTAAATCATGCTTATTGGGGCTTCCTTAAGACAATATAGGGATCTCTACTGTCAATACACCAAGCCAGACAAGTTGCGTTACTTTGTATCCTTCAGGTGGATTCATAAAAAAAAACCTCATTAAGGTCCCAAAAAGAAATATGTTTTTGACATTCATTTGAAAGATTGACCAGGACTGTGATGCATCTACCAGAAGGACAAATCAAACAATGGTCATCTTGGCAATTAGCACAAATGAATCATTATCAGTGCAATTGACTAGGACAGCAACTGGAGGTTAGGGATGATGTATTTTTTTAATTCACTTTTCCATTCACTCTCCCATTTCCTTTCCAGATCCTCTTCTATTTCAGATATTAATGTGGGTTCTATTTCTCTGCAACAGGTCAAGGGTCTCTTTCCCAGATTCGAAGAAGTTGTTTAACTTGAGTCTGTTCAGGTAATTCACTCTTTATGTTAGGACTTGTTGCGTCTATACCTCCTCTCCATATTTTTGTGTATTTCTTCCTTTCCTTTTTGTAGTTTGTGGCTATGTCTAATCAAATGCTTTAGGAATAATTTTACTGTTATTAATTAGATAAATCACTCAGGATTTCTTTACCCATTACTAAATTTCTGTGTGTACAATAAATGTAGAAAGTCGTTACTCTGCATCCAATGAACAGTGGTTTTTCAAAATATCACAACTCATCTCTACCTGTTTCATTTTTTTCCATGGCAATCGATGTTGGTTACAGCCTTGTTCCAGCAAAATTATAAGAATTAAGTGGTTAGAAGAGGTGTCAAATTGGTTGGACTTTCTGAAAATATGAAAGGTGTAGTTTCTATTTACACACTGCATTTGTTAGCCTCTACTATGGATGAGTTCTGTTTATTAGATAGTAGCATCTTACCTTGCCAAGAAAACTAAAAAGCTCTGTTTAATAGGTAAGAGCATTCTTATAAGTGAAAAGAATATTAGAACTAGAGCCATAGGACTTAAAATCCAGGGTCTGAAATTCTATCCCATTGGGCCATCGAGTAAATATCTAAACCAGGCCCATTATCACTACTCCAAAAATCAAAATTAAAGACGATGGTTTGGAGCGGTTAAGGACGAAAAATGAACTGAATGAACCTACATGACAAATTACTGAAATCCAAACTGCGAACTTGAATACAAATTAGGCCACTATAAACCCCCATTTGGCAAATTGCGAACTTGAATACAAATTAGGCCACTATAAACCCCCATTTGGCAAGCATCTTACCTACGGTCACCTTGTACCAGAAAGACTATTAACAAGAGCTGTGGCTCATCATACTAATAGAACCAAAGATTCTGTTCTTTGTTCACTCAAATACAGAGAAGGGAGGAAGAAGAGCAAGAAAAAAAAAGATTCTTTCTGTAGGTTAACTCTTCTCCAACTGAATTGCCTCGGAAAATTTTCTTTGTTCCCATCTGGGGTTTTCTTCTACGGTCGATTGTCAGCCTAATAATTTCATCTTTCCATCTGGGTTCCTTTTGTTTTACCGATTCTGTTGAGATTTTTCAAAATCTTTTTATATCTTTTTAATTCTCTTCTGAAGTTATCATATTCTTCAATCTGGGTTTCTGCAGAGATTATGATGTTGGAAGGGGAAAGTGTGAAGAGAGTGAGCTCATGTTTCTTCCAGTGCTCATGTGGAGGTGGTAGCTCATTCGCTTCTTAGATTGCTGAGATTTTAAGTGTCAGATCCTTCTGAAGGTCAGCTGATAAGTCTTTGGCTCTGCATGCTAGCATTTGATGTCAATCTTTTTATTGCCCTTTCTATAATCACTATCTTAAAGCAATCTTCTCATAGTTTTCTTTCATTTTTTGTTTTTCTGTGTTTTCTCTTGTCTTCTTTCTTTTTGTATTGAATTGAACACACTTGAATGATATATGATGAATCTTACCTTATTGAATGATCAGAAGAATTTTTTAATGTTTTTAATGTGATTTTTGTGTGTCATTTTCAACCCATGATTTTGATGTGATTAAATATTTAATCATATGTGGAGATATGGACTTGACTATTATTTGCACAGTTTCCTTTCTGATTTTTATGATGAGAAGTGTTTATATGTGTTTCTGCATGCTCAATGTGGGGGCAGTCCGGCTTCGCTACAGTCTCAGAGTCGCACAAAGGTCCGCTTTCATTCTCTGATTCTCTCTTCAGTCTTCTTCTTTATTCTTTAATGCCTAGGGTTTTTGGTTTTGTTGTGCAATCATTTATTTTTGCAGGTTCTAGGCATTTGGTTGTTACTTTTCTCTCTCTCTCTCTCTCTCTCTCTCTCTCTCTCTCTCTCTCTCTCTCCATTAGAGGAGATGGACCCAGAATCCTTATAAGTGCATATGTTGGAACCTCTGCAGAACAGAGTCCAAAAGACAGGACTCCTAACATTCCTGGAAATTATGAAACCTGTTTCAATGCACTCGAGGTTTTTGGAAATGGTCTTCGCGCTGGTAAGATGGATAGATGGAAATATCAACTCAGCGAAATGGTAAATCATCTGGGTGCATTCACTGTTGGAATGAATCAATTTATGTTGGTTAAATCATTGAGACCCTTAAATCCTTGAATACCATCTTTGAAGAAGGAAGATTTTTTTAGATTTAGTTCATCCTTAATGAGACCTCATCCCAGACAACATTGTGAATTGGTGGTAGCTCCAAGGAAGCTTCATGAAGAGGTGTTCAACATACAATGAGGAGGATGAGAAGGTCTGTCCAAGAACCTTTTTGATTATCTGTTTATTTATTTATCATTGATCATGTGACTGAACAACATTGGTTATGTGAATGGTACAACTACAAGTATTGATTTATGAATTGAGTTGTGACCCTGTCCTTAGTACAGTGCAGTGGCTAATGACATGGCAATCATTCCATTTGGAGGATAAACACTGGTCATGAGCTCTTCTGGCCGGAGATCTCAACGAGTGTCCTCACCATGTCAATAAATCTTCTTTTTATATATATATATATATAGATATATGAGATTTTTAAAGAGTATTTTGTTTGTGGGTGTTTTCAGCAGAATAGATAGGACCCTTTACTTGTCCCACGGAGGCGATTCCACGTAGAACCTGGGGTTCGTGAGAAAGCTGTAAGTATTTCTCTTTCCGATTCCATTTGTATGATGTTTCTATAAATGTTGTTTACAACCAAAGACATCTACTTCATTTGATGTTGTTTACTCAACTTACTACAACCAAAAGACATCTACTATTAATGTTGTTTACTCCATTTGATGGCCATGACAGCCAAAGGGCCAGGGTTGTCTGATGCATATTGTATCTTTAGCCTAGTATATATCCTTATTTGCTGCATTGATATGATGCCCGATTTTCAGTTGGTGTCCCAACCATGTCTGGGTCATGTTTTCAATAACCAGATGGTTTGGTCTTGGATTCATCTTAGATTTTTAAAGAGCAAGATGGTTTGGCTTTGAATGTTACAGCGACTAGCTTCTAGGAAATGACCCAGCAGTGGCTGCAATATAGATGACAGTAGAAGCAGTTGGAGACTATTTCGATAATTCCTTTATCAATATTTGTCATCTACTTTCGATAATTCGACAAGTATAATATAAAATTATCAAATAATCTATTTCCGATAATCCGATAAAGATATAATATTGAATTCTAAAAATTAAAAAAAAATTAATACATTGTTACTAATAGTTGTTAATAAAAAAAAATCCAAATACATAAACTCCTACAGCTGCCCTCAACAGGTTTTCATGTGTTGAAATCATTGCATAATAGATTCATTATCAACACACTAGCAACCACATATTTTTCAATATATGTAACCAAATAGTTATTCATCCATTGATCTCCTATTCGATTACGCAACCTGTTATTTACGTACTTTATTGCTTAAAGGCCTTTTCTACCGTGGCAGTTACTGCTAGTAAAATCAATGCTAGTTTTAAAAGGAAATAAACCAATAGGTATACGATATCCTTCTTTGTCTCTACTGATTTTCTAGCAATGTCACAAATTCCTTTAAGTTCTAAAAACTTGTTGCTAGAGCGCATTTCAGTAATGTGGGCCTATTAACTTTATTTAATTTTTGGTAGACAATTGGCCCATTGACTTAGGCGGCTGGTATTTTATGGTGACTTTTGTTAACTACCACAGCAACAAAGAAAAAGTGTAAAGTTTGTTAATGTGGGGTGAAACTCTTAAATTGAGTGGGGTCAAAAGCTTCCTATAAGTTCAATTCATGAAATAAAAAAATTTATTTTTAAATGCTTTTTCGGATCTCAGTGGGGTCAATTGACCCCACTATGATATATGTGGAGCCGCCCATGATGATCCTGCATCAAGTTGTAATTTTACACTCACCAAATCTTCAGTCACCATTGTATGTATAGAATCTAAAAATTAGTTAATGGTTAAAATGTCATTGAACTTTAAGGCTTTTAAATTGAGGGCAAAGATAGTATGAAGAGGCCGAGGAAGATTTTGGCTGATCCTTGAGATAAGGAAGACTACCCATCTACACTCCCTACATCAAAAAGCATGCATCTAATTAGGCCCCACAAGCTGATTGATAATTTCATAAAAAAACCCATGACAAATGATTAACTCGAGACAACCCAATGATAAGGGTATCTCATCTCACACAGTTGCCCTAGGCTGTCTCACATGATGTGTACCACTTACGCAACTAGCGAAAAATGACAAACACAGTCTTCCGCATTGTAAATCCTGGGCCTCTAGGCCCAATATATCAGGCCCACTTACATACTAGTTAGTTGTTAGCTATTAGCATGGATCTAAACCCAAGTGTAAATTAAGGGATAATCATTAGTAGAATGTATTCAGGGATTAAACCCTTTTAATAGAGATCTCAGTCGACCAAGGGAGGTACGACATTCATCTCCACAGCTCTCTCTCTCTCTCTCTCTCATGTCTGTATGCTTCTTTCCATTGTTGACATGGTATCAGAGCAAGGTCAATCATCTATGATCTTCTCCTAAGTCATCTTCCAGGCATAGGAAGCCCCCCAGTGATGTTTCTAGTCAACCGATCATCTCTGATCGTTCCTGATCATCTCGGATCATGCATGGCCCACCTAGGATCATCACAAGTACATCAGCGGAACACCTCCATCATGGTCGACTACTGCTTCCTGGATTTTTGAAGATTTTTTCCTGATTTTTTGATCATCAGAGGTAGGTTTTCTACCAATTTTTGTGAAAATTCATTTTTTTCACTATGTTTTCATCTCGGCCGTCCAATTTCCTCGATCTGGGTCTGATCTGCCTGGGACCACTTCCAGTAGTTGCATAAAACTACTCTATTTTCATCCCCACCATCTGATCTGTGTCAAGCTCAACACGTGGGGCCCTCGTACGGTTTCCCCTGCTGCCGACTGGGAACGATTGATATTTTTTTTCCCCCTGTTGCCGATTGCTACTACTGCTGTTCTGTTATTCTCTCCTGCCCCTGTTGCCGATTGCTGCTACTACTGTTCTGCTGGCCGATTGCTGATTGCTTATTATTCTCTCCTGCTACTACTGTTCTGTTAAGATTTTCTCTCCTGCTGACTGTGCTGACTGATTACTGCTGCTGGTTGCTCCTGCTACTACTGTTTATTGCCTGCCTTCTGTTCTCTTGTCATGGATACATCTGAAAAAATCAGGACCATCTATTGTGAAATTTAATGGGAAAAACTATGTGTCTTGGGCATTTCAATTCCAAGTATATCTTGAAGGAAAAGAACTGTGGGCCCATATAGATGGATCTGACACACTCCCTGCTGACGATGCCAAGAAAATTCTATCTTGGAAAACTAAAGATGCAAAAATAAAGTCTTGGATTCTTTCTTCTGTAGAACCAAATTTTATTTTGTCTCTCAGACCTTGCAAGACCTCGAAGGAAATGTGGGAATATCTGAAAAAGGTATATTATCAACATCATGCTGCGCGTCAGTTTCAATTGGAATTAGATATTGCAAATTACTCCCAAGGAACACTTTCCATCCAGGATTATTACTCCGGCTTTCTAATCCTATGGTCAGAATATGATGAAATTAAATTTGCTACTGTCTCTGAAGCACTTCTACCTGAGCTTCTTTCCTTACAACAGGATAGCCATCGGGACCAATTTCTCATGAAACTGCGCCCTGAATATGAGACAGTCCGATCCAACTTGATGAGCCGAGTTTCTCTTCCCAACGTAGATGATTGTCTTCAAGAACTTCTACGGGAGGAACAGCGACTTGTTACCAAAATTGCAATTGAACATCAGGAATCCACTGAAGCTCCGCTTGCCTTTGCTGCTAAAACCAGACCTCCTCCTCGGGACATCAGTAAAGTACAGTGTTACAACTGTCAAAAATATGGCCATTATGCAAATCAATGCAAGCTGAAGGTCTGTAAATATTGTAAGGCTG
The DNA here is from genome assembly GCA_012931725.1 of Litsea cubeba. Taxonomy (NCBI): domain Eukaryota; kingdom Viridiplantae; phylum Streptophyta; class Magnoliopsida; order Laurales; family Lauraceae; genus Litsea; species Litsea cubeba. The sequence continues at coordinate 48,442,128 of CM022951.1, read as the reverse complement.
TTGGACATGGTATTGAAGAGTGTCGGAAGAAGGCTCGCAATTCTGCTTCTCGCCCCTATGGACAGTCAAATCCAAGTGCTTACACGGCTGTCACCCCACAATATGCATCGTCTGATTTCACTGGTTCATTGCCATTTGATTCATCATCACAGCCTGGTTCCTCTTCACAACCACAGTCACCAGCTCCCATTACTCCGGCTATGGTAAATCAGATGATTATCAATGCCCTGTCATCTATGAACATTTCAGGTATTAGTCCGTCCCTTTCTAATACATGGTATTTAGATTCTGGAGCTAGTAATCACATGACCTCCTCACCCACCAATCTACATCATGTTGTCCCCTACACTGGCACTCTTTCTGTTCAAACTGCCAATGGAGACCACCTTCCGATCCTCTCTGTGGGAGATGCTCCTGGCCCTTTTCCATTAACAAATGTTTTTGTCTCCCCTCATCTTGCTACCAATTTAGTTTCTGTGGGTCAATTAGTTTAAAATAATTGCAATGTCTCCTTTTCTTCTTCTGGTTGTGTTGTGCAGGACCAGGAGTCGGGGGCGGTGATCGCGAGGGGGCCTAAACGTGGCAGGCTTTTTACGTTACCAGTATCTCCATTTATTCAAAATAAACCTTGGAATCAGTTGTTTTATTTTTTACTTTCTAATAATTCTCGGTTGTGGCATAATAGACTTGGTCATCTGAATGCTGCTACATTGTCCACTTTGTTTCAAACTGGATTGTTAAATAAACCTACTGATTCTGTTTCATTTGAGTGTGATGCTTGTAAATTAGGAAAAAGTAAAACTTTACCTTTTTCTAACTCTACAACTCGTAGCAATGAATGTTTTGATTTAATCCACAGTGATGTTTGGGGCATTGCTCCTACCATTTCTCATGGTCATTTCAAATACTTTGTTACATTTATTGATGATTACAGCAGATTTACATGGGTTTATTTGTTACATTCTAAATCTGATGTTCTTAATGCATTTAAAATTTTCCTTAGCTATGTTAAAACCCAATTTTCCAAATGCATTAAAACTTTGCGATCCGATTCAGGGGGGGAGTATGTCTCCAATGATTTTCAATCTTTCCTAAAGAGTCGAGGAATTATATCTCAACGTACTTGTCCATATACTCCTCAACAAAATGGCGTTGCAGAACGGAAAAAACAGACATCTTCTTGATGTCACGAGGACTCTTCTCATTGAATCCTCTGTTCCTCCACGTTTTTGGACTGAAGCTCTTACAACTGCAGTCCATCTCATAAACCGTCTTCCATCACCTACCATTGCCCAATTAACACCACATTTTAAACTTTATGGTCACCATCCTACATTTACTCATCTACATACCTTCGGGTGTGTTTGCTTTGTTCATCTGCCTCCCACGGAGCGCACGAAATTAACGGCCCAATCTAGCAGGTGTGTTGTTTTAGGATATGCAACTAACCAAAAGGGTTTTGTTTGCTATGATCCAATGGCACGTCGCACCAGGATCTCTCGTAATGTTATTTTCTTCGAAAATCAATATTTTTTTCAAAAATACTTGGATTGTCCTTCTCCATTTTCCACAACGGTGTTACCTGGATTTTCTGAAAAACCAACTGTTACACGGTTTAATCCTGATTTTGTGTATCATCGAAGGGTAACACCTACCACTGCAGATGCCCACCCTCCTGATCCTCCGACAACTGGTCCCACATCTACTAGTATATTGCGTCGCTCCTCCAGAATTTCTCGACCTCCTGAGCGGTATGGATTTACCCATGCTTCCTTGATGACAACACTATCCTCTGTTTCCATCCCTAGTTCTTATTTGCAGGCTGTGCAACATGATTGTTGGAACCAGGCCATGAAAGTTGAATTAGATGCATTGACACAGAATCACACCTGGGATATTGTGGAATGTCCTTCTTCAGTTAAACCTATCGGTTGCAAATGGATCTACTCGATCAAACTCAAATCAGATGGCTCCTTGGATAGACACAAAGCTCGACTTGTGGCACTTGGCAACCGCCAAGCGTATGGCATTGACTATGAAGAGACATTTGCGCCAGTTGCAAAAATGACAACTGTTCGACTCCTTCTCGCCATTGCTGCTTCTCAATCTTGGCCATTGTACCAAATGGATGTCACGAATGCTTTTCTACATGGGGACTTGAAAGAAGAAGTCTATATGCGGATCCCACAAGGAGTCACCTCTCCGTCTAAGAAATCTGTATGTCGCTTACACAGATCTCTTTACGGTCTCAAGCAAGCTCCCCGAGCGTGGTTTGATAAATTCAAAGATCGGTTAGGCACGATTGGCTTTACTCAAAGTCCATATGATCCATCTCTTTTTATGAACCACGCATCTACTGGCTTTACTGTTCTCCTCGTATATGTTGATGATATCATTATCACCGGAACTGATGACGCTATGATAAAATCTATTCAGGCCTCTCTTCGGGATTCATTCCATATGAAGGATCTGGGTCCTCTACATTATTTTTTGGGCTTAGAAATACATCAGTCTTCAAAAGGCCTGTTTATCAATCAACACAAATATGCGACAGATCTTATTGGGCTTGCTGATCTCGATGACTCTTCCTCAGTTGATACACCGCTTGAAGTCAATCTTAAGTTGAGTAAAGATGATGGAGATCTTCTTCCTGATCCACATACATACCGGAGACTTGTTGGCAGCCTTGTCTATCTCACTGTCACCAGGCCTGACATATCTTATGCCGTCAATTTTGTCAGCCAATTCATGACGTCTCCTCGTCACCTTCATCTGACAGCAGTGAAGCGCATTATCCGGTATTTACTGGGTACTAGAGCTCGTGGTTTATATTATCCAAAGGATAATCGTCTACTTCTGACCGCTTATGCAGATGCTGACTGGGCAGGATGTCCGGATACCAGACGGTCCACCACTGGTTGGTGTATGTACCTCGGTCAGTCTCTCATCTCTTGGAAATGCAAGAAACAAGAACGGGTCTCCAAATCTTCCACAGAGGCTGAATATCGGGCTATGTCTTCTGCTTGTTCTGAAATCCTATGGCTTCGGGGACTTCTTTCGGAACTTGGATTTGCACAGGCCTCTCCCACTTCCTTGCATGCCGATAATACTGGGGCGATCAGAATCACTGAAAATCCTGTTCTTCATGAACGCACAAAACATATAGAAGTTGATTGCCACTTTATTCGCGACGAATACAAGCGTGGTGTTATCAGTCTACCTCATGTCCCTACAGAGTTTCAGTTGGCAGATATATTCACTAAGGGACTTGCTCGGCCTCGACATCAATTTCTTGTTTCCAAATTGCTGCTTTATGACACTCCCGCATCAATTTGAGGGGGGGTGTCAATCCTGGGCCTCTAGGCCCAATATATCAGGCCCACTTACATACTAGTTAGTTGTTAGCTATTAGCATGGATCTAAACCCAAGTGTAAATTAAGGGATAATGATTAGTAGAATGTATTCAGGGATTAAACCCTTTTAATAGAGATCTCAGTCGACCAAGGGAGGTACGACATTCATCTCCACAGCTCTCTCTCTCTCTCTCTCATGTCTGTATGCTTCTTTCCATTGTTGACACGCATTACTCATCATCATGTGTTTTTATCATACAACCAATCCCATGGTGGGACCAAATTCTACAGGGGTAAATTTGAGGTTACCCCACCTCATACAGTGGGATGAGGAGGGCTTTTATTTTAAATCACTCAGATTTTTCAATGGGCGTGTATTCCACTATAAAGTTATACTCCTTTTAACTCAGTATCTGAGTCAAAGCAACAGAGTATCTGAGCACGAGATCATATATTGGAAGCATCCTCTGAGTCAAAGCAACAGAGTATCTGAGCACAAGATCATATATTGGAAGCCTCCTTAAGTTGGCCCCACACGACACTCGGGTTGAAAAGAGAGTACCCACATCCATGCACACATTTTTACCCGACAGGCACCTCTCCAGAGGTTATAATTAGTTAAGCTCTAAACTCCCTAGGGGACTCAATCAAGTGGATAGTTTAATGGATGGTCCTCATTTTTCAAAGGAGAATTATCTGTGCCGAGAGTTTATTCTCTTAACACTGCCCATTCTTCAAAGGTGGATCCAGAATCCTGGTCCGGCTCCAGTTCAGACTCGGAACTGGAACCGAACCCGGACACTGTTTCGGTTCCATGTCCGAGTCCAGACGGTCATGTGGTAGCTGCCTTCAGCAGCGCACATGCTAATCCACGCTTTTGTAATGCCTTTGTGGCCTGTCACGGGGTTTCATGAGCATGCAACTTCCTGCAAAGCAATCGAATAGATATGTACTATTTTTCCATCATTCTCTAGCTTGAGGAATTCTATTCAAGATCATAAAACAAGTGCTGGAACTTCATAGAGAATATTGAAAAAGAACTCCAATTTTTTTATATAAATACTACGTGCACAAGAAGAGGAGAAAAATATTTATCAGACTACAAACATATATCATCACAATTCACAACAAACCAACAACTTCCACTCTGTTTATTTGATTGGATCTCAAACACATACATATATCATCACAACAAACCTACAACTTCCACTCTGTTTATTTGATTGGATCTCAAACGCTATACAACTCAAATTTTCAACAACCACCCACTTGAATCAAAAGACACACTCAATACAAGAACCAAGCTAGCAGCGCACACACCGTGTTCTAAGCTAACAAGTGAAGCACCAGAAAATTAAGGAACGCCATGAGTCCCCACTTTAAGGATGAGTTGTGCAATATGAAGAAGTATCATAGCAACCCATACAAGTTTTTTAACTGCAGGGACCAATCTGGGTACTCGAGGGAGAATGAGCGAAAGAAGAAGCAGAGCTAAGCCAAAAGTGAAGGTCGCTGAGACAGAGCAAACGTAAGCATTCCAGAGAAGATTGTGATTACCATGAGCAGCACTCTTCTCTAGTAGAAGATCCAGAAATGCAACTGCAGAAACTGTAACAGTAGGAACAGCAACCCCGAACATTTCCTTCTGGGCTGCTTTGATTTCTGGGGACACTTGTGGGCGATCTGCTGTCGAGATGTCAATGGTGATTTCTGACATTATTTCAGACTTCAGAGAGAGAGAGAAGATGGAGAGAGAAGAAGTGGGCTATGAACGTGATGTTAAATAGAAGAGGGCTTTTATACACGAAATGGTATGCACAAAATGGAAGCACCCAAAGAAGAAAAGGAAGGTTCCTTTGTTCAAGTCAGAGGTTCCTCAGTAAATTTGTATCCAGGAAATGGAAGTATACCCAAAGGATTAAGAGAGAAAACTTCTTACCTAATGAGGGAACCTTCCTCAGTTTGTCACCATCCATCACAAATTCATCTTTATTCTCCATGGCCTCGTTTCCCATCTTTTCCTGATTAATTCTTGATAACGATGGGGGGTGTTCATGGCCTGGGTCAGGCCCCAACTTTTAAACTATGCGCCCAAGCCCGGGTCTAGCTCGATTTGGGCAATAAGTTCCTGACCTAAGCCCAGCCCCTCTAAAATAGATAAAGCCTGTGCCCGACCTATCTCAAGGTGTGCTGGGGTGGATGAGTGCGTTTGTAGCAAAATAAGGTTTTCTTTAACATTCCAAGTTGCAGCTCAACTAATTTGGATATGTGAGAAGGGCTCCTTGGAGTCCTAGTTCTCATTGGGAGATCTTGGGTTCGAACCCTGCCTCCCCTCTCTTTGCATATGTGAGTTTTATTACCTCACATCCTTTCCAAAATCATTTCTACTTCCCAGGGCGTCGAGCTATGGACCAGATTGTGGTGGCTAAAGAGGTAATTCATGGGATGTCTCGAATTAAGGGTCCAGGGCCATGGTGGCGGTCAAGCTTAATGTTCAAAAGGCTTATGACACTATCAGTTAGCCTTTCCTGGAAGCCTACCTCATCAAACTTGGTTTCCATTCCATCTTTGTTTCTAGGATTATGAAATGTGTTTCCTCTGTTCAATATAAAGTTAGGGTGAATGGGGAGTTCTGATCGGACCCCAAGTGTAGGGTGCGATTGTAGTAATAAAACTGGTGAGACCAGGTCGATCCACAAAGAGCAATGTAAACTAAGGTTCCTTCTCAACTTGTACCAGTCATAAATTAAAAATCTAAATATAGTCTAAAAACTAAAAATTACAACAATCATTCTTACTTTCCAAAAATTAAATTAATTACAATCCATGAAAAGAAAACTTCCTAAATCTAAAAATCCTAAACTAAAAACTAAAATTGCTGCAAAATAATACACAAGTTAGAACTTCCAAAAATAAAAAATTAATAAAACTAAACAAAATTAGAAACTATATTAAAGTTAGAAAGTTAGTAAAGTTAGTAATGCATTGCGTGCTATGCTATGACAAAAAAAAAAAAAAAAAATTAAGTCTGAAAAAAACTAATATGCTGGGCTGTTTTGATGCATGATTTTTTCCTAATCTAAATGCAACCTAAAACTGAGTTTAATGCCTGGGTTTTGAACTACAATGATGCATGAATCAAATAAAAAAAATGGATATGGAAAACGATTTAAAACGAATGAGATATGAGTGCATGAACATGACTTAAAAAAAAAAACTGTGCAGAAATTCTGCAACAGGTGGGTCCGACCAGACATGTTTGAGCCACTGGTTCACCATCTTTCCAAATTTATTTTTGCTTGAAAATCTGGTTTTTGAAAGTACACTGATCAAACTTTAATTTCCCCAAGTTTCATCGAAAAATAATGTGTTTTGATCAAGTTTCTAAATGCAAACTTTTCACACAAAATTTGTCCTGAAATTCTTGCAACAATGTGCTGAATTGTGCACTTTATGTTAGGAACCGAATTTTCAAAAAATATTTGGCCAAAATTATTGAATCAAATCTCTGATTCTTCTTGCTTATTCAATTTAAAACTCCAATTCCAGCAACTTAAACATATCTAAACTCCACCAATATAAAAATGCATGCAATGCTAACTAGTTCCAACCATAGGCTATGCATAAAAATTCACATAAACAAATAAGAAGCATAAGAAGAAAAACAAAAAGTGCTTGAATTTAAATGTATAGTGCAAAAAAAAAAAGTGTGGATTGCATAAAATTAAATATGTGGCATTAACAAAAAAATAAAGTGTGCATTTTTTTAATAAATGTAAATGTGTGGGAATTGCAATAAAAATAAATGTGTGATAAGTGTGCTTTTTTTTTTATTCTCAAACTGGGATCATAATTACTTCTTTCATGCCCTTAGGATCTTGGGTTGTCAATCCAAGAACAATAACAAAGGAAACACAATTCAAGCATTAATTTCATAAGAAAATGAATAATTAAAAAGAATCACACTTTTATTAATATGCAGTGTTTTTACATAAAAGATGGAGAATTAAAATTCCAAAAACAATTACATACTAGGATGAAAGGAACCTCTCTAGTTGAAGCATCAAGTTGGGACAAGCCTTTTTGAAAAGAGATGAGCTATGGTAGAGAAAGGAGATGGGTAGAATGGTGGATGAATATCACTAGTGAGGGGGCCTTTTTCTTTCATGAAAGAGAGTGGACGTCCAAACTTTTCTTTAAATAGGGTATGAGCCGCCCTATTCTTTCTCCCTAGTCCCTACTTTGTTGCAAGAATATTCTTCACTTAGTAAGTCTTCTCCTTTCTTTTCTCCATTCTATTTTCATGCACTTGTCATATTTCCTTCTTTAGCAAATCTTCCTTTGTCTTGACATTTATGAGAGATACATTTGGGAACTCTACTTGTAGAGTTAAAGTTAAGTAGATCTCCATTTCCCCAAAAAAAATTCCCACCAAAAGAACTTTATCTCAAACTTCCCACCACATTTTTTTTTAAAGTAAAAAAGTAACCACTAAAAGACAAAAAAACTCCCCTCTTCAACCCTAAGCATAATACATCAAAATAAGTATAAATCATCAAACTATTTTCATTAGAAATCAAAATAGAGGCTGCCTAAGGCATGAAGACAGATCTATTATTCTAATAGAGTATGCATTTAAAAGAGACAAGAAAGTAAATAGAAAAATCACATAGATTAAATTAAAGATCTACTTAGCTTCATCTGTATGTTCCAATCCAGAAATCTAGCCAGCCATTGAAAAGAACTCCATAAGTAATTTCATTAATAGCATCTCCTTGTACAATGGTCTCTCAGAAATCTCTCTTCTAAAAATCCTAATTTCTGAAACAGGGCTTCAGAATACCCAAAAATAATTCTTAAATTCTATTAATTAGGAAAAAAAATGAGAGAATAATGGTGGACGTCCAAACGAGGGTGTGTCTCGCTTCCTTTTGGTTCCTATTATAACTCCGGTTATCTTACATATACATTGAATATGGACTTTTTCTCTGCAAATTTGATTTATCTTCATTGATAAGGTATATCTCTTATCTTGTTTGAATTTGAATGAGGTGGAAGCTTCTGGAAACCTCTGGATGGCTTGGCTAATCTTTAGATGGGGTCCCACAAGGGATGTGCAGCAATTGATTATCAACGGTGTGAATTTAATTGCAATCCCGTCTAAAAATGAATATGAGAATCTCTAGGTTCGTAACTTTGTCAATTTAGCTCTGATTTGCACATTCTTGGGCTCCACAGATATCTACTCTGAATAAGCTTTCCAACGGTAGGTAAATTTCATCGATCCGACGGTTGGATTGAAAGTTATGGCCATTTGAAGATGAGTTATCCTAAGAAAAACGGGATTAACTTTTTAAATTTGATTTGCAAATGATTCTTTCTCTCCACAACTCTTATTTTCCAAAGGAGATCAAATGTGGATGATTCAAACTCTTCTTCTTTTATTCCAATCATAATTGTACTCTTTGGATTATCCATTAATAATTTCAAATCTGCAACTACTGCGGATCCTGCCATGTAGGACATTTCATCTGCTTGAATAGTGGGCCCTATGAGAAGTCTTCTATTGTAGTTAGGATTCTTCAACTGACATGATGAGTGGACCCCTCCTTTGATTGATATTCACATGGCTTGTGTGTGGGGTCCACGTGGTGAGTTCTTCTTTTCAAACTTCAATTCAGCAATGCAGGGCCCATGGTGACTATGTGTGCTTGAATGTGGGTTCCATGACAGAGGCCTGCAATTCTCATTTTCTGCACATTTTAATTCAACACATCAAATATTGAAGAGCCCATATTGAAGCGGGACCGATCCGGATAGAATCCTACTCCAACTAAGATTCTTCGAAGAAGATTTGCAAAATATTTTAAATTAATGCAGATTTCAGGTTTCTAGGTGAAAATGCATGAAATGATGGAATTAGATGAAGAATGACGCTTATTCGCCTAATTAAACTCCTAATTCATTATAAAATGATGCGTAAATATACAAATTCCTGAACTCAACACAACCCCCAACCAGCATTTTGCCAGTCCCTTAGCAAAAGTTGCGAGCAAAAGTTTTGAAGTTCTCTGACCTAATCTAAGAAAGAAAAGTAAATATGAAAACAAAACCACTTTCGCTGGTATTCTCGGTTGCATTTAGCGTATGCAACAAGCCCTTAAGCCCCTAGGTTTCCCCTAGTGGACGAGTTGTGCCTCGTGAGGGTTTGCAGTGAATCTACCCACAAAATTCTTTTTTTTTTTTTGAAAAAATGTGGATTTTGTTTTGACTCTCAATTTGAGAGATGTTTTGCTTGGTCTTACTCTATGTGGAATCATTCCTTTGTGATTTCGGACGTTTTCGAACAAAAATTGATTTTTTTAGATTTTCTCCCTCGCATCTATTTAGGGTTCTACTACTGTGATAAGGACTTATACTTGCTTGAATGTGTTGATTTATGATAGCTGTATCATTTTCTTTTTTAAATATTGATATAGAAAAGAGGTATGATCATGCCGATTTTGTATTCATAGTGATTTTGAACATGACAAGAACAATATGTTATATGTGATCTGTAGCTGCTATGTAGTTCATGGAAGAGGGGTTAGTGGGGCCAAACATGTTCAAACTAAATCAATCCATCGATCGCCCCAAATGAGTAGAAAATCGGATAGAGAAAGAATATTGGTTCGTGCGATGTAGGTGTGTGCACTTTGTGGGCAATGAACAAAAAAATCTCATCATTTTTTTGCTTTTAAAATTTAGGATTTGTGTGTGTTTAAGGGGTTGTGGTAAATTTGGTAGTAGTAGTTAGATGATGACCATTGATGAAGAAGAAGAAGAATAACTGCATGCTTGCACCCCAAAAAAATTTTATATTCCCTTTTCTTTTAGAATGAACAAAAAAATCTCATCTTTTTTTTTCTTTTAAAATTTAGGATTTGTGTGTGTTTAAGGGGTTGTGGTAAATTTGGTAGTAGTAGTTAGATGATGACCATTGATGAAGAAGAAGAAGAATAACTGCATGCTTGCACCTCCAAAAAAATTATGCACCCTTTTCTTTTAGAATTTGGTATTTGTGTCTGTTTATGGGGTGGTTGTAAATTTTGTATTTGTGTCTTTTAGAAAAAACGAGGCACTACCAGCGTAGGGAAACACAGCAAGACCAACTAGGGGCTCTTTTTTTTTTTCTTTTGTTCCTCTTGGGCAGGTAGCCTGATGTCTCTAATAAACTTACAGTGGGTACCAATGTATTTAACTTTTAGCCTTCATACCATCTATATCTACATGGGGGAGCGGAGTTTGAATCCTAGGACATTTTGAGCGCTGAGATTTGTCCAACATGCTCCAAGACAGTTACCAAACGTCCCCTAAAATGCAAACCACTTCCCTCTCCTCTCCAGTTTCGTCTCTCCATCTCTTTCGGACTGAGACATTGGAAAAATCATAGAGAACCCAACGATCTTCTTTTCTGATGAGGCTCCGTTTTTATTCCCTCTTGCAGAGATTCTGAGCATCTGTGGTTAGATAAAGGCATGTGATTCTCTTCATTTTTTTTATTGTTCAGATCTCATGATTCATTTTCAAATATTTATGCGGTTTGAAGGATTAAAGGATTTGTGGTGGTGCATAAGGACCTAGGGTTTGGTTCGAATTACTGTATGATCTCTCTCTCTACCTTCTGCGCATTTGATCATCCCATATCTCTCTTCTTTTCTTTTATGATGCGCCTCTCCCGCTATCTTGCGCACGCCTGAACGTTACACTCCACAACTCTCACATATACATATGTATTTTCTTCTTCCTCCGTAAATCCTCTTCTATTTTCATCTTCCGTTTTAGTTTACTGTATGTTGTTAATTTTTTTTTTCGTTTCTTATGTAAATCGGTCTTATTGAAATCTTCCTGTTGCGTTTTGATTATGTGGTAAGCCTAGGGTTTATGTTTTCTTTTGCTTTGAATTGGATTTGATTTTATCAGATCTTTCTAATGGGTTGGAATTGTAAGGATTTCAATTCCATGATCTTTCCTGTTGAAATGACCTTTCTGCTTTGTCAGCCCCAAATTATTTTTCTGATGGGTCTTGCATCATACCTAAATAAATGGCTTATATTGCCAATGAAAAAATAAGTGTGATTGTAATTAAGAGGGGAATTATCCTTGCGCAATGACCCTAATGATTGATTATTAATTATGCTGTAGTAGTTGTCTTCTTTTTCTTTTTCTTTTTTTCTGAATTATCCCTGCTTTCCATTCATTTCAATATTTGCTTTTGTTATTTTTTTTGGGTTTGAATGCTCTTTCTGTACGTTGCAATATGGTTGGGATTGTGTGTTTTTATTTGCTCTTTCTGGCACATGAATGTTTTTTTTTTCAACCTACTGATCTTTCTTGTACAGTCTACAGTACACTCATTTGCTGGTCGTTCTTACCATCTCTGTTTTTAACTTGCAAGTAGGAAGATGCACTATACATTTTGTTTTTTTTTTTTGTTTTTTTGCTGATTCAAGTTTTGGAAACACACCATATACTTGATACTACTGGTATTGTCCTACTGGAATAAATGATGCTGACATGCTGTTGTTATTCCCTTTTGCCTGCATACACTCAAAATCATTTATGGGCTTAGATGGCTACCTGATGGCTTTGGGCTCAATCTCTATCTCACTTAAATCTCATATCCAATGGCTAACTTTAATTCTGCAGAGGTGTATTTTGCATGAACTTTTAACCCATTACTGATTACACATATGACCAATTCCAATGTGATGAATTCTCATTGTTGGATTAATAAATGATGCTGACATGCTGATGTTATTCCCTTTTGCTTGCATACACTCATAATCATTTATGGGCTTAGATGGCTAACTGATGGCTTTGGGCTCAATCTCTAACTCACATAGATCTCATATCCAACGGCTAACTTTAATTCTGCAAAGGTGTATTTTGCATGAAATTTCAACATTAACTTTCAACCCATTACTGATTACACATATGACCAATTCCAAAGTGATGAATTCTCATTGTTGGAGGCCTGTATGAAGTTGTAATCCCAAGCATCTTATTCTGACCCTTAAACAAAGGTATGCAAAAGACAGATTGGAGGTGAATGTAGTGGCCGTACTTTGGGCAATGAAATGCATACAGCTGACAGTGTCACAATGGTGGTTGCGGGCTATGGGTCCAGTTGCTTGGATTTGAATCATGTGCAAATGTTAGGCGATCTGTTTGTTGCTTTCATACATCATAAGAGTTATTTTCAGGTAAATGTAGAAATTAATAAAGTAGTGCTCTTTTGATCATAAGAAAATTTTGATTATATGTTAAAAAAAATAAATGATGCTGACATGCTGTTGTTATTCCCTTTTGCCTGCATACACTTAAAATCATTTATAGGCTTAGATGGCTAACTGATGGCTTTGGGCTCAATCTCTAACTCACATAGATCTCATATCCAATGGCTAACTTTAATTCTGCAGAGGTGTATTTTGCATGAACTTTCAACCCATTAATGATTACAAATATGACCAATTCCAATATGATGAATTCTCATTGTTGGAGGCCTGTATGTAGTTGTAATCCCAAGCTTCTTAATCTGACATTTAAACAAAGGTATGCAAAAGACATATTGGAGGTGAATGTGAAAGTCCAAGGGATCCTTACCCTAGGGGGGGGGGGTGGTTTAATAGGATGAGCTACACTTTATGACTAATTATGATTAATTTTAACTTAATTAAAATAAACTTGTCACATGTGATGGTTAAACAAACAATATACGGAAGCTTAAATTAATAATCACCACATTGCAATCACCATAACACCATCATTTATAGTGGTTCGGCCTCAATGCCTACATCCACTACCGGCTTGTGATCCAACACCCCACCGGATTTTTACTATGTATGTTTTTTCTAAGCTAAGCAATAACTTCTGCAACTATGCTTTTCTAGGCTAAGCAATAACCTTACAATGTGCTTTTATAGGCTAAGCAATAACCTTTACACAATGCTTTTCTTAGGCTAAGCAATAATCTTTACAATCAAAAGATTTTCTTTCTCAAAGAAGTGTCTTCACAAACACTAGAAGCGAAATATTTTAAGCTCAGTTACAATGCCTCTAAAATAGGCGGTTATGAAATTGATAATACAAACTCACACAACACACTAAGTAATGCAAAGATGAATGCTCATGATGTGTGTGTGTGAAAACTTCAATCAGGTTAAAAAGTAAGCTCAATCAATTTATGCTTAAAGCAATTAAAAGTTTAATGCACACAAAGATATGATTGAAGTCTAATGCAAATCACATGTAAGACAATTAACTTGTAAATGATATGAAAATCAAAAGATCACAAGTTATATGAAATTAATTAATTCTAAACATGTGATGCATGAGGATTTGTTGTTTTCAAAAACAAAGAAGTTTAACAAATAATGTTCAAAACATTGAAAACAACAAATAAAGATTCAACCAAGCAAATTGATCATGCAATCAAATAACTCAAAGGTTTTAGTAAAGCATGATAAGTGAAACTTTAAAACAAGACTTGGTTTGAAAACAAGGGTCAAGAATCCAATCCAACTTAAATCAAAGATTAGGAGAAGTGATGGATCCAACACATCATAGTTAACATGCTAAAATTAATTTACCAATAATTTAAACAAGGCATGAAAAATATGATTAAGAAAACTAAAACTCACTTGTGATTTAACTTCATTAATCCAAGCTTTAGCTTTCACTAATGACCCCCTTGATCTCTCTTAGTTCATCCCCGTTTTCTTCTCTCCAAACTCCTCAAAAAGTGCTTAGAATCTCCAAAATGTTCAACTTTTTTTCAATGGGAATGAACTCATATTTATAGACAAAAAGTGACTTACTGCGTGTCCTCGGTTGACCCCCTGCATGCCCCGGTCGACTTGGCCTTAACGGTCAAAAATCTGACCGTTTGAAAAATAGAGCCGTTGGCTCTTTCCCGGTCGAGCACACTGTGGGTCGACCCCCTGGACCTTTTTTCCCATTTATTCATATTTTAAAGAGATTTCTTTGTGAGATCTTTGGGCTAATAAATCAAGCAAGGAAAAATGATTTTAAATTATTCTAAGTATTTTAAAATCATAAAACATAAAAAGCCTAAAATGATTTGAAATTTTAAAAACCATAGGCCCGCTTTTAGGAATTATATTTGTGTAGTTGCTAGAACAACGTGGTTTCGCCGTGACTGAGCCCTACTTCTTGGTTACGGTGACATAGCTTCCGTCTAATTGAAATATTTTCCCTTGCATTAGGCATCTTTCAAGCTTCATATTATAGAAACTTAATGAATTTTATTAACAGGTATAGAGAATAAAATGCAATGGCTAGGAGATAAATAACAGGTATATAGAATAAAAGGCAAATGCAACACATGTGGGAAATGAAGACGACTACTATAGGTATCACCCTTTGGCGTATCTTCAATATTTTTAAAAATTTAAAAACATTGCGATTCAACTTATTAAAAGCTATATAGCTTTTCACATTAATCTTGGGTATACAATAGATTAATGTTTCAAGTTTGTTAGGAGTATTGGGATTATAATTAAAATTCACAACATTTGCTTCTGCAAACATGTTAGGCAAAAATTGGTAAAGAGATATCAAAAGCGGCAATTGCACAACGTGCACGACGAGAGCGGGAGCAAATTTTAAAGCAAAACACTAATTGGCATTCAGAAAAAAAAATTTCCAATAGATACAAGTGTAAGACTCATATGAAACAGAATCATTTTCGAATATCTAAATCTTCTAACCCATGTTTTGTTGTAATTGGTATCTTCATCTAGCTTTTTATGTAAAAGGTTCAACCTCTCCGAGACAGCAACATTGACGTCCATGTTCACGAGGTAAGTCTCCATAAAACTACGAAATTTATACAAACCCTGTTTATGACCCCTAATACATTTTATGTGTTATTTAATAGGTAATATAATG
This sequence comes from Litsea cubeba, assembly GCA_012931725.1. NCBI lineage: Eukaryota > Viridiplantae > Streptophyta > Magnoliopsida > Laurales > Lauraceae > Litsea > Litsea cubeba. The sequence goes on along the minus strand of CM022951.1, from coordinate 48,426,822 downwards.
CCAGTAGTAGTAGAAGCAATGGCTAGGAAAGGAAAAGCAACGTATATCGGCAATGGAAAGGAAAACTCACATGTATATTCTATCTTTCATTTGAACAAAAAAATACCGCGAGTCGACTAACTTTAGGACACTATTTTTATGGATGTGCTATTAGTGCTTTAGTAGTACTACTGTTACAAACATAATCATGACATAATATTTTCTTCTATGCATAATGTAGCCACAGTCTAGTAGAGATATATCAAAAGTAACACTAGCGCAACGTGCACGATGAGAACGAGAACGACTTCTTCGGGATACAAGTGTAAGATTCAGTGCTGTGCAATCAGATCAATACTTGCCAAATTATACAAGTTTAATACTATTTGATTATGTATGGTAGTCTTTTTTAGGAAAAAACAAATTACATGCAAGATGGAGAGAAATCAATACCATGAGTTTTTTTAAAAAAAGGATAGTAGCTGATGCAGATTTCAATTAAAAAATTTTCAACTTAGCAGTTTGATGTCTATTTATAGGTACAACCGCTACAAGAAATAAACAATGAGATTGTCCATGACAACACGACCCATATGCACGAGGTGCTTATATCTACTATGATAAGGTCGTACAATGATCGGATTTATTAATTTCTCTAACACACTTTTGATTATTTATTACTCAGAAGGACTTACGGACATCAAACATAATTGCTCAATTAAGGCAGAAGTCAAGCTCTACAGACAAGGGAAAAGGAAAAGCCAAATGTGCTACAGAAAAAGAAAATCATGTGGTAATATACTTTGTTTATTACCAAAGCTCTATGGATTTTCTAGGAACCCTGTTTATTACCCCTGAAGCAACTACGAATTTTATGGATTTTCTACCTTCTTTTATTGTCTGTCTCTTTTTTTATCTACTTTAAAATTCTCCATTTATAAATAGAGCCACTTCGAGATAAAAATGTTGGAGTTGTAATCCGGGAAGAGCAGAATATGACTCCCATCCGTATTTGTGAGGTACTTCATACTCTTTATATATAGACCATGAAAGTAATAACCAAACATTGATACCCTTTCCAATCAAGATAAATTAAAAAAAAAAATTTAGTTAAATAAATGTTGCCGATGTTCTAGGTAACCAACGGTAATATGATATCAAAAGAAAAATTGGCCCAACGCGCACGACCAGAACGAGAGAGAAATCTAAAGCAAGGTAGTGCTTATTAATTGAGACAACGGTCGCAAGTAGAGAGAAATAACAAATGTGTTCAATCGGTAACACATGCTAGCTCTACTTCTGTAACACAATCTATAGAAAAGCGAAAAAGGGTCTCACAAACTTCTACATCTCTCTCTTTAAGCCAATCACATCTTCCCCTCCACAAACGAATTGGTAAGACTTTTTTTTTTCTGGATGAATTGCATCTCCCAGATTTGTATTGTCACACCCCGAAATCGGGCCCTGCAGTGATCCGACCTCGGGATGCGAAATTTTGGGATTAATTAAAATTTTTGATGTATTTCCCAAGATCCGCGTGAATGAGGATAATAAAATTCCACACAAACTGAACATATTTTCGCGGAAGCTATTCATGGTGTTGCGACCCAGAGTCCGTGGCCATCGGATTCCACATCGCACTCGACCAATATCATAAAGCCATCATATAAGCAGACTGGCACAAATCATAATTCAAAGAATACTGAGCTGGTAGTAACAGGACTATTTTATTTCCCACATATGTTAAAGTTACAAAACACAAGTGTCTTCATTACAACTCCCATGAAAAAGGCTAACCAAGCCATACAAAAATAATATCCAACTAAATAGAAATACTACCCCCAATAATTAGATACGAACTCCGGTGCCAAACTTGACATCTAGATGATATCAATGGGCAGCCTCTCACGTCAGACCGACAGCTCAACTGCCTCCTCCGATCAAACACCTAAAAACAGAAGGAGAGAAATCTGGCACCAAACAAACAGGGTCAGACACGACGGTCTGGCAAGCAAATAAACAAGTAATAGGGTGGTGAACATTTATAAAAATCATAAAAATCAAATCTGATACATTTAAAGTTTGGGCATATATGAATAACCAATGTAGTCAAGTAAACACTTTATGGATCATTAAAAATATAAATAAAATAATGGTAAACGAATAAATCAATGGCAATCGAATAAAACACTAATCAATTAATAATTCGATGACGATCAAATAAATCAATGGCATTCGATAAAAACATTGGCAAACCACACGTAGCTATATTCTCCTATTACCGAAGTAACAAGAGCATACAGAACCGTAGCCACTACACGTGGGACCGGAAACAGAATCAGAACCGTAGCCACATACAAGTGGGACCGGCAGATCGAAACCGTTGCCATGGTCGGTACAGACAGAATCCAAGCTGCAGCTGGCAGACAAATTAAAGATCCCAAGCTGGGTGATCAGCCCGACAAGGTGACCTAAGTCTAGTGGTGCCTTTAGTTTTTAAAACCTGAACCAATATAAATCAAAATAATAACCCCTTGGGCTCATGGGCTTACACTGCAAGGCTCTGGCCCCATCTCGCCTCGAGGTTTTATTCTCAAAATACCAGTCCCTTTGGCTCATGGGCTCGCACTACAAAGCTCTGGCCCCATCTTGCCTCGAGGTTTTATTTTCAAAATAGTAGTCCTATCGATGTATTTCCGAATGTGGCGAACCACTCAATTCTCCTTCCAAATCGATTCGAAGAAAACATACGAATTTCCATGGTAAACCACTCAAATACACATCAAAGTAATTTGTATAAAAATCTTATGATCAATCCTTTCAAACATGGAAAACCACATGATTCTATATCAAATCACCGATGCTATTCAAATTAGTTTATCGAAGAATACATATACATTTTTCTGATCTGGAATGGAATAGAATAATGTAGAATGACTTAATGACTTACCAAGGAACCATCTCAATACACACTTAGCCTTTAAACATTGATTAATAAAAGAATATGTTTGATGCCAATGAAAATCCACAACATTTAAAATGATAAAGTGCGCATTGAGACTTGAAAGATTCCCGGGTAATTCACTCATTGTTCTCCTTCCATCTCACAATTTTCCAAGTATCACAATTTACCCAAAACTTTCATGGGCTTTAAGGCCATAACGGGAGATTAATGGGCCTCAAAACAAATAGGATAGATGGGATGAAATGGGCCTAAAATAGGTCTATAAATGACCCATAAAACAATCCCAAACAGGCCCCCAATAAAACCCATAAGGACAGCCCAAAACATCACAGAAATGGGCCCTGGACAGGTCTGGGCTCGCTCGAGCGACCCAGGGTCTGCTCGAGCGAAGCGCAGACAGAACCTGGTCTGCTCGAGCGGCCCACTGGGTCGCTCGAGCGGACTGTGCCCTGTCCAGTCCGCTGAGAGTGCAGAAATGCACTTCTTCCTCTAATTTCTGGTTTTTTTTTTCTCCTTTTTCCTTCTTCCTTACTCACATGATTCCACATATTTTTGGGCTCATCTTTCTATTTCAATTCCATTAAAACACTAATACACTAAATCATTCCAATTAATCCCAATCAATCATATAAAGACAACTTTCCTTCATTCAACAAGATACTAAATTTTGAAGAACAAGAATTGAATCAAAGTGATAAAATAGAGAATGAATATTTAAGTTCTAACAAAAACCATATATCAAATGAAGTAACATAAACCATAGCTCAAATCATTAAAAGATTGAATCCATAAATCATAAGGAAAATAAAACATAGAATGAGGATAATGAGAAATCATTCATATATACACAACCATCAAATTAGTTGAATATTTACTTGCCTTGGGTCAAGAGGAGATGCAAATCACTCTATGATGGTCCTCTTATAGTCTCAAGCTCCAAAATCATAAAACCCCCAAAAATAGCTCAAAAAGAAGCCCTAGAAACCAACCATTTTCAAATCTCCATGAAAACTCTTTGCATGGATGACAAAAACATTCTAAATGGTTTGGAAAACCAAGATTTGAAGAAAGAAAAGCTTTTGCTCACCTTTGGTAGCTCAAACAAGGAAGAAAGGCTTGGAAAAGTGGTCTCTCCTAGCTCAAATCTTTAGAAAATAGTATCTTTGGAAAGCTTGGAAGGTGGGGAAGAAGATGAGAAGATCATTCCCTCACTTACCACTCAAGATGGGAGCTTTCAAAGAGGAGAGAGAAAGTGCTGGGAGAAAACCCTAGGCTCCTCTCTTCATTGCAGGAAAATGAAAGAATGGGGAAGAAGAAGAACCCATTGGCTTTATAAAGGGTTAAGTGGGCTGGGCCCCATGGGCCCCAACATAACAAAGGCTGAAACTCACATTTGTGGGTCCAGAATGAGATCGACGAAGGAGACAAAATCGATCAACGAAAAATCTAATTACCAAAAAGTATATTTTCCCCAATTTCTGAAATTTTCGAAATTCAAGTACAGATTTAGTGTGAAAGGTCAATTTTGCCCTTTTCCTCGAAAACATATTTTCTGATCAACAAATCAAAATGGTCAAAACATGAAAGTTGTTAAAGTTAATAAAATGAGTCAAAAGGAGCAAAATTTTTAATTTTCCGAAATAAGAATAATTTCTCACAAAAATACAAATCATATGGACCGGGTCAAACCAAGGTCAACGGTCCTCAAATCTCCAAGGCTATGGAAAAATCTAGTCAAACTCCAAAAATAAGGTTAAACCAACTCTAATTTTGCTTAAAAAGCTAGACCACGATTAAAACAATACTAAACAAAAGAACTGGGGGTCGGGGTCTTACATGTATATTTCAGATATACCCATTTTTCTAACTAAATCTTACTTAATTTTGAAAGGCCTACTCTTAACGACCAAGTGGAACTATGTTGTGACGAAGAATTGGATGACGAATTGGAAGATCCTGTGAGTTCAGAGGGATCTATAAGACCTAACAAAAGTTTAGGAAGGCATTATCTTGGCAATATGGATATTCTATGCCCTCATTGTTCAGCCCTACATTGGATGGATGAGAGATTGACAAAATCTTCTAGAAGTCGTCCATTATTTGGCACTTGCTGTTTACAAGGAAAGATATGGCTACATATGCTTATTACACCCCCTCCACCACTTCGAGCATTGTTTGATGGGAATGATGATCGATCAAAGTCATTTCGAACACATGCTCGAGTGTACAATGCAGCCAATGCTTTCACCAGTCTTGGTGCCACATTATATCCAAGAGTACTTACTGGAAGGGGTCCTACATCTTTCACTATCCATGATGAACTTCGACATCGAGCAGGTTCACTACTGCCACAACAAGGAAAGGATGCATCATATGCTCAGCTGTATATTTATGATCCCACTTCAGCTTTGGAAGTTCGTAATCATAGAAATAAGCAGTTGAGAAGGGATGTTCTTGAAACAATTCAAGAAACTTTGTTGCAAGTCAATCCATTTGTGGATAAATTTCGTCAGGCATATGCAATTCTTGATCAACAGGATGTGGCCGGACAAACTTTACCTACCCATCTTCAATACAGTTCGTCAAAAGATCAGCGAAGATATAATTTACCAACAGCTGATGAAATAGCAGTAATTATACCAGGGGATGGATCTAGCGCCAGTGGCATGAGAGATATTATCTTACATTTAAGAGGAGATAATCAGTTAATGTAAATTAACGAATGTCACCCAGCATATTTGCCGTTACACTATCTATATAATATGGGAGGACAGTTTTTGAATCCTTAGACATTTTGGACCCTTAAATCCAAGGGCTGAGATTAAGAGATATATCCCCTCTCTCCAGACTCTCTCCACTATCCTCTTTAAATTTGTTATCTCTAACTGATTTTGGAAATGCACTCTTTCTAATCTCCTAATCCAATTACACAGAATAGGAAAAAAAAGGACTCAAACCAGAGGAGGAGAAGGAAAGAGAGATATAGAATGGGGAAGAGAAGATAAGGAGATCCCACCATTTCCAAATGGCATTTTGGATCCTTCTCTGCCCTAATTCAATCGGTCCAAAGCCCCCCCTAAATCCCTTTAAAAGGCGACTTCTGCCTTCAAATCGACCACCAAGCGATCTCCGGTCCCCTCGCAGTCACTGACCGATTCGTCCGACTCCGATTCTTCCAACCGGTCCGGCCTCCACCGCCTGTCCAGGAGCCTCAGCCGCTTCTCCGGCCGGTTTCCTCCGCCGGACGGTGACGACGACGATCTCCCCAAAGGAAGGTTCATCAACACGGTCCTAGGGTCTGGATTTCCATAAATTAGCCTTGATGATCTCGCAAAGGTGTTCTTTCTCGCCGGAGAAGATGCGGAAAAGGGTTCGGAGATTGCGAGGGGGCTGTCAGGCCATCGGGTGTCCTCCGTTGGACCGGGCGGTTCATCAACGAAGGTGGTGTCCACAGATGCGAGCCAGAGAAGAGGAAGGTCGGTTTCGAGGAATCATGGGAATGGGAATTTGGATAATAATTCGGGTTTGAAGGTTGTTTCGGATGGTGGTTCGAGGAGAAGACGCTCTGTCTCGGTGGCGTGGTATAAATGCAGTGATTCGGAGGTGATTTGCCTTTTCATGCTTATTCTTGATTTGCTTTTTTGGGTCATCATTTTTGTTCTGCTTTTGTGTTTTGGTTACTGTTTGGATGATTTTCTTTTGACCCTTTTACTGATTACGATGATATGGAATAGTTAATTGCTTTGTATATTGTGCTGAGCAGTTCTTTCATTGAGAAAAAAACACTTTACTTTTGTTCATTAAGTTCCTTTTATTAGATTAGGTTAATGATATTGATGGTGGAACAGTACGAGAATGTATGATTCGTATGACCAAGAGTAGAAAATTATCACAGTGTCCAATTTAAGTTGTGTTGCAGAAGTTGTTTGATTTCACATCAAGAACAATGGATTGGGTTGCTAATCTTTTGCTTCTTTTAACAATAAAATCTCCAGGATTGTCTGCTTTTGTAGCTCCCCCTTTTAGTTTTCATGCAAAACTTCCATGCAAGAAATCCACACGGTTTGACACAAAACGTGGTGCACCGTACCTTCAGGCACGGGCATTATACTAGTAGACCAATATAACTGGCCATCACACCAGGCATCTGCCGCGGAACTGGAAAAATAACACACTAAGGAAATCAAAGCTGCAGTTGGCTAAGAAATAGATTAGGGCCCCAAGCTAGTGGATCAAGCAGATGTGGTGGCCTAAGCTGTGTGGTGTCAACTCACAAACCCAAAGGGAGCTAATACACACAGTATGGTGAGGAACTACTCAGACAAGCTAAGTCAAGTACACACATGAACATAAAAGAGTAGTCGTCCCAAGGTACACAAAAGCTTATTGGACCACACCAATTAACAAAGCTGATCGTTTTTAGTCAAAACGAATTAATATCAAAATTGATTATTTTTAGTCAAGACAAACTAAATAACAAACTGATTGTTTTTAATCAAAACGAACTAAAACCAGGCGATGAAAGCCAAAATGGGTAAAACTGACAGACCATAAGTCGAACGAGCGTAAAAGTGAAGCTTGGAAGAGTAAAACTGAACAATAAAGGTAAATCAGGCACATTCGGGCGAATCTAGGTATTACGATCAATTCCCACATATATGTCCCATTTCCATGTTGAGACCGCAGCATTTGGCACAACGTGCACGTAGATCCCGAATGCCAGATTGTTGTATTATTTGGTGCTACTAAAGTTCGGCAACATTCCAAGTATATAATGCATGTTATCCAATTAACGGAGTCTTAACATGTTTCTGGGTTGGATTCCCGCATGGGTGCATCCTTTCATTCGTCTAATCATCAATGGCTGGGGATTAGAAATCAAAACAACATATTATCCAATGATAAAAACCATTTTCAGGCATCTCACAGGGCATGGAACAGCAAGTTGGTTCGCTCAAGCGAACCCATTTGCTGGACTGGGCATCTCTCCCAGAGGCCCCGCTCGCCAGGCAACAACCTGCCTGGGTCTTTCCCTCTCTTTCGATGGCCATTTCCTTCTAACCTTTTGGCCCCTTCCAACAAAACTTCTTGCATAAAAATCAGGCCTCCAATGCCCCTCCAAAACCAATATTTATCCTCCATAATCCACACCCATTCCAGCATATAAACCAATCACTAAATCAATCCATGCATTTCCCACCCATTTACCATTAGAGAAAATAAAAAGACCAAGAAAGCTATCATATGCATAATAGAAAACAAAACCCACTAGAATTTGAAAGACTAATTGCAAATCCACCATGAAATTAAAAGGAGCTCAACCATGAAATCAAATAAAACATATGAAAAGCTAAAAAAATCCATAGATGTTGGCATTCTCGAAACAAATACATTTCAGTCACTTGCCTTGGTCTCCATTGCTCCCAAACAAGCCTCTAATCAATTCAATTCCAAGAGAAACCACCTAACACAAAAACCCCCAAAATGCCCATCTTAGAAGACCCAAAAATGGCAATTCATCAAAAATGGCAATTCCCCCAAAACCATGACCCACAAATCCCCTAAAACCCCCAAAACCATGACCCACAAAACCCTAAACACCTGCCATGCCTATGTACAAGGTATGCTTGAAAGCTACCCCACAAAAGTATGATCCACATCAAGGGATATATACAAGGTATGATCCATAAAACTACACGCAACGCCGTCTCTTTTGCAATGTGTGCTTGGGGATGTGTCATTCCCATCACTGGTTTTGAGCAAAATGCCTTGGGTTATAAGTCCGCACCTAGACATGGTATCAGTATTGTCTCCTCCTCAGTTGCTAGCGAGCTTTAGTTAACTTTAGGCAGAGGTGAGATGAAAATCCCAATCTGTTTCTATATTATGCCTCCTCTTCCTTCAGAGGATACAATTGAATTTGTTCTTCTCTTGCATTGGCTCCTACTCTGACCTGATCCATTATTGCTTCTCTTACATGGGCTGATATTACCTAAGGTAAGTACAGTGCTTGGTGGATCATAACCTTATAGATCCTCTATATTATGTAAAGAACTTAATTAGCCAACTTAGGGCTAATTAACCTCATTCCCCATTTGACTTTCCATTCTCTTTTTTGTGTTTGGCTTCTTGAGCTGTTCTTTTCCACTCAACCCTATTACAGGTCATATTCTCTGTAAAATTCATCAACTATGACTTATCTCACTACTTCTATCTAGGCAATTTAATTTGTTTCCCCCTTCTCCTAGTTTGTTGTAATACTAATGTTTCATGCGGAGGCTGTGGATCAACATGAATAGAAGACATTTATTGATACAATTAATGTAGCCATGATCCTCTTTAACATTTTGGCACCACAAACAGTGGCAAGTTTACTTGGTTTTGACTAACAATAACACATTGTCTTCCTACTGAATGGTGTTTGTGTTTGCTCTTGGCAGCTTTTCATTGAACCAAAGCTCAGGACAAACAGACCAAAAACTAGGCTGTTACATTCGATTCCTCCTGACGAGTGGTTGTATGAACCTGAAGGCATCGGTGTAATGATCAAGAAGGGGGAAGAGGTTAGATGCTCTCATGTTGTGTTTCCAGAATCATACTCTGGTTTTCAGTTAGTTGCACCTTTTCCTCTGGTTTAGCATGGGTTTACTATTATTACTATTATACACTGGCTCTTGCAGGTTGCAGCTTTCAACATGGGTTCTACTGTAGTGCTTGTTTTTCAAGCCCCGGTGTCAAAATCGCTTGGAAAAGATAGCGCTGCTTCAGAATTCAAATTCTGCATAAAAAATGGAGACAGAATTCGAGTAGGAGAAGCCATTGGAAGATGGCGTGATTCATAGCAATGCTGCTCATCAAGAGTTTATTTTGTATGTGTACATACATTATCAGGTGGCATATTGGCCATGTTGGGTTCGCCAACCATCTGCTCACAAGGCTGTTGATCTGATTTTCAGAAGAAAAAATTCTGTCTTGCTGGTTATTTTGATGGAGCACAAATATTTATGTTTAATGATATGAAATTCAAATATTACTTAGCTCATTTGAAACATGAATCAAACTCAAACTCGAGCCTGAGTTAAATGTGGCACAATCTGAAGTAATCTGAAGCACTAGGCGTATCTACCAAATGACATTACTAAAAAAGTCTTTAGTTTTACCCCTTGTATGGTAAGGTATATAACAAGCTGAGCTAAAGCCCCAGCTGAGCCGCTTCAGCTGATCCTGAGAGTTGTTGGTATGAACAGAGCCTTGTTCAATCTCACAGCTCATATTTAGATGACATAAAAGTAGAATGGGGCTAATGCTAGATATGATAGGCAAATGGATAATGCAGAGAGGGAAACCAAATGATGGTTTTTTTTTTCCCACTTATTGCTTCAGCTAGATGTGTATCAACATTTCTAATGAGCAGTTCATCTTATTTGAGTAGCGTCTTGCGTGCATTTATGTGCTTGTTGATTACTTGATGGATGAGTTCATAACTTCATATTGGTACTATCCATGGATGGTTATCACTGGAAGAAAACTCCATGCAGCACAAACACACAGATGTGGAGATGATTAGCTAACCTCCATACTTAAGCAAACTTGCTGTAGGGCCCACCTAGATGCCCACAAGGATGTATGAAATAATCCAGAGAGAGGGAGGGAATGTAAACTTAGTATTGCTTTCTAGGCCTATGCAACAACAAAAAGAACCCATATTCAATTATCCTGGCTTTATAATGTATTTTATTTTGAATTTTCAAACCAATAGTGAACAACAACCCAATGGGCTGATTTATTGCACAATCCCCGGAAAATGCAATTTTAGTTCCCGTGCCTTTCATGATTGTCATCTCTCACCGATCATAAAAAAACATGACTAGGAAACAAAAGAAAATGGGATAAATCAGCGTATTAAGGTAAAATCATAGGCCTAACATTATATAAATTTGAATTCATACTCATACAAACTTGAATTTTGTTCCCGACATTGTTTTTTTATAACGATATCGTTACCATCATTTATAGTTTCTTCATCCATTTTTTGTGTCCAACAAAAAAATAATGGTGACTTTAAATTGAGCTACATAAACAATAAGAAAGACTCATGATTTCACTCAAAATCTAGTTTTCAATGCTATGTGATAACGATATCGTTACAATTATTTATTGGTTTTTTATCCATTTTTTGTCTCCAACAACAAATTGACAATGACTTTATAATGGGGTACATTACATCAACAATGAGAAAGGCTCACGGATTTGGCTCGGAAATGCACTTTCCATTTGTTCAATTATTTGACACCACTTAGCTGCAACTGTTCGATACCTAAGCATTGAACCGGCTCTCTTTGCCTAGATAACATTTAAACCATAATGAAATCAAAATAGTCCCATTGTTCAGTTTTGATAAATAATCATCACACATTATACAATTTAAATAATGTTTCTCAAATCAGCTCTCTTTTGCCATCTTTAATTGTCCTTATTGGGGATGCTTAAAGAGATTTCAAGTAGGAAGATTCATAATCTAAGTGCATTATACAACATACTAAGCTCAGATTCATACTTGTAAAGGGTGTATTTATTAACGATTCACACTTTAACTTAATATCAGAAGTCAAGTATCATAAAAAATAATTTGGATCCTATCTCTACATGATAAACAAGCTCACATCTCTCACCAACCATAAAAAACATGACTAGGAAACAAAAGAAAAGGGGATAAATCAGCGTAGTAAGGTAAAATCATAGGCCGAACATTATTTGAACTTGAAATCCTACTCATACGAACTTGAATTTGTGCCCGACATTATTTTTTGATAACGATATCGTTACCATAATTCATAATTTCTTCATCCATTTTTTGTGTTCAACAAGAAAATAGTGGTGACTTTATATTGAGATGCATAAACAATAATAAAGACTCACGATTTCACTCAAAATCTAGATTTCAAAAATTCTCTGATAACGATATCGTTACAATTATTTATAGGTTCTTCGCCCATATTTTGTCTCCAACAATAAAATGACAATGACTTTATAATGGGGTGCATAAACAGGGGGAAATGCTCACGGATTTGACTCAGAAATGTATTTTTCTAATACGTATAGTTTGAACCATCGGGCTCCCTGGAATTTGGCCCAGGAAGGCAGTCAAGTGAAGGTTCGAACCCTCATAACGAGGGTTCGAACCTTCGGGCTCTCTGGAATTTGGCACATTGAGGTAGTAACTTGAAGGTTCCAATATTTATGGGTCTCCATAGTTCTATTGAAGCATAAAAGTTCCTCATTCCAATGCTATATACAAAACGAACAATTAGAACATTCAAAACATAGCAGAAAATGGACATATACATTCATTACTATATACACTTCTATAAGGACTTCTTAGACTCTCCCAAATTAGAAGATACTTCAGTAGTATAGAATCAGTTTGGACAGAAACTCTCTTTCATGAACCCACTTGTTTGAAAAAGTGCGTGAGTGCAAAACTATTCAAACGCGATTGTTTCCGTCCAAAAAAAATGTAGATTTAGAGTGTGCCATATGGTCTTTGAAACTCCAGAATTTCAACCGGAAACTCCATCCGAAAATGGACTAACCAGCCCCCTAAACAGGGGTACTCGGACATGTTTTCAAGAAAACAGCAGATCTGAACCCACTTGGTTGAAAAAGTGCGCGAGTGCAAAACTAACCAAATGCGATTGTTTCCATAAAAAAAATACAAATTTAGAGTGTCCCATATGGTCTTTGAAACCCCAAAATTTTAACCAGAAACTCCATCGGGAAGTGGACTAACTAGCCCCCTAAACAAGGGTACTTGGACATGTTTTTAAGAAAACAGCAGATCTGAACCCACTTGGTTGAAAAAGTGCGCGACTGCAAAATTAACCAAACGCGATTGTTTCCATCCAAAAAAAATGCAGATTTAGAGTGTGCCATATGGTCTTTGAAAACCCAAAATATCAGCCAGAAACTCCATCCGGAAGTGGACTAACCAGCCCCCTAAACAGGGGTACTCGGCAAGCTAAAAAAAAAAAAGTATTGGCAAATCCCAAAGGTTCGAACCCTTACAGTAAGGGTTCGAACCTTTGCTTCGTAACCCTTCTAGGCCAAATCCCAGAGACCACTAAGGTTCGAACCCTTACAGTAAGGGTTCGAACCTTTGGGATTCGCCAATACTTTTTTTTTACCTGTGCGAGTACCCCTGTTTAGGGGGCTGGTTAGTCCACTTCCCGATGGAGTTTCTGGTTGAAATTTTGGGATTTCAAAGACCATATGGCACACTCTAAGTATGCATTTTTTTTGGATGAAAAAAATCGCATTTGGTTAGTTTTGCAGTCGCACACTTTTTCAACCAAGTTGGTTCAGATCTGCTATTTTCTTGAAAACATGTCCGAGTACCCCTATTTAGGGGGCTGGTTTGTCCACTTTCCGATGGAGTTTCTAGCTAAAATTTTGGGATTTCAAAGACCATATGCCACACTCTAAATCTGCATTTTTTTGGACGGAAACAATCGCGTTTGGTTAGTTTTGCAGTCGCACACTTTTTGCTATTATTTGGGTTCAGATCTTCTGTTTTCTTGAAAACATGTCCGAGTATCCCTATTTAAGGGGCTGGTTAGTCCACTTCCGGATGGAGTTTCTATTTGAAGTTTTGTAAGGAAGCCAAAAACCAAAAAAGTAAGAAAATAAAAAAAAACTCTAAATTGTATAATGCACTTAGATTATGAATCTTCTTACTCGAAATCTCTTTTGGTTCATCCCTAATAAGGATAATTAAAGATGGCAAAAGAGAGCTGATTTGAGAAACATTATTTAAATTGTATAATGTGTGATGATTATTTATCAGAACCGAACAATGGGACTATTTTAATCTCATCATGGTTTAAATGTTATCTAGGCAAATTTACACTGGTTCAACGCTTAGGTATCGAATAGTTGCAGCTAAGTGGTGTCAAATAATTGGACGGATGAAAAATGCATTTCTGAGCTTAATCCGTGAGCCTTTCTATTGTTTATGCACCCCATTATAAAGTCATTGTCATTTTGTTGTTGGAGACAAAAAATGGGCGAAGAACCAATAAATAATTGTAACGATATCGTTATCAGAAAATTTTGAAAACACGATTTTGAGTGAAATCGTGAGTCTTTATTATTGTTTATGCTCTCAATATAAATTCGCCATTATTTTCTTGTTGGACACAAAAAATGGATGAAGAAACTATAAATAATGGTAACGATATCGTTATAAAAAAATAATGTCGGGCACAAAATTCAGGTTCGTATGAGTAGGAATTCAAGTTCTTAAAGATAAACCGTCTATAGATTTTGTAAAACCGGCTGACATCACATTTGTGTCATTGAAAACAATGCTCATAGTATGTTATAAATGAAATATAATGAGCTATTTTTCCAAATGGAGGGATCTAGATAAATAGAACTATCCCAACTAGAAGTTGAGGCATGTTCCTAGTGATTAATATGCAGGTTCAAACCCTCGATTTGAGTCAATGAGAAACATGAGAAAATAAGACCATCACAATGAGTTTATGAAAGGAGAAAATAGCAAAAATAGTGGTAAGGATGATCACTTGATGGCGACAATGTCTATTAGGGATGCTTAAAGAGATTTCAAGTAGGAAGATTTATAATCTAAGTTCTTAAAGACATTTTTTGTTAATCAAGCTGGATTTTGACCCATGGAAGGGAGGAATGTCACTCTTACTTCTCTTGCACACTAGAAAAAAAACACTTAAGGCAATAACCTGGTGTGCAAAGCATGGAATATATCCAGTCCAACATACAACCCATTCATAACGTCCACAATGAGATTCAGGGCTAGTTTCTATAACAGTCTTTATGAATCTTGATAATGACAAAACTGGGCCAGAATCTGATGAGATCAGTCCCTCATGCAAACTCATTTTATTCTCCATTTTAAAAACATTGATATGATACCTCCTTGACTGGAATTAAGTAACATGTCCATATTAGATTTGTTCTAAAAGTATCTGATCACTTCCTTATAGAATAGAGCTTGCATAACTTATCCTTTAGCCATTACATTTCTCTATTGTAATGCTGATATAACTCTTAAACAGGGGTACTCAGCCAACAGGTGCAAAAAAACCCTCGGGAAGTGGGCCAACAGGTGCCCTAAATAGGAGTACTCAGCCATGTTTCTGCATGTTTGTCTTAACCGGGTTGAAAAAGTGCCCGAGATGAAAACATCGCAAACGTGATCATAATTAAGTGAAAAATAGCAGATTTTAAGTTCATGATATGGTCTTGGAAATTGCCAAATCTCAGCAAAAAAAAAAGAAGTGGGCTAAAAAGTTTCCTAAACAGGGGTACCCAGCAAGGTTTCTACAGATTTTCTTAATCGAGTTGCAAAAGTGCGTGGTTTGAAAAGTAGGTAACCGTGATAGTAATTAAGTAAAAGATAGCAGATTTTAAGTTCATGATTTGATCTTGGAAATCCTCAAATCTCGGTAAAAAAAACCATCGGGAAGTGGGCTAAAAAGTATCCTAAACATGGGTACTCGGCAAGGTTTCTGCAGATTTTCTTATCCGAGTTGCAAAAGTGTGCGGTTTGAAACATAGGTAACCGTGATCGTAATTAAGTGAAAAATAGCAGATTTTAAGTTCATAATATGGTCTTGGAAATCCCAAATCTCAGCAAAAAAAACCCTCGGGAAGTGGGCTAAAAAATGTCCTAAATAGGGGTACTCAGCAATTGTAGGGCTTTTCATATCTGAAATCATTCTAGGTTTATCAATCACTTTCTAACAGTTCTATTTTTAATTTTCTCTTCAAATGGAATCGACGAGAATACTTGCCTCTTGGGCCTCTTTAGACAAAATCTCACAAGATTCAATATGCCATTAATCAAAGTTTAAAAAAAAACAATAAATTTGAAGTCTGTCATTTCACCTATCAACCAACCCCTTACATAATAGTAGCACCCCATTATAAAGTCATTGTCTTTTGGAGCCTTTCTCATTGTTTATGCACCCCATTATAAAGTCATTGTTATTCTGTTGTTGGAGACAAAAAATGGGGGAAGAACCTATAAAAAATTGTAACGATATCGTTATCAGAAGATTTTAAAAACTAGAATTTAAGTGAAATCGTTAGTCTTTCTTATTGTTTATGCATCTCAATATAAATTCACCATTATTTTTCTTGTTGGACACAAAAAAAATGGATGAAGAAACTATAGGTGATGGTAACGATATCGTTATAAAAAAAATTTTTAAAACAAATTCAAGTTCGTATGAGTAGGAATTCAAGTTCTTAAAGACTTCCCCCCTAAAAACCATCTATAGAGCATCCCATCTACAATTATAAAATATTTTTTCTTATGTTTGTTGCTATTCTTAACCTTACTTATGGGATCTATGATATTGTTACCATTATTTATAGGTTCTTCATTGATTTCTTGTCTCCAACAACCAAATGGAAATAACTTTATAATGAGGTGCATAAACAATGAGAAAGACTTACGGACTTTGATGGCTTGGATGGAGTATACTGCCCACTGCACGTGCGAACCGACATCATGAAGGTTCCTCTCAATGTTTATGCATCTTAGTATAAAGACATTACAAATTGGATGTTAGACAGAAAAAATCAGCCTAGAAGCCATAAAAAATGGTAACGACATCGTTACTTGAAAATCAAAAACTTACAACCATGGTGTAGAATTATGGTTATTACCAGTGATATGAGGACAGTAGAAATGAGAAAGGTCATGTGAGCCACCTGTTTTGGATGTGAATGTATGCATAGCTTCCAGATAATATATAGATAATAGACAAGAAGATGAGCATTCTTCTGAATAATAGAGTGAAAATGCTATGCTTTTAGATTAGTAAAAAAAGGTGGAGCATTACAGTACAAAATTACAAAGACATGATGGGTGCAACAAACACAAAAACATTTTAGCAGTGCAGCATTAACGATGAACCCAAACGATATCATAGGTTCCCATAAGTAAGGTAAGAATAGCAAAAACATAAGAAAAAACATGATGATCTATAGATGGTTTCTAGGCGGGGAAATCTTTAAGAACTTGAATTCCTACTCATACGAACTTGAATTTTGTGCCCAACGTTGTTTTTTTTATAACAATATCGTTACCATCACCTATAGTTTCTTCATCCATTTTTTGTGTCCAACAGGAAAATAATGGTGACTTTATATTGAGATACATAAACAATAAGAAAGACTCATGATTTCACTCAAAATCGAGTTTTCAAAATTTTCTGATAACGATATTGTTACAATTATTTATTGGTTCTTCGCCCACAAAATGACAATGACTTTATAATGGGGTGCATAAACAATGAGGAAAGCTCACGGATTTGGCTCAAAAATGCATTTTCTCTTTGCCTAGATAACATTTAAACCATGATGAAATCAAAATAGTCCGATTGTTCAGTTCTGATAAATAATCATCACAAGTTCTGATAAATAATCATCACACATTATACAATTTTAAATAATGTTTCTCAAATCAGCTCTCTTTTGCCATCTTTAATTGTCCTTATTAGGGATGCTTAAAGAGATTTCAAGTAGGAAGATTCATAATCTAAGTGCATTATACAATTTAGAGTATTCATTGTTTATTTTCTTCATTTTTTTTTTGTTTTTGGCCCAGAAAGATAGTGAAGTGGATTCGAACCTTGGTGTTCTCTGGAATCTGGCCCAGAAATGCACAAAATGGAAGGTTCGAACCCTGGCAACGAGGGTTCGAACCTTCGTCCTCTGGTTTTTGGCCCAGAAATGCACAAGATGGAAGGTTCGAACCATGGAAACGAGGGTTCGAACCTTGTTGATTCGCCATAACAATAAATGTTTTCTTTTCAGCTCGGGCCAAGTGTAAGGGAGCACAGATCTAAATCAGTTCTAATGGTGGTGATGCAGTGCAGAAAGTATTTGATTTCATGGAAAGGTGGGACCGACGTAAGGTCAAATAAGGTAAATTGATGGTTTTGGGGCAACTTTTCGAAGTGCCCATTTTTGGTGAAATTACATGGTATTTTGGGTGGAAACGGGCCAATGAACACAACTCAGTGGCATGCCACTGATGCACGGTCTTTTTTGGGTAAATTCCATTGTTTAGGCCCGGAAAAGTGCATTTTTTCTATTTTTGGTAACTATACCTATTAGGAGAATGCATTTTTGAACCAAATCCGTGAGCCTTTCTCATTGTTTATACAACCTAGTATGAAGTCATTGTCATTTTGTTGTTGGAGACAAAAAATGGGCAAATAACCTATAAATAATTGTAACAATATCGTTATCAGAGAATTTTTGAAAACACAATTTTGAGTGAAATCGTGAGTCTTTCTTATTGTTTATGCATCTCAATATAAAGTCACCATTATTTTCTTGTTGGACACAAAAAATGGATGATGAAATTATAAATGATGGTAACGATATCGTTATAAAAAAACAATGTCGGGCACAAAATTCATGTTCGTATGAGTGGGAATTCAAGTTCATATAATGTTAGGCCTATGATTTCACCTTACTACGCTGATTTATCCCCTTTTCTTTTGTTTCCTAGTCATGTTTTTTATGGTTGGTGAGAGATGTGAGTTCGTTTATCATGTAAAGCTCATTTATACTGAATTTAGTGCACCATAGAGACTCCTGTTTCTCTGGCTATCGAGTAGTTACTTGAAACCGACCAATCAGTGGGTTCCCTGGTTCGATATTGTTATAAAAAAAATTTAGAAACCACTAATCTCTACAACACAATTACTCCACAAACATCAATTTCAGTACAAGGCATTAAAAAACTGATTCGGGATCCAGAATAGGCTTTTCTACATGACAAATGGGTTGGAAACATAGAGTTGAAGAGGGTAAACTCGAATGGCCTTTATTTCATTTCAAATTATTAGATAATATGCTTACAAAATTATGGAATGTTTGGAAACCTAATAATTATTCTAGCACACAAAGGGTATACACCATTTACAAGTAGATTGGCTTCAAACAGAGAGCAATTCCTCCCTCATACAAAGTATACCCGATAAGTACCGCTTGATCTACTTCCATATGTCGCCTCCGGTGGAAGTAGATTTACAAGTGGCAAACATGAATGAATCTCTGCGTGCAAACTTAACTTCTTGTGCTCTGATTCACTAGGAACTAATCCAGGAGCAGACATGTTCATGGCTTTCACAGAGTGGAACAAAGAGAACCTAACAGGCAGGCAAATGTCAAGTTTAACCTGCATTTTTTAGAACACGAGTAACTGCAAAGAAACCATCTTGCTTCAATGGTTGATATAATTGTGAATACTAGTCATCATCCTCATCCTCTTGATTATTTGGATGGTTGAATTTTTTAGCACGATACATCTCAGCAACCTGAAAAGGATTTAACAGAACATTAGAGTTTGTTACTATAGAACAATGATAAAAATTATGTAGGCTGAATGAATGACCAGCAAATGGCAGATTTTGCTAAACATGCTCAGATGTTGCGGCTTGATCTGGAGCCTTGTCTTCTCTGACTTGAAGTAGGCGTGGAAATCGGAGAGAAATCCCCTTTTTAAAGATTAGACACAACTATAGCATACATGTTTTCTTCATAAATGACAATGACTAGAAAGAAATAAGGACAGTAATGCTTTAACACCAGATTGTGATGCTAAATTCTTGCCATTGTGGGAGAAGACAAGGAACACTTGGGGCAGAGGACTAGAGAAGAACAGATTGGAAGGTGGAGGCTCAGCCATCCATACCACTCACATGAGAACAAATGTTTAATTGTGCAGCAAGGTGAACTTTATATGATGGCCCTAAACAATAACAAGAATAATAAATTGAGATTGAATCATGTTGAAGAGAAATCTTTCCCTCCAGTGTAATAATGCAACAAAAGCCACCACCCCTACCATAAAACTGTAAAATAATAGTAATGTAAAAGTAAAGTAACTTGCCATTCCTGTATCTATTCTATTCCCAATACAAAAACCACTAACCCCAACCCAACACCATAACATTATCCCGCTCATAACCCCAACCAAGAGTTTCCAAGCAGTTGAGAAAAAAATGAAACGACCCATCATTTTTCTCTATGGATCGAGAGGGACAGATTTAGGGGTTTTGGAGTTGGATGTGGGGGCTCAATGGTTGTTTTAGATGGGGGTTGGCCAAACGGGCTGCATAGCCCAAATGAGTTTTCACCAGTGGGTGGGGGCTTATACATGCGTCCACCTATGAGCTTAAGACCAAAAGACCCACTTAAACACTGCAAACTAGAAAGTATGGCCTCTGATTGTGCATATGTGCATGCAGGTTAGATGGAAACCTACCACCACCTATACATAGTATTAAAGATCTGAGCTGAGAAGAACAGTTTAAAAAAAATTTGGTTCTTGATTCCATACATAAACAGAGGCAAGCACACACAACATTTGCAATAATGAGCTAATCCAAACACCCCATAAAACAATTTAAGGGAATTCACGATCTCCGTGAAGACAAAAACTTGAAGTTTTTTAATTGTACACTAGAATTCCAGGCCTTTAAGGAATAGATCTGGGAAGAACCTCTTCTCGAAATCCATCACAGAACCTCTCGAATTTTATCTGAAACTCAAAGCCCAAGTGATATCTGAAAGATATGGAGTAGTTCAACTGAAATATGAACATATTCAAATAAGAAACATAAAGAGAAATCATGTGGCTATGATTTTAGGAGGATTATGATAGTTCTCTAAGACAGAGGATTCTGATTATCTTAACATGGGTGTTATCAATCATTGTACAAGTGTAAAATACAATTTTGGTACAACGGTACAACAATCATGGAAAAAGTAACAACTAATAGGTACCAATACAGATCTTTGTACTCCTCAACCAACCTAGCTTTTGCAATACAGGGAAGCAATACAGTAATATAGAATCAGCCACTTCTATATGAATCTATCACTTAATCTAGTTGGGGCAAAAGGAAGAGAAGTTGTCAAATTGGAGATGGAAGCTCCAATGGGAGCAACCTGGGCTCACATGTGCACCCCACTTATTATACACTCATTGAAAACCTTTGAGGATCATTTGATCCAATTGGGGCCACTCCTATATGAGTGCATCTTTTCATCTTATGTTTGTGTTCTCACAAACATGTTTGTGTTACAAGCTATTCATCTTCGGAGGTGAACACAATTACCCATGTCTTTTCTCACACTTTATTTGTTTTCTTTCACTTTTTTTTTCATTCTAAAAATGATGTTAGACCGAATAAGGTACTTGTAACTGCAATTTCTGTACATAGTATGTTTGGATGCTAACATTTGGTTGATTGGATGGAACTGAGTATCTGTTTACAAAACATGAAATACGCTCATAGCTGCACTGAGATTGGAGTTTTTAGAAACTTATACATGAACCAACAAACCTGAATAGTGGAATTATGTTAAAATGGAATTTTGAGTTTATGAAAGAGCATCTTCTCAAAAAACACCGAATCAGAATATGTTTTCAGAATTTATGATACCACACTCACAATATGTTTTCAGAAATTTTCCAATCCAAGATCTGTTAAAGTCCTCTACAAACATATTATGAGAGAGCATCTTTTCAAAAAGGACTGATTCAGAAGTTTTGTCAGCCTCTAGTAACTGAAACTGAAATGGGAAATCTATATACATACAGAATTGAAAGCTGAAATATCAACATAGGTGTTCTGCAATTTCATGGCAAGAGAGGTGAAGGTTGTATATGTATAGATTTCTATAGAAGATATTAGCAACATGGGAAATCTCAACCATGTTAAAAGGGAAATCTGTTTGTTATTGCGTATACAGATTTCTACACGTATTTCTAAAGAATAAAACATGGGAAAAGCATGTTGTACACACAACATATGAAATATGTTTCCATATGGCAACATGGGAAAAGCAAGGTGAAAATGGAAAATCTGTTTGGACATGGAAAATATTTCCATATGACAACCATAAAACAGCTCACATCCAATCCTCAAAAATAAATCTCAAGTTAAGAGGATATTTCTATAAAGATTTATGCATGCAGGCCGACATATATTTTTTAGTAAATCAGAAATATCATTAAAAAGCACCAACACAACAACAAGGAACATGCAAGATACTTAAAACCAGCGTTTGGTATTGCCGTATTGGTTATTGCATCGAATCAAAACAAAGGCGATAGATCGAATCGAGATTGAAAGATAGATCGAATCGAGATTGAAATCAAGAGAGATATTACCAGCAGCTCCTGTGACGAGAACCCTAATTGCGTCTTTCGCCATTGTTGATGATGATGTCCTCGTCTGCATAACCCAGAGACATGGCTTTTTCTTCTGCAAAATCCTCCAACGACCTCTCTTCTCTTCTTCCGAGAGGGAGAGGGAGAGGGAGAGAGAGAGGGAGCGAGCAGGGAGCACATGCAAAGGGAGAGGGAGAGAGGGAGAAGCAGGGAGCGCATGCAGAGGGAGAGGACAGGGAGAGGGAGAAAGAGAGAAAAAAAGGAGGGAGAGGAAAAATGGGGAAGAAAGAAGAATCGTTCAGCTCTGATATGGATTTGGAGGTAAGTTTTGTAACGATGTTGTTCGACAACCTCAGGGGTGAAGTGGTCCAAAACCCGTGTACGAACATCGAATTTGGTGTTTTGGTGTATTTCTAACTAAATCGGGCTAATACATGTTTAGCAACATTTATTTCGTAAAATTCCCAATAAATGGTGCTAAACATGTATACGCCCATTTTAAACAGAAATACATCAATATACCCATTTTGGTGTTCGTACAGCGTTTTTTGGATGCTTTTACCCCTTACTGTGTGAAAGACGCTTTTACCCGCTTAATTCAAGTTCAAATGATCTGATTGCATGGCTAATATTGTTTAGATCCAGGTATCATTAGTAAGTAGTAAGAAATAAGGAAGACCACAAGTTGGTGGACCACACAGGTCATCACACGTCAAACATACAAGAGCAGTTTGAGAAGGTTGACCAAAAAGATAAGGCAACAACATTCCAGCACACCAGACTCAAGTAATAGAAAAGACAATCCTCAAAGATATGAAATGGGTATGCTATGCACATCATGATCGATTGGACAACACAAGTCAAAGATTGATTGGGTGTAAATAGAGCTTGCCTGGGCTAATTAGATCAGATCTCATACTATTCTGTTTCTAAACATGTATTCACAGAATCTGTCAATCATTTCTATATAATAAAGGATGAAGGAAAGGCAATGCACGTTTGAAGCTTGAAAGCCTACCTTCTTTTGATTATCCATTTTCTTATTTTCTTCTCAGTAAGGTTGCTGCAACCACACTAGTTGAATTATCAATACCAACAGACATAGCAATGATAAACTGATAATAACAGTAAGAGGACTTGGATAACAACACAATCAGGTTTTACCAAAACAAAACAACACAATGCCCTAGCATTTGAAGTTCCATATTTTATCAGTGAACCTCTAAATATTTAGACTTGTGAGAATTGTCGGTTTTGGCCTTTAAACAAATCTCAGCAAGCTTATTTATGGCATGTACTACAGCCTAAACGATTGGTTTTCTCTGCCCTGTTTGTGTCGTTATTAACCGGTTTTGACGTAGTGTGTAGAATCAGCTGCGCTGCAGAAGCAATCGGAAAAAGAACCAAAGGTTGAAATACAAAAACAAAATAATAGCACAAATAACTATATCAATTAGTTTGCAAGTGAAGCAGCAATACCAGTGTGGAGATGCAGATGGTATTGACTTTCAACCTGTGGTTTTTGGAACTCTAAAACATTACACATTATTTCTTATGGAATGAAATGAAAGCCTATACAAACTCATGTGATCCTCTCAGTGATCACAAGATCTTCAATCAATTTCAGTTGGCCTTGCTTCAGTTTATTCCTGTTTTCCCAGAACACTTTTATAGGATTTTCCAGGGTTGAAATTTTCCATTGATCCTCTGAGATGAGGAAGACTTGAGACAATAGTTGGGTAGAATTTTCCCTTCCATTCTGAGCCAAAAGAGTTGAAAAGAAAAAACCTCAAAGAGAACATTAAAGTGTTTGGGACAAAAAAAAAAACTCCAAATCCAATGGTGATGATGACAAGAGAATAACAACAGCAGCAATAAACAAATAATCAGACAAAAATATGCACACTGTACACATAACACACAATTCCAAATGTTATCTTGGTTACATATTAATGCCAGAATTCGTATGCAAACCAACTCTAATGGTGATTTATACATTCCAACCAAGGCTTCAAACCAAACATAAATAAGTGGTTACAGCAGTCAACTGTGGACCTATTGTTCTTACAAAAAGGCCAAGATTTTGGCAATGAAAAACAAGCAACAGTCTTGTGCTTGAATACCAAACTGAACACATCACATTTATGTTTCAAAACAGTACAATAAGGCATTGAAAACCAATTCATATGTTTCTTTTCTGGTACAGTTGTGGTTTGGTTTTCTAGTATGGGACTAAAGTCTCACATCAGATTTGTGGAGGAAAACACATAGACACCAATGGATTCTTAATGTCTTTTGCCATAGTACATGTGGGGGTTCTCAAATCAGAATCAGTGTGACTAATTTGATGGACACCAAGGGACTCCATGGTGCACCCATGCACATTTCACATGTCACTAAAAGGAAAAAAACTAGTCTCATTGGCCATTACTTTGCTAGGTATCTATCAATGGGAGGGATATATGCTGGCCACCATTTAGTAAATTCTGGCAAGTCAGTTATCCTAACCCATTTATTAGAAGGTTAGAAATATCAACCTGTAGGAAGACCAAAATTAAAGAGAGTCAGTCAACCCAAACCATAAATTATGAGGTCCAGATTGGCAGATCAGGTTAGAACTTAGAAATCTCCATCCCTAGATTGAAAGTACAGTTGCACCAAATGAAGATAAAAATTAAGTCCAGCAAGAGAGTTTCCAGTGCAGAAAATTTTGTACTTTTAATTAAAAAATGTAGAAATAAAAAAGACTACAACCACAGTGAACAAAAAAATTTAATAACTCATCTTAAGGTTTTGCATTTTAGAAGGAAAATCTACTTCTCAGCCGGTACTCGCATCTAGCAGAACCATTCTTTGGAGTATGAGTAGCAAGCCACGTTTGAGTCTGAGTGATCTCAACTCAAATATTTTGTTGCCTCTGAAAAGAAGGGAGCAAACATCCTCATTACAACTTTCGTTAAATGGGAAAAATTAAAAAATAAAAGCACAGTGCTTACCAAGTTTTCTGAAACTCTAGCTTGGCCCATTCTACCGGAGGTATGTGGGCTTTTCAATGCTTTTCTTGCTTCCTTCCATGGTTCCTCTTAGCTATTGACGCTTCCATCGAACACATGTTAACGAACTGCTCCCAGTCTTCTTTCTTAACCTTTTTGGGTGGGTTATTTTTTCTCTCAACATCTGTTTGATATTTATCGTACCAATTCCTGCGTAGCTTCGATTTCCAATTCCTCCAATGTGCATTTGCCTTTTTTAGCACATATGCTTTGTTCTCAATTGGGACTTCAAACATAAATGTTTCTAAAACAGTTTCAAAGTGAATGGAGTTCTTTTTAGAATTTTTTTAGGTAAGGGCGTTTCTCCAATTGATTCAAAGTTCTGGCATTTTTTGAAAAATAAAAGATGCATCAACAATCGGAAGCTACCTAATTTTAGAACCCACTACGGAGAAGATCCAGGAAGATTGCGAGAAAGCAAGATGCTGATAACAAAAGGATGCAATCTATTTTAAAAGTCCGTACAAAAAGCAACCCTTCTATTTCCAATGAATCAGAGAAAGTAAAGAATCTAAAAGTAATTCACCACGAATTTCTTCCATGATAAAAGAGATAAAACAGTAACCAACAAAAATCAAACAAGTCTCAAATGGTTTTGAGAGCATAGAAGCAGAGATTAAAGGGAGGGAAAAAGGAAATATGTGAAAAAACACTAGTTCAATGCAAATGAGATAGTTCAAGAAAACCCAAATCAGAAAAGCAGAGAAAAACAGAACCCACCAATGAGATAGTACAAGAACAAAGAATCCAAGCAAAAAGAACCGAACTTTAACCATGTAAGAATAGGCAGAACACTAGAGTAACATGCAACAGTCCTAACAAACCCCAGACACCAATCAATCAATCATCCACCGAAACAAAACCCAAAAAAAAAAAAAAAAAAAACTTCAGAAAAAGAGGATAATAAAAGAGCAAATTCCATTACCCAATGACCTAAAATGGAAAGGAACAGCTCGGCATCGCCATGGGCAAAGGAACAGCTCTGGCGAGGGCAGTGGCCTCTTTGGTAGAGAATGCAGAGCTTTGTCTTTTACAGCTTTCGTTCCATCATAGTATCAGAAACATAGCAACGGATCGAGCAGTGGATGTTAGAGAAAGAGAGATCTTTACACGAGCAAATGAGCAGTGAAGAAGAGATCCAGAACGGAAGAATATTACTGCTATGCAAAAATTTTGGGGAAGAAAGGAGAATAAATTATCGTTCGATGGAAATAGGGGTTGATATAAAAGACGATGTCGTTCGATAAGTCGTTCGATAAGTCGTTCGATAAGGGAGGGGTAAAATCGTCTAAAATGAACTCGTACGAACACTAAAATGGATATTTAAATATATTTGTAGTTAAATTCGTATAATATGAGTATAGGGACACTTTTTTTTGGTAAAAATCCCTATTTTAAATCACTCCGATTTTTCAATGGGCGTATTCCACTATAAAGTCTCCTTTTAACTCAGTATCTGAGTCAAAGCAGCAGAGTATCTGAGCACAAGATCATATATTGGAAGCATCCTTAAGTTGGCCCCACACAACACTCGGGTTGAAAAGAGAGTGCCCACATCTATGCACACATTTTTACCCGACAGGCACCTCTCCAGAGGTTATAATTAGTTAAGCTCTAAACTCCCTAGGGACCTGTTGGATACATGTCAATCAAGTGGATGGTTTAATGGATGGTCCTCATTTTTCAAAGGAGAATTATCTGTGCCGAGAGTTTATTCTCTTAACACTGCCCATTCTTCAAAGGTGGATCCGGATTCTGGTCCGGCTCCAGTTCAGACTCGGAACTGGAACCGAACCCGGACACTGTTTCGGTTCCATGTCCGAGACCAGAAGGTCATGTGGTAGCTCCCTTCAGCAGTGCTCATGCTAATCCACGCTTTTGTAATGCCTTTGTGGCCTGTCACGGGGTTTCATGAGCATGCAACTTCCTGCAAAGCAATCGAATAGATATGTACTATTTTTCCATCATTCTCTAGCTTGAGGAATTCTATTCAAAATCATAAAACAAGTACTGGAACTTCATAGAGAATATTGAAAAAGAACTCCAATTTTTTTATATAAATACTACGTGCACAAGAAGAGGAGAAAAATATTATCAGACTACAAACATATATCATCACAATTCACAACAAACCAACAACTTCCACTCTGTTTATTTGATTGGATCTCAAACACATACATATATCATCACAACAAACCTACAACTTCCACTCTGTTTATTTGATTGGATCTCAAACGCTATCCAACTCAAATTTTCAACAACCACCCACTTGAATCAAAAGACACACTCAATACAAGAACCAAGCTAGCAGCGCACACACCGTGTTCTAAGCTAACAAGTGAAGCACCAGAAAATTAAGGAACGCCATGAGTCCCCACTTTAAGGATGAGTTGTGCAATATGAAGAAGTATCATAGCAACCCATACAAGTTTTTTAACTGCAGGGACCAATCTGGGTACTCGAGGGAGAATGAGCGAAAGAAGAAGCAGAGCTAAGCCAAAAGTGAAGGTCGCTGAGACAGAGCAAACGTAAGTGTGTGGGGAAATTCCCAAGAGAATCCTGGGCAAGGTCCTCCATCCCGGGGGGGGCCATCAGCAAATCCATCCCGGCAAATCCATCCCGGCAACTCCCCCACCTCGGCAATGCAGCACGACCAGACACTCCAGTTCGGCAAAGCATCCCACTTCGGCTGCCCAGCTCGGCGACAGTGCCATCCCCTTCCACTTCGGCAACAGTGCCCTGACCCTACACCTCCGCCAGGTCTCACCCGGCACGATACTCCATCCCGGCCAAGCGCCTCATATCGATGAAAGTAGTGAGCACTGACAGCTGTCCTCCCATGGACGCTCAAGCACGCTATGGCCCGTGCGACAAGACAAGGGGATAGCCCGTATCTCCTGACAGATCACCCTCCACAGCTCCCAAAGCGCCAGGATATGGCCTAACGGGACAAGACAGGCTACGACGGGACCAGACAGGCTACGATGAGACCGCGCCTCCCTAGTACCTGACAAAGTGGGCTATGACAAGACAGCCAACAACCCGTTTGCCTCCTCCTCCTCTATATAAACACAGCTACCCCTCCGGAGAAGGGAGGACGCCATTACCACTCTGGTATGCCATCTTCTTCCCCAAAAATCTCCTCCCTCTGCTTAGTTCACATACTAACTTAGGCATCGGAGAGCCCTGCGCCGCCCAGGCCAGGGTCCTCTGACCTGCGTTTCTTCTTCCTTTTCTCAGGCTCCAGGCGCAGGCATCGGTGTCCCTAATCTCACTCGGGTAAGTCCTCTAAGGCACCCCCCATCATTGTGGGTCGTTATTTTTTGCACATACAATTGGCGCCGTCTGTGGGAAAGCAATATCCCAGCCTTCCCAACCTTCTCCAAATCTTTCCAAACACCATGCCTCGAAGAGCCAGAAAGGGAAAGGAACCTATTGCATTGTCGACACAGCTGCCGACGGTCCCCCGCCGAGAGAGGTCAGGAGCAAGATCTGGCCAAGCAGGCGACCAACAGCAGGATACTCGGTCGGGTTCATCCTCTAGGGATTCGACCTCGACTCTACCCCCCGAAAGACGCGCCCTGAAGAGCAGAAGCAACCGGGCCCAGGAGCAGTTCAACCTCCGCGACAGCGATCATATCGCTTCCAGCTCGGCAGATGCTTCCAGCGCGGCGGACGTCTCCAGCTCAGCGGATATCTCCAGCTCGCTAGCAGCCCCCAGGAATCTCTTCCAACTCGGGGGCAGCTAGACGGAACTTTTTGTCACTTAGCTTCCGACCTCATGCTGGTCCGTCCACGTGCTGGTCTCCACCTCACGCTGGTTTCGGCCTCATGATGGTCTCGACCGCATCTGACGACCTCATGCTGGTCCGTCCACGTGCTGGTCTCCACCTCACGCTGGTTTCGGCCTCATGATGGTCTCGACCGCATCTGACGACCTCATGCTGGTCCGTCCACGTGCTGGTCTCCACCTCACGCTGGTTTCGGCCTCATGATGGTCTCGACCGCATCTGACGACCTCATGCTGGTCCGTCCATGTGTTGGTCTCCACCTCACGCTGGTTTCGGCCTCATGATGGTCTCGACCGCATCTGACGACCTCATGCTGGTCCGTCCACGTGCTGGTCTCCACCTCACGCTGGTTTCGGCCTCATGATGGTCTCGACCGCATCTAACGACCTCATGTTGGTATCGCCCTCGTGCTAGCTACGCGCTTCACAGGTTTGGCCTCATGTTGATCTGGGCCAGTGCCATCGAGACTGCCTTCGGGTTCGTACACCCAGGCTTCTCCACCTCGGCGAGTGCCAAAAAGACAAGTCACGGGTTAACAGCCCTGGAAAAGGCCTCGAGTTCGGACACTCGGCCAATTCCTAAACTCAGGGTCTTCACCCATCTCCAAGGGTTAACAGCCCTGGAAAAGGCCTCGAGTTCGGACACTCGGCCGAATTCCTAAACTCAGGGTCTTCACCCATCTCCAAGGGTTAACAGCCCTGGAAAAGGCCTCGAGTTCGGACACTCGGCCAATTCCTAAACTCAGGGTCTTCACCCATCTCCAAGGGTTAACAGCCCTGGAAAAGGCCTCGAGTTCGGACACTCGGCCGGATTCCTAAAATCAGGGTTTATACACCCCTCAAAGACTGTTGCCGAACTCATGCTCACATCTCCGATCCACAAGGCAGTTCGTCTCGGCCAAAAGCTGGCCACTTCGGCTAAGGGCAGCTCGACAAGATTGCAGTAGAGACTGTTCCATATCGCCTCCTCGGCCTCATGACAGTTCTCAGCTCGGCATCAGTGCCAGATTCCAGGTTGGCAGTTACCCTGGTTCCATCTCGGCCTCATGCCAGTTCCCAGCTCCACAGCAGCGCCAGCCTTCAGTACGGCAGGAAATCCTTCCTCCGGCTCGGCAGCAGTGCCAGTCTCCGGTTTCGGCCTCATGCCAGTTCGCAGCTCCACAGCAGTGCCAGCCTCCAGTACGGCAGGAAATCCTTCCTCGAGCTCGGCAGCAGTGCCAGTCTCCGGTTTAGCAGCAACACCCAGTCTATAGCTCGCCTCCTCAGCTTGCCTCCTCAGCAGCAGTAGCAAGATACTCCTAAATAAATGAGCCATCTCTCTTGGCTTTCAGCAACAATGCACTCTCCAGCTCGACAGAGGCATCTTGTTACAGCTTTACAGTAATGCCAACCTCCAGCTCCGGTCCACTGCCAGCCAGTCATCTCAAAACTATGAGCAGCTCCAAGGCACAAGTGTTGTCCTCCATGGTACTTAGCTTCCGACCTCAATGAGGAGTCTAATGAGCTCAGAAGCTGGGGGGCTTTGTGTGGGGAAATTCCCAAGAGAATCCTGGGCAAGGTCCTCCATCCCGGGGGGGGGGGGGGGGGGGCCATCAGCAAATCCATCCCGGCAAATCCATCCCGGCAACTCCCCCACCTCGGCAATGCAGCAAGACCAGACACTCCAGTTCGGCAAAGCATCCCACTTCGGCTGCCCAGCTCGGCGACAGTGCCATCCCCTTCCACTTCGGCAACAGTGCCCTGACCCTACACCTCCGCCAGGTCTCACCCGGCACGATACTCCATCCCGGCCAAGCGCCTCATATCGATGAAAGTAGTGAGCACTGACAGCTGTCCTCCCATGGACGCTCAAGCACGCTATGGCCCGTGCGACAAGACAAGGGGATAGCCCGTATCTCCTGACAGATCACCCTCCACAGCTCCCAAAGCGCCAGGATATGGCCTAACGGGACAAGACAGGCTACGACGGGACCAGACAGGCTACGATGAGACCGCGCCTCCCTAGTACCTGACAAAGTGGGCTATGACAAGACAGCCAACAACCCGTTTGCCTCCTCCTCCTCTATATAAACACAGCTACCCCTCCGGAGAAGGGAGGACGCCATTACCACTCTGGTATGCCATCTTCTTCCCCAAAAATCTCCTCCCTCTGCTTAGTTCACATACTAACTTAGGCATCGGAGAGCCCTGCGCCGCCCAGGCCAGGGTCCTCTGACCTGCGTTTCTTCTTCCTTTTCTCAGGCTCCAGGCGCAGGCATCGGTGTCCCTAATCTCACTCGGGTAAGTCCTCTAAGGCACCCCCCATCATTGTGGGTCGTTATTTTTTGCACCTACAGTAAGCATTCCAGATAAGAATGTGATTACCATGAGCAGCACTCTTCTCTAGTAGAAGATCCAGAAATGCAACTGCAGAAACTGTAACAGTAGGAACAGCAACCCCAAGCATTTCCTTCTGGGCTGCTTTGATTTCTGGGGACACTTGTGGGCGATCTGCTGTCGAGATGTCAATGGTGGTTTCTGACATTTTTTCAGACTTCAGAGAGAGAAGAGGGAGAGAGAAGAAGTGGGCTATGAACGTGATGGAAAATAGAAGAGGGCTTTTATGCACGAAATGGTATGCACAAAATGGAAGCACCCAAAGAAGAAAGGAAAGTTCCTTTGTTCAAGTCAGAGGTTCCTCAGTAAATTTGTTGTTCTTACCTAATGAGGGAACCTTCCTCAGTTTGTCACCATCCATCACAAATTCATCTTTATTCCCCATGGCCTCGTTTCCCATCTTTTCCTGATTAATTCTTGATAACGATGTGGGGGTGTTCATGGCCTGGGTCAGGCCCCAACTTTTAAAATATGCGCCCAAGCCCGTGCCTAGCTCGATTTGGGCAATAAGTTCCTGACCTAAGCCCAGCCCCTCTAAAATAGATAAAGCCTGTGCCCGACCTATCTCAAGGTGTGCTGGGGTGGATTGATGTGAATTAAATCAATCCATTAAAATTACTGCAAGTGCACAGCTGTCATTTTGAGATAGTGGCAATTACAGGTCGATCCCACAGGGAGCACTATTGAGTTAAAATTTAAATCTGATTTTTTTTAATCAAAGATTAATGAATAATTGAGATCTAAGAAAATCTAGAAGAATTCAGAAACAAACTAATCAAATATATAAAAAAAAATAGATTGAAGCATCCAGAATCCACTAAGCAAGATAATTAATCCATCGTGCAATCATTCTACTATTTGTCTCAAAATAACTCAGATTAGAAACAAATCAATGTTTCGGATCCGGAGGATTTGCCTTTTGCAAAAATCAGATTTTAATAAAAAGAATAAGATCACAACCCAAGACCTCCTTCACCTCATAAAAGAATGAAAAATCATAAGCATGACTCATCAAATTAAGCATAAACTATCAAAGGATCTCAACCCTAAGCATAATTTATCAAAATAAGTATAAATCATCAAACTTTTTTCATTAGAAATCAAAATAGAGGCCGCCTAAGGCGTGAAGACAGATCATTATTCTAATAGAGTATGCATTTAAAAGAGACAAGAAAGTAAATAGAAAAATCACATAGATTAAATTAAAGATCTACTTAGCTTCATCTGTGTGCTCCAATCCAGAAATCTAGCCAGTCCATAAGTAATTTCATTAATAGCATCTCCTTGTACAATGGTCTCTCAGAAATCTCTCTTTTAAAAATCCTAATTTCTGAAACAGGGCTTCAGAATACCCAAAAATAATTCTTAAATTCTATTAATTAGGAAAAGAAGAAAATGAGAGAGAATAATGGTGGACGTCCAAGGGGGGAGTGTCTCGCTTCCTTTTGGTTCCTATTATAACTCCGGTTATCTTACAGATACATTGAATATAGACATCTTCTCTGCAAATTTGATTTATCTTCATTGATAAGGTATATCTCTTATCTTGTTTGAATTTGAATGAGGTGGAAGCTTCTGGAAACCTCTGGATGGCTTGGCTAATCTTCAGATGGGGTCCCACAAGGGATGTGCAGCAATTGATTATCAACGGTGTGAATTTAATTGCAATCCCGTCTAAAAATGAATATGAGAACCTCCAGGTCCGTAAATTTGTCAATTTAGCTCTGATTTGCATATTCTTGGGCTCCACGGATATCTGCTCTGAATAAGCTTTCCAACGGTAGGTAAATTTCATCGATCCGACCGTTGGATTGAAAGTTATGGCCATTTGAAGATGAGTTATCTTAAGAAAAATGGGATTAACTTTTGAAATTTGATTTGCAAATGATTCTTTTTCTCCACAACTCTTATTTTCCAAAGGAGATCAAATGAGGATGATTCAAACTCTTATTCTTTTATTCCAATTATAATTGTACTCTTTGGATCATCCATTAATAATTTCAAATCTACAACTACTGCGAATCCTGCCATGTAGGATATTTCATCTGCTTGAATAGTGGGCCCTATGAGAAGTCTTCTATTGTAGTTAGGACTCTTCAACTGACATGATGAGTGGACCCCTCCTTTGATTGATATTCACATGGTTTGTGTGTGGGGTCTACGTGGTGAGTTCTTCTTTTCCAACTTCAATTCAGCAATGCAGGGCCCATGGTGACTATGTGTGCTTGAAAGTGGGTTCCATGACAGAGGCCTGCAATTCTCATTTTCTGCACATTTTAATTCAGCACATCAAATATTGAAGAGCCCATATTGAAGCGGGACCCATCCGGACAAAGTCCTACTCCAACTGGGATTCTTCGAAGAAGATTTGCAAAACATTCTAAATTAATGCAGAAAATATATGAAAAGTATGAAAATTCAGGTTTCTATGTGAAAATGCATGAAATGATGGAATTAGATGAATAATGACGCTTATTCGCCTAATTAAACCCCTAATTCATTATAAAATGATGCGTAAATGTACAAATTCCTGAACTCAACACACCCCCCAACCAGCATTTTGCTAGTCCCTTAGCAAAAGTTGCGAGCAAAAGTTTTGAAGTTCTCTGACCTAATCTAAGAAAGAAAAGTAAATATGAAAATAAAACCACTTTCGCTGGTATTCTCGGTTACATTTAGCGTATGCAACACTCAACTCATGCATCCACACATAAAAAGAAAAAGGAGACATGAATCTTCCATGTGCAATGCAGTATGTAATTTGTTTTTTAAAACTATGATGTGTATATACTTTCTATCATTTTGGAAGAACAAAATAGATGCTAGCAGGTATCATAGAAATTAGTGAGAAAGAGACAAATGGTCCCTTCTCCGGTGGATCTTTTGAGGGAATCAATTGTCACAATATAAACTTCTAAATTTTAAGTCTAATATTTGAAATTGATCCATTAACTCTTGAGAATCTACCAATGTCAAATAAGTGACCAACAACATGTCCTTTTTAAAGTAGGTGAAAAATCTTTCTATGTTGGAGAGCTTGAGGTACCATGTTCTTCCATGCTTTGCAGCAAAACTAACCAAAAAAAAAAAAAAATGTGTGCCTTTCATTTATCATATATGGCTCATAAAATCATGATTGAAATGTTCCAAAAATCCCTCTTTTGGAGTCCATTTGTTCAAGCAAAACACCCAACTAAAATATGCTTCAAAGTGGGTTGTCAATTTATGATTAAAACTTTGTGGCATTATTTTCTAACATAACATTATTTTTGTATTGTACTATCCTAGCCTGCCTGGTCCTGGCCCAACCCCAGCCCTTAGAGGGTAGTCTAAGGGCCAAGAACTTGTAGGCCAGCCCAAATCCAGGGCTTAGGCCTGACCCACATGTGAGAGGGTGGGGGTTAAGTACTTAACCCAACCTGACCCAACCTGGGCCCGGCCCTTCAGCCCTAGTCATGAATCCTAGGGTTTTTATCTCGTCTTCTCTTTGCCCCACACGCACTCGAGCGGCAACTCCAGCAGAGGCTTGTTTGCTGCGACGAAACCGCCATCAAAACAGAAGAAGAGAAGATCTCACTACTCCGTGTATGCACTCTCTCAATTCTCTATCTCTTCTCTTATTTAGATCTTGCTCTAGAAGAGTAACACTCTCTCTCTCTCTCTGAATCTATCTATCTATCTATTGATTTATTCATGTGAAAATCAATTTGATTCTTCATCTTCAGATTACCCTCTGCAAACCCCAAAAGGTCAAAACTTTCCTCAGTCACTGGATATTTATAAGTCTTGTTTGGATGGATGGATGGATGGATAGATCTTGGTATCCATGGACAAGATGATTGCTGACCTGGTTTTTAGGGCTGCTGTGGGATTCCTCATAAGATATGGACATGATGATTCCAGGGATTCCATTATAGAATCCAAGGAATCATCAGTTTTCAGGATTCCACTCACCAAAAAGGGCCTTTTGCTGTATTGGGTTTTTTTTTTTTTAATGATTGCACTGATGTAATAGTGGCATGTATTCAATTTAGTGGGTAATCTATTTGACCTATCACAAATCTCCCACTCACAGCATAAACTACATGAGTTGGGGTTTCTGGATAGAGTAAGTGGAGCCAAATTCACTAGGTTTTTCGAACGGGCGGTTTTTGATTTTTCCCCAAATGGACTCTTTTTGGGAAAAGTACCATGATTGATTTGTTGCACTATCTCTCCAAGAAATGAGATTTTGGATGCTTCTTTTGCAAAGATTGGAGGGAGTCTGTTGATTAGAGATGATGATCTTACTCTCTCTGCTAACCACCTTATTTAACATGTGGTGGGCGATCCAACCCACGCATATTATAGCATCTCGGTGTATAGGTAATTCCCAAATCTCGACACAGCGAAGTGATACAACTGTTGATTTACATGTGTAAAATGTATAGTTGTTTTTTCTACATGTGATACAAGTGGTTAGCGTGAAATTTGGGCAATTTCTGATACAAAAGGAGCCTATTATATGAGCTGTTTGTATAAAGAATATGTGATTCTGCAAAGGTTAAATTAACTTGCTTGCCATCACCAGTATGGAAGTAATGGCTGTAATATTCTTTTTCACTATTGATAATAGATGCTAACCTTTTTCGTTTTTCTTTTTTTTTTAGTTGCAACGGCGCCTGCTCATTCATAGAGCAGGCCATAATCTGACCTGCTGTAATCATGGCGACTTTTGCAAAGCCAGAGAACGCTTTGAAGCGTGCTGAGGGTCAGTATCTTACCCTCTTGATTCTTACATTGTTTTTTTTTTTTATTGTTGGTCATTTGGTTGGTATTTTGGTTTTTGCATCAGATTATTTTGCATTGCATTTACCTGCTGTGAAATGTTATATTTTATCATGCTATTGTGGAGCAGCTATTGATTGTAATTGTGTATTGGTTGCAGAGTTGATAAATGTGGGTCAGAAGCAAGCAGCACTACAAGCGCTACATGACCTGATTACCTCGAAGAGGTACAGGGCATGGCAGAAGACCCTTGAAAGAATCATGTTCAAGTATGTCGAACTCTGCGTAGACATGAGGCGGGGTCGTTATGCCAAGGATGGCCTGATACAATATCGAATTGTTTGTCAGCAAGTGAACGTGAGCTCTTTGGAGGAGGTCATCAAGCATTTTATGCATCTGTCCACTGAGAGAGCAGAACAAGCTCGAAGCCAGGCTCAGGCCTTGGAAGATGCTCTTGATGTCGAAGACTTAGAAGCTGACAAAAGGCCAGAAGACTTGATGCTGAGTTATGTCAGTGGGGAGAAAGGGCGTGATAGGTCTGACAGGGAGCTTGTAACTCCATGGTTCAAGTTTTTGTGGGAGACCTATAGAACAGTGCTCGAAATATTACGTAACAATTCCAAGTTAGAAGCTCTGTATGCGGTGAGCTATGGGACCATAATCTCAGTTGCATAATTGAATTGGTTTATCATATTGCATCACTAATGCATTCTTCACTAAACGATATTAATCTCTGTTTTTGGATTTATATATGGGATAAGGCTATGTTGTCCCATTGATGATGTTTTGGACTCGCGTCAACTTCTTTTAGCTCGCTCAACTAGACACTTAAGCAAGACTGTTTTGCTATCTTAGTTTCATAGAGATAGTTATGGCATTACTGTTGCAAGTACCAACCTTTTGCCAGTGTGTGACCTTAAGTGTTGTGCTGGTGATCTAGTAATGCTCTGTAGTTATTGCTGTTAAAATCGTACAACTCATTATATGAATTACTGTATCTTAAACTATTCATATCAGTAATATCATTTGATTTCTGGTTGTATCATATGATCCATGATTCAATTTTTGGAATTCATTTAATTTTTTAATGACAACCACTATTATATTAAACGCCAATGAGAAAAAAAAAAAAAAACTAGGAAGAAATCAAACATGAAAGTCTGGGCACAAGAATGGTTAAATTTGATTCTTGGTTTCTAAACATTGCTTTTGCTTGGTGTATACTTTGCTTTTGGGCCATTTTGCTCGGAGCTGATTGTTATTCCAATGCAATGGGTTTTGTCAGAGATGGAAGTGCTTGGCCTTATCTATATTCATATTAACTGAACTTTAGCTTTGGAAAATGATTCTTCTTAACCAATTAGAAAAATGAGATTTCTGTATCCTTGAACTTTGAAGGTCAAGATTGATGAGTTAATTCTTCTTAGGTTTTGGGTGCTGCTTTAAACTGTAGTGTGGCCTTCCAAGTTTACTGCTTTTGCATATTTTGAAATGTTTCAGATAGGATAACTTTGTTGCCCACATATTTTATTGATTTATGTCTATATATTAATCCTGGCTTATTAATTGAATAATTATATCTGACCTCATGCTCCCATTTTTTTCCGATGTTTTCTTGTGTAGATGACAGCACATCGAGCTTTTCAGTTCTGTAAGCAATACAGACGAACAACGGAGTTTCGTAGACTCTGTGAAATCATTAGGAACCACCTGGCCAATCTTAACAAATATAGAGACCAAAGGGATAGGCCTGATTTGTCAGCACCAGAAAGCCTGCAGCTTTACTTAGATACAAGAT
The DNA here is from genome assembly GCA_012931725.1 of Litsea cubeba. NCBI lineage: Eukaryota > Viridiplantae > Streptophyta > Magnoliopsida > Laurales > Lauraceae > Litsea > Litsea cubeba. The sequence continues at coordinate 48,388,851 of CM022951.1, read as the reverse complement.
TTGAGCAGCTTAAGATTGCAACTGAGCTTGAACTTTGGCAGGTTTGTGAACTACCAATATACACATTACTGTTTTCAATTTCTCAAGCCACTCCTGCTCCTTATTGAGGGTTTAGCCTGCTTTTGCACACAGGAAGCTTTTCGTTCTGTCGAAGATATCCATGGATTAATGTGCATGGTTAAGAAAACCCCAAAGGCGTCCCTGATGGTTATATATTATGCAAAGCTGACAGAAATATTCTGGGTTTCAGATAGCCACTTATATCATGCCTATGCATGGTTAAAACTTTTCACACTTCAGAAGACTTATAATAAGAACTTAACCCAGAAAGATTTACAGTTGATTGCTTCATCTGTTCTATTAGCTGCACTCTCAGTAAACCCCTATGACCACAAGCATGGAGCATCGCATCTGGAGCTCATGAATGAAAAGGAACACAACTTGAGGATGGCTAGCCTCATAGGATTTAGCCTCGACCCAAAACGAGACAATAGAGAAGTGGTATTGTGATTTCCTCTTTTTTCTTTTTTTCTTTTGGTCAAGCTCCTGTATTTTCTATTCAATTGAATCCTTCTAATATTTGGTCTTCTTTTCCAGCTTTCACGAACATCACTTCTCTCAGAATTGGTAAGGTTTGAATTGTTATTCTGGTTCTTTATGTTTTAATGTTCAATTTATTTTTCATCATTCAGTTTTTTTTTTTTAGCTAAATGAAGTGTTGATAGTCTTTGCCTTTAGATTGGTGTTTCCTTTCCCATGGTTGATGCATCTTTTTTTTTTTTTTTTTTTTATTTTTTATTCTTTAGACATTCTCTTAATATTTTTTTGAAATGGAGTTGGAATCACCAATAAAAAAAGGTTGCATCAATTCTTATTCTCAGCTATGATGCCCAGGTACAGATACAGACACGGGCATAGATATTGGTATTTCATATTTGGAATACGACACTGAACTTTTGGAATTCTAGGATATAGATACATACAGCTATCCCATCCAGAACATGAAATTTTATATATTATTTTAAGATTCTGATAGGAAGTATTACTTTTTTGCCCTTTTTCTTTACATATCTAAGTTAATGAAATGATCATTTTTTGCATAACATCTTTTGGATTGAAAAGTAGCAGGATACATTAAGCTTGTACTCTAGAAGTATTGGTGCAGTATCTAGACCTGTACATATCTTACGGATTTGACACCAGTAAGTTGGACATGTACAAGTATCCGGTTGTCGTATCTAATGAGTTCTTCCTGAGTTAGATTTAACAATTTAACCAAACAAAGGCTCAGCTATAGCAAAGTATGGCAGTGGGTGAGATATGATGAACCTCTTGATACATAATTACATATTTACAGTGTGGTTTATATGCCAATTTAGTGAAAGGCTGGAAGTGGATTTGGATATTAGAATTGCTTGATGTTGCCAATATGAGTTTCTGTTTATCTGAAATGTGAACCTTGAATTAGAGCTACATGTTCAAACTTTAAATTTTCAGTTGTTTTCAAGGAATCTTTAAATGCTTTTCTATCTTTTTTTTTTTTTATATTTTTTATTTGAAGTTTGTTTTCTATCACCCCTTCCTTCCAAATGCCTGAAATGCTGAAAATTTCTTAAATGTGAGTATTGTGAGCTTCTTTACATGTTAACTAAATTCTAGAGCCTAGATGGATTTAAATTATTATTATTATTATTATTAATTTTTTTTTTTGTAAAAGGATGGTGGTTGCTTTAGTTTAGTGGCTGTGTGCTTTCCAGTACAGTGTCACACATCTTCTCAACATTTATTTATGGATAATCAATCATTTGCAGGCCTCAAAAGGTGTAATGACGTGTGTTTCACAAGAAGTGAAAGACCTGTATCATATTCTAGAACATGAATTTCTCCCATTAGATCTTGCATCTAAAGTCCAGCCATTGTTGTCGAAGATCTCGAAGCTTGGGGGCAAGCTTTCTTCAGCCTCCTCTGTTCCGGAGGTGCAACTATCTCAGTATGCACCTGCTTTGGAGAAGCTCACCACCTTGAGAGTGCTGCAGCAGGTTTGTGTAATTAAAGAAAGAAAAAAAAAATTCTTACTATTGTTAACTTACTCTTTTGCTACATTTTTGTTATCCACCTTTTACTTGTTTGTAAGATATTGGATACTTCTCCAGGTTTCACAGGTTTACCAAACAATGAAGATTGAGGTGCTATCAAAGATGATACCGTTCTTTGATTTCTCAGTTGTGGAGAAGCTTGCAGTTGATGCTGTCAAATATAATTTTGTTGCTATGAAAATTATTCACTGTAACGGTGCCGTTCACTTTGGTAATATGGTGAGTGTTGTATCTATGCATTTGTTATTGCAACACATGAGATGCATATTCTGATGATTTATTATGTTCTTGCAGAACAGGCATGTATCATGTATAAGTTGTTGCAACACATGATATGCATATTCTGATGATTTGTTATGTTCTTGCGGAACAGGCATGTATCGTCTATAAGTTTTATGGAACTAAGGGCTCTGCCTCTGTATGAACCTGCTTTTGTAGTAAGATGCAAATTTTTAAGAAATTAGCCTGACATGTAATGCACATCTTCTAAAAAAAAGGAGAAAAATAAAAGGAAAAGCAGTAGAGTTGCAGCAGAAAAAAGAAGAAGATGACAACTTGTGAGGCTCATGTGGAACATACATATATAATGTTTTACTGATTGAAACTATATGGGCATTGTGTAATGCATCTTGAAGATGACAACATGTGTGGTTCATGTGGAACATACCTATATAAGCTATTACTGATTGAAACTATGGGCATTATGTAATGCTTCTCATGATGACAATTTGTGAGGTTCATGTGGAACATGCATTTATAAGCTTTTACTGATTGAAACTATCAGCATTGTATGATCTCACCTTCTGATAAGATGTAGAGTTCTAAAAAACAAGCCTTGACATGTGATAAATATCTGCAAAAAAAAAAGGAATGCATCTCTGCAGGCTTTCATAATGCAGCATGCAAACGGGGCCAAATGCTTAGGACCAACTTTGGAATTTATGAACTTGTGTTATAATTTGTTGTATAAAAAAATAAATAAATTATCCCATCTTTTGGGTTGGCTTTGGAGTTACTATTCTGTTCATCCTTGTCAGGGCTATGTGGCTATGTGAACCATTCAGAAATGGGCTATCTTGTCATTTTAATTCGAGAAAATGTTATTTTTTTTTCTTATTTTTCTTTTTTATATAAATCCTAATCTACCCTTCAAGCTACCCTACCTAACCTACCTTTAGAAGGTGCTACTGGGCAATACCTCTCTGCTCCATCTGGGGCTGGAACCTGGCTACGTTGCCTGCGTTTGCCTCTTACCAGTTGAGCTAGCAGCACGGACTTTGAAAGAGAAGGTGATAATCTTGTAATGTGAATAGGGCAGGAGAAAGTTTTTCTGTTAGAATTGATTATCCTTTTATGACCAAACTACCTCTAAGAAGTTCAAATGTGTGGCATTGGTTGATTGTAATATTTGTACTCTCTTCTACTTAGCAGTTTATGCATTAACTCATCCCTCCTCTCACTATTATCCTTTTATGACCAAACAACCTCTATGAAGTTCAAATTTATGGCATTAGTTGATTGTAATATTTGTACACTCTTCTACTTAGCAGTTTATGCATTAACTCATCCCTCCTCTCAATCCCAACCCCAACACACCCCCCCCCCCCCCCCCCCCCCCCCCCCCCAACGGACACACGCACGCCCTCGCCCGAACAAACAAAAAAAAAGGGAATTTTTTGAGTTTTTCTGGTCCTTTTTTTTTTTTGAATCTATGGTTCTTTAGATTTGTTGTTTTTCAGTTGGAGTTATAGACTCAAATTTTATTTTAATGTGCCTCAGAGCAATGACAGATTGACTTTATATGTTCACATTTCCTCATTTATTTGATGCATTTATTACTTTCAGGATCTTGAATCTGATGGGCTCCGGGATCATCTGACTGTGTTCACGGAAGGTCTGAATAGGGCTAGGAGCTTAATTCATCCTCCTGTGAGGAAAGCATCAAAACTAGGAGATGCTCTTGGTGGTTTGGCAGAGATCGTGGATAAGGAGCACAAGAGGCTTCTTGCCCGGAAATCTATCATTGAGAAGAGGAAGGAAGAACAAGAACGCCAGATGCTAGAAATGGTAAGCCAGGTTTAGGAAATCATGGCAATCAGTTTGTTAAAAGGATGTAAAATTTCTTTCTTTCTTTCTTTTCATTCTTTTGTTCTTTGGTACTATTCATTTTCATTGGCGGGGCATTTTCTTGATATCACTTTTTCTTATTTGTTCTTTAAAATTATTTGTATCATTATTGTTGTTGCCTCTTCTGCTGTTGCTTATCCAAAAAAAAAAAAAACAAACATGTGCATTTATCTTTTTATTACGTTGTAGGAGCGTGAAGAAGAGTCAAAGAGGCTAAAACTACAAAAAATTTCTGAGGAGGCAGAACAGAAAAGACTTGCATCTGAGTATACCAGAAGGGAGGAACAGAGGATTCGTAGAGAAATAGAGGAGAGAGAACTTGAAGAAGCCCAAGCTCTACTGCTGGAAACTGAGAAGCGTGGTAAAAAGAAGGGAAAGAAGCCAGTTATAGAGGGGGTGAGTTCTCTTTCTCACTAAAACTTGCTTTCTATCTCCTCTCAAAATATGTCAGTTGAACTGGTGAATGGAAAGATTCTGTTGAGTTTCCCCCCTTTTGTTTTCATTTTCATGCTTGTTATTTCACTGTCCTAGAATACTCTTTTGCATCTGTGTTGGTGGGAAAAACCATCCAGTGTGTGCGACCTAAGGTTATGTTGGGAGTTTTGAGTGAAAAATTATAGAAACGTTATGGGTGGTTGGTTTTTGAGTGAGAAATGGGACAAACTGGATAGTTGTGCACTGTTCTGTAAACTGGTTTAGAAAAATCAATGCATATTATTTTCATTGGACTTTTTGTACTGAGGTGTTATCATGAGTCACTCGTAGTGAGTTATCTCTACCCAGAAGGAGCTATTGAATGTAGTTGGAGGGTGTTTAGCAGGCTGATGGAAGATTTTTAGGGGTCTTCAGCTCTCCGATTTCTTTGTCGAGCCATGATTTTCTCCTGATTTCTGCCGGGGGCTATCATGCTTTCTGTTTCCTCTGGGGTTTGTTTGTTGGTTTGTTGGGTAATCTCTGCCCTTCTGTAGTTCTTTGCTTCTTTCTTGATGTAAACTCAGTTATCTATGTAGCATGTCAACTCTTCTGATATTAAAAACCACGGTTGACTCTGAGTTCTGTCATTTGTGGTGAATGTAACCAAAACCTGCCGAACTTGATCAATCTGGATTCTGGACTAGCTTTGACTCAGTTTTGGTTGTGGGTGTTACAACTCCTTTCTGTTGTTACAGGTAGATTTGGTTAAATAGTTGGTATTAAACATTTCTTCAGTATTTTCCGCGATTATGGTTCAATTTTGATGATTGAGTTAGACATTGAAAGTGTGATATAATTTCTTGATTGGTGTATGAATTTTTTGTGAGGTCAATTCGATCAGAGTTTCTGTCCAAGCGTCTTAAAAATAATTGAGACTGACATCCTTAATTAACTCCCATCTTTGCAGGACAAAATGACAAAAGAGACCCTGATTGAGTTGGCTTTGAGCGGACAACTCAGAGAGCGTCAGGAAATGGAAAAGAAATTGCAAAAGTTAGCTAAGACAATGGATTACATGGAAAGAGCAAGAAGGGAAGAGGAATCACCTTTAATTGATGCTGCATATCAGCAGCGCTTGGTGGAAGAGAAGATCCTCCATGAACGCGAGCAGCTGGTTTGCTACAAATTCTTCTAGGCTGAATAAATGCTCTATGCGTGTCCTAATATTTTCTAGGCCATTTAGACTCTAACCTTTGTCTTGTATGCTAATTTGCAGGAGGCAATTGAGCTCAGCAGAGAACACCATGCAGGAGATCTTAAAGAGAAGAATAGGCTAGTCCGGATGTTGGATGACAAGGTTTTCTGGTTTTGTTTTTTTCTACTTTAACTAATTGGATCTTAAAGACTTCAGTTATAGATATTGAGATGGGTGCACATGAGGAACAATTGAATACAGCTCACTGTATTACAGCAAGTGATAAAGCTGAGCATCCACATTTGTGTGGCTCACAGCTCATCCATGTTTCTATGCTTCGTGCAGAAATTCTCGACAGCACGACAAACTGTATTATAGCAAGTTGTATTCAATTATTCCATGTCTGCCATACATATGAAGAGTTGGTGTAAATTTTAAAGTCAAACTCTCTGTAGGGCATACATCACCTGCTTTACAATCATAACCATTTTTATGGAGGACCTCAGAAAAAGAAAATGCATGATAAAAAAAAAAGAATAAATATTCAACCAAAACTTCTTGGATTGCCGATCCTCTCCCTTTTTTACCCTAAAATAGTATAGCACGAGCTTCAGGTTGTGGTCCATCCATAGTCCCGCAAGATGAAGAGTCCGGACATTAAATATGCATTTTCCAAGATAGACTACACGATCGATCAGGCATTAGGAGAACAAATGTCCAACACTATGTTTTATCCATGCATGGCTATAGGAAGTGATTATTTAGATGTTTCGTCCCAGTAGGTGCATTGGAACTTGTTTAATATGGATGTGTATAATCCAATAATCAATCTAGAACCATGTACCCTGCCTGGTTTGATATTCATAGGCTACTCTAAACAAAGATGGATGATCCTAATTGTCAAAATGTCTGCCTTTCTTGCTCCAACCAGTAGACCAAAAGTACAGTACATCAGGAATGCTTGAGGGTCAATGACACAGTTTTAATGGTGGTAATGTGGTTCCCTAAATTTGCTCATTGAGAGACGTGAGTTATGTTGTTTTCCCTTCTTTTGGATTATTGGTCGACCAATTCCAATCGCATCTGCGATGGAAAGAGTTCCACAACATTGGTTTGTATGTTTCTTTTTCATTTTTTTTTTTGAATGGTAACTTTCTTTGAAAAAGATCGAACAGTACAAGAGATAAGTACTGACAACAAAAGACAGGAAAGCAGGAAAGCTTTGTATGTTTCTTAATTTCACAACATTGGTTTGTATGTTAGATTTATTATATGTGTTTACTGCGGCTTTCTTTAGTTTAATGATAATAATGATCTTTATTTTCCAGATAATATTCCAGAATAAAATCGTCCAACGACGTGAAGAAGAGTACAATAAATTGAAAAAGGAGAGGGAAGAAAAGATCAAAAATCTTATAAATGCTAGAAGGGCAGAAAGAGAGAGGCTAAGGAAGATGATCTTTTATCTGAGAACAGAGGAGGAGAGGCTAACCAAGTTGCAGGAGGAGGAAGAAGCTCGAAAGCGTGAAGGTATGTTTAATTTCAGAACATTCTGCCTCCGTGGTATTTGATTGTTGTGAGAGCTCTATCAATTCTTATGCAATAAACAAATTTGAGAATTTAATAGGATATTCGTCTACAGTTGGACTAGCACCAACATGTCATACTGGCTAGCATCAACTGGAGCTGATAATGTTTTGTTCTCCATTCAATTTGAGCCACCTGGATTCATGCCAAATGTTACAAGATGGAATTGGTTGAGATGTCGGGGCCATGTGATTAGCTTGACCGTCGACTTTAGGACCTCAATATTTTTAACTAAATGCAACAGTAAATATAGCATTTGTGAGTGCAAGGCCAAGTGCCAATTCTCATAGTGGAGCTAAGATGGGGTTAGGTTTGGTAGGAATGATATGAAGACATTTTGATCACTGGCTGGCCTTTTTGTACATAATAAGAAATGGAGAGCATGAAAATATATCAACAAGGTTTAATCTTAGTTTTAGCCTTTAAATATTGAAGTTTTTTCCCTGGCTTCCCCAAAGTCCAAATCGGAGGACCTGTATGGCAATATTGCAGTTTTCAGTTCAGCATGATGGGTCCCTTTTGGTGAGGTGATTATCAAAACATCATGGGTATCCCTTTTTTTTTTTTTCTTGACCTAGCTGGATTTCTCTTTTAACCATTTATTTGTAGATGAAAGCTTGGAAATGTAGTTTTCCTGGACTATTCCCCATCCATGGTGATGCTCATCAAATGACTTGTCTGAATCTTTCAGTGGCCTTTAGAAAATCATGGCATGTAATCCATCAGGATCATATTTCCTACAACTGGAAATTTCCAAACCATGAGGGAACCTTGCAATGACTGTTGGTACTTGGGAGTGATACTTCTTGTATTCCTATCACTTCTTCTGATTTTGTTTTATCATATATTCTTTTTGGTATTTCAATGGTGAACTGCAGAGGCTGAAAGGAAAAAGAAGGAAGAAGCAGAGCGAAAAGCGAAGCTAGATGAAATAGCTGAAAAACAGAGGCAAAGGGAGAGGGAACTAGAAGAGAAAGAAAGGTTAAGGAAAGAATCTCTTCTGGGAAGGTCTTTGGATATGCCCTTGCGTCAGGTTGAGCATGCCAATGGGGCCCGCCTGCCGGAGCCTGTGGCGGCGGCTGCTGCTGCTGCTCCTGCTGCTGGAAGATATGTACCCAGGTTCCGTCGTGATAAGACCGAAGGCTCTGGTGCAGCTCCTCCACCGGAACCAGATCGCTGGGGCAGATCAGATGATCGACCATCTCAACCCGGGGACAGGTGGCGCGGTGAGGACCGCAAGCAGCCATCGCTTTCTGGTGCTGCCACTGGCTCAAGACCCTCATGGTCTGCATCCAGGAGGAGTGGGTTTTGACCGCTAAGACTTGTCATCCTATTGCGTTGTATCCCATTATCTACTTAATGTTTGGAGGATCGATGATCAGTTCAGGATTTGCAGCTTGGGTAGCATTTTTTAGAATCTGTGTAGGAATGTCGAATCTTCTTTATGTTATTTGCATATCCGTGCGGCAGTTTTGGCTGACAAGCTTATTAAACCAACTTGTATTTTCTGTTTCCTGTGAAGGCTTGAGTTTAAAGGTGTTTTGGGCTATCAGTTGTTTGCATTATGCTGTTTGTGGGTGAATTTATTGGAGCTATTAGACGCTGCTTGGCCTGAGCTATCATCTGAATGTTAGGTCCTAGTGTTCATCTCACACATTGTGGTTTCTAGCAATCTGATTAACTTTGAGAGATGGTTGTGTGTCTTGATTGCTATAACAAAGGTCTAATGATCAATTTCGACATCCATATTGTGAGACCCAAGTTTGATTACCCATGATGCGAAGGGCAACCTTTGATTGAATGATTCTAGCCAGCCAATTAGCATACAGCAGAATTTCATTTTGATGGAAACTACCAAGACCAAATCATTAGTTCAGACATTCATTAAGTTGGGCCCTGCTTTTACGTATTGGACCGTTAATTTAGTTTCCTGTGTCCATCTGATGAGTGGTTGTCTCTAGTGCGTAAACTAGTCGGATCTGGGACAGGGTTATGCTGTATGGGCCTGCAGGGGTTTATTTTGTGGAATGGATCTTTCTTTGGGCTACATGTTGGATCCTATTTGTAGATCATGATCCAGATCAATCAGGAAAAAGAAAAATCATTGTATCCAGATCCGAGACATGCTAGGGTCTCATGATACAACCGTGCTACATGGCCTGGCTTTTCTGGCCGGGCCGTGTGCCCGATCCCAGCTGGAGCCGGGCCGTGTAGACTTTTTGCTCGTGATATGCTCGGATGAAAGAGCTCCAAAATTGATGGGTGCTCCTTGCTCCTTAAGCGATAGTGCCATTCAATCTGGTTAGACTCAAAAGCAAATGTTATATCTGACTTTTAAGCTCTATGGATATAGATGAACACAAGAAGAAACTAACAAAAATGAACACAACTAAAACAAAAGCCGTAGTAGAGACATGAGATAGGGCCCTTGAGCACTCACCAACTTCAAAGTTGAAGTTGAAGCCTGATTCGCTGCATTATGAAGAAAAGATGTTCCACACATTTACCAAACTTTCAGTCCATAAGGTCTTTCCTAGACAGGGCTTGAATGAAAATGATCTGGGAGATCATGTCTAAAACATCATTATATAGGGAGGTTGTAGTTAGCTCTGGACAATTCTAGCTCATCGTTTGATGACTGTTAGTCCGGTGCCTTGTTTTGGGGTTCTATGGTGCATTGTTTTGAGTTCTTTTGGTGCATTGTTTTGAGTTCTTTTGGCAGTTTCATGGATTGTAGCTTCTCCTCTTTTTCTGTTTTCTTCTTTTTGCATATGTATGTTCCTTGTTCAAGCGAAATAAAAGGGAGGAAGGTTGTAGCTCGGTTATCATCAAATCTCATTCCATCCAATCGAAAATTTCTTATTCAACTGGAATAAGGAAGTTGGCATAACTTTAGCCCTTCCAACAAATATATAAGCTCTGCTTATAGAGCATGCTGTGCTACTATACTGTGATGAATATGCTTAGACTAAATTACCCAGATGATCCCTTAATATTCCCCACATCCCTGCATTCTCCTCATTGCTACAGTCAGAGGAGCCATCAAACTTGAGCTTGTGCCACCCAAATGGAGCAAGGGTCCATTGGGCTGTGGGAACACCCATATTAGAGTGGGTTATTTTGAGGTCCATGACTGTTTTCCATTGATGGATCTTATTCAGGCATTTGCTTATAAGAGATGGAAGGGTTCAGGGGCTGTAGCTGAAATATATAGGCATTTCTAACATGTGTGCCAGCTAAACAGTCCCTTTTTGGAGCACCCCAAAACCATTGGCCAAAGGTCATATTAACTAAGGGCAGGGAATACAACAGATTGGCTGGTCGAGCCTCTTGACTAAATAATTTTTTTCAAATGTAGAGCTTGTAAAAAGATGATCTTCCGTTTGCTTTCCCGGCATCAAACACATTCCTTTGAGATGTCTGGGGATATAGAAGGAGGGTAGGCCAGGTGGCTTCTTGTTACGAGATGACCTTCGAGGACTCTCCAAATCATCATTATCAAAGCATTGTTCTAATAATGTTGGGGTCAGCTGAGGACTCTCGAATAAAGCACTTAATTTTAGAGGGCAATTCGGAGGACCGTACCATAACTGTCTTCAGGGGCGACTCGGGCCTAATGCTGGATCAATTAGCAAGAGATAGAGCCTTGATTGATCATGACCCACAAGCATTAAAGGGAATATCCTGACCCCCACAAGGGAATGGATTCTATGAGCTGAGTCATATGTTCGCTCCACAGTTGATTTAGGTTCTCATGATCCCAAACTAAAAGGCTCTGATTAGAAGAGTGATGGTTTAGGTCTTTGACCAACTTTGGCACTTGATCCTAACTGATCCCTTGTTTAAGAGGATAGTTATTTAGAGGCAACAAGCCTAGAACCCATTTATCTTCCATGCTAACTACCCATGACAGATTTATTTAGGATTAAGAATCTTTGTGTTTAATCAAATTCTTCCATGGGAATCTGAGAGTTTTGCTGTGCAGGGGGTCAATGCTTGGCCTTTTAAAGTATTTTTGAGCAATTATTCTAGCCCACAAGGGCTTTAGCCTAAATATCCAAGTTTCTTTAACCTAAACCCCCTAATGATGTGCCAGGCTCATCTGATGTGGTCTCTAGGTGGGTTTTAGTGTCTACTGTTCCAAGGGCGGCGCTACATGTATGTGAGTGGGGTCAATTGACCCCACTGACATTTGAAAAATTATTAAAAAAAACTGACATTTGAAAAATTATTAAAAAAGAAAAAATCCTTAATGAATTGAACTTATGGAAGATTTTGACCCCACTCAATGCCTAAGTTCAATGGGCCATCTATCTACCAAAAAAAAAAAAATGAACTTATGAAAAATAAATCTTTTGTTGACCCCACTACTTGAATTCCTGAAGCCGCCACTGTTATGCTCCTTGGTTGCCTAAATGTTCTAGTTGAGAGGGTAGAGGCCAAACAGAAATAGGCTTTTGTTGATTTTCTTGCTTCCATGTGGATCATCATTATTTGTGATGCTTGTGATGTGCATGTGTTGATGGGTTGCCTACTCGTCGTATGCTTATTTGGGTTGTATCATATATTCTAAATTTTAAAGGTCACTATCATAAATTACATTGTTACCATTTATCTATAATCAATTTCTTCAAGAAATATGTAAAAGAAAATAGCGTAAAGAATGAGGAAACTATGATTTTTCATGTTTTGAAGAACCCAATAGGGGTTGATATCGATGCAGATCTCATTTAAAAAAAAGAAGAAAAAGTGACTGGTGGCTACTTCCGTGCAAGGGAAACTAAGCCCCTGTTTGGTATCACTAATTTTTTTCTATATTTCTCAAAATCTCTAAATCGGGTAGAGATTTTGAGAATAGATGCGTTTGACAATCTCTTTATATATATATATATATACATATAGAGAGAGAGAGAGAGGAAGAGGCAATGCCTCTATTTTCCACAACCGACCATTCATAACATGTAGAAACTAGAGTGAAAAAAAAACAATAGGTGGGTGAACGGTGTTCTTTTCCATTCACGCCCTAATCCGTATTTTTTTTCCTAAAAAACTAAGAGTGTAAATCAAGATCCAAACCATTGAAAATGTTCACACAAGATCAAAACTGACAATGATACAAATTTCAGCCGTTGGATCATCATTAATCTCGAGATATGTGCAAAAACAGTGAGCAATTGGATGCAATTTTTTGAAATCTGTGGACCCCAAATGAAAAACCCACACAATTAAATCTCTAGCTGAAAATGGCTTTGTGGTCAATTTTTAAGTCTTGATACCTTGATATCAGTTATTGATGTATTATGCTTAATATTGGATTTGTCCATGAGCAGTAACATCTTCCTATTTTTTTTTTAAGTGGGAGTGTAAAACAAGATCCAAACCGTTAGAAATGTTAAAAATATCAAACACGACTATGACACCAAATTTCAATCGTTGGATTATCCCCAATCTTGAGATAAGTGCAAAAAAGTGAGTCATTTTATGCAATTTTCTAGATTATGTGGGCCCCAAACACAAAATCTAAACTGTTAGATGGAAGGGTGAACACGACCATAGGGTTAGTTTTCAAGGCTTGATACCTTGTGGATCTCGAGAAATTTAAAAAAAAAACTTTGAACCATTGATATAAAAAATTTATTTAACATAGATCTTTGAATTACCAAACACTTTTTTTGATTCTAACCTTTTTTATATAACTCTTTCTTTAATGGCTCTATTTCGATAGATGAAAAAAAAGAAAAGAGTAGAGATACCAAACAAAGCCTAAGAGGACCTTTTTGGTGTAGTCCGCATCGAAAGTTATTTTTTTGATAAAATCCTCTCAATTACTTATATATTCTTCTGTAAGAATCTCTATTGTATTTCGGTAATATTGATCTATAGATATCCTTTGAATTTTGTTTAAAGGCATCTATAGAAATTAAATAAATTATAAAACCAACTAAAATGAAATTAAATTAAATAGGACTCTAATGGAAATTAAATCAATTATAGAACTTATTGAAATTGAACTAAATTAAATTGGACTCTATTTCCCTATTTGGTGCTGTATTTTCAAAAAGGAATTACATCAAATTGTACTCTACTATCAAAATCAATTAAAAGAGATTGAAATTAAAATTGAGGTCGTAAAAATGATAGGTTTCTTATATAATAATAAAGACTAGCACAACAACCTCTGCCCCGGCACGAGCAAGTCCACCAATAAGTGAAAAGTATATTTAATGATTTATTAAAAAGAATTTAGATTAAGCAACACATGACAATAATTTGGTGATTATGATAGGGATACAAATGAAGTTCATTAAGCAACACATGACAATAATTTGGTGATTATGATAGGGATACAAATGAAGTTCTTGTAGAAGAATGAGAAGTGGGAATAAATGATGGTTACATGTTGGAAGTGGAGGAGAAGAGCAGTTATATATCGAAAGTGGGGAGAAATAACTCTCAATAAAAACCATAAGTTATGGTCAAAATTGTCTTCAATATAGTAGTACAATCAGGTTACTCATATTATTAATCAATTCTTTTCTAAGAGCTATAATTCATTTCTTGTCAGGAATTATTATAAAACACTGGTACCTATTAGTTTTTGTAAAGATTTACAAGACAATCAAAGACAAATCACCTTTCACATAGGTCTTTAACAGTCATAAAGGAAACGATATGGAATTTGAAAGGAAAAAAAAAATCTTTCCATGAAAAAAATTATGATTTACTAAAATTGTTATTAAAAAATTGAGAGGATAGGATTTATGTGCTCAGTGGAAGGAGAAGTCGTTTAAAGGTGAGAAAGGCTCGCGGACTAGCGACTGCCCAAATGCCATTTTTAACAACTCATCATTACAACAAAATCCACTATCCATTCTCTGAATTCAGATATTAACTGCCATCCTAATTATCAAAAGCCCCAAAATAATAATACTAATAATAATAAAGAGAGGATTCATAAAAATTGAAATCATGATGAGAAAGAAAATACGATACCAAAAAGACATATCTAACAAAAAAAAAAATAATTCACCAATGAAGTATGATTATAAGAAGGAAAGAGAGAAAAAAAGAAAAGAAAAGGGGCTTCAGTGTGTGTGTTTTTTTTTTTTTTTGGAGGGTTCCCAACCTACAACCTCCAGGTGCAAACCGTGGTCCTAGGCCAACTAAGCTACCCCTTGGGGTTAAAGAAAATAGGCTTCAGTGTGACATAATGAGATCATTGAAACGTGCGTCACTGAAATCCGCTAAGATAGCTTAAATCTATCATCATCAGCCCTTCTTCATTCAAAACTAGTTTGTATACAAAACATGATACAAGCATCTTGAAAATCTAAATAAGAAGAGAAAGGGAGAGAGCATGAACCGCTTGTGTTGAAAGAAATTTAAGGTCCTGGGGGGAGGCCTAGAAAGAAAGAAGAAGCATATGCTGTGGGGAGTTGTAAACTAACAGTATCCTTTATATGGAGGCAGAGGGGGGCAATATTTAGGATTAGGGTTTTGGGAACTTTGTAGAGCTCGGATCTTTTAAAGCATGGTGGATCCGGGTGCGATCCGAATTTGGATTCGACAAGAACCTATTCGGATGCAAGCTTTAAAAAATGGATCTGATTTGCATTCCACATTTGAAGCATGACGTGGGTTGCATTAATATGATTAGATTAGATAAAGGAGCTTCAATTAGAAATTCTTAAGAGCGGATACCATGTTGATAACTGGAAAAATCAAAAGATTGAGTTATTAGTGAACGGCATAATAATTTATATCAATAATAAAAAGAAATTTGTGAGTTGGATCTAAAATCGGTTTCCGGATAATGTCGTATTTTGATTAAACTAACTAAATATCTTAAAACATGTAAAAAAAAATCACTTTTTGAATTTGCCAAGATGTTTTTTCATTTCCTCAGTCGAATAAGAAATCATGAGATGCAAAACTGACATCAACACTGTCAGAATTAACCATCTTATAGTGGAGTGCATAGGGACTGTCCCACACCTCTGATCATTCGGATTGTAAGACCAAGTTGGTCAAGCAAATGTTCTCAATCACAATTCACACATTCAACATGATCTCTTATCTGTTTTTTTTTCTCTCTGTTGTTTTTTCCTCACAAGTTGAACCCAGGTATTTGCTAACGTCACGCAAAACAATTCAATGGGCATAGGGATTTAAGAAGTGGGTTTTGAGTTTGCAGTCTCAAACCCTCTTTACCTTCTCATGTATCATAAACAGGTCTAGGGGTTGTCTAGGCGGATGAAAACCAAATCTCAATTGCATCTAGCTGCTTTTCATAGTTAGATATGTGAGACCATAAGCCGAGCAACTATGTGAGAGACAGTGTGACAGAGATCAGGACAGTAGTATATGGTGCCAAATATGTGAGATAAAAAGAGGCAATGGATATTGTGTGGGGAGATTTCCAGAGCTACAGGATTAAGCTAATCACAGCCATCAGATGGGTTTAAGCATCCTCACGTGCCATCCGCGTGCCGTCTACGTGGCACCGATCTCATCCCGGCTACCAGGACAGAGGCCTTGGCCGACATCAAGCATCTCCGGGCAACAAGTGCCGAATTGGACCACCTCGGGCATCATCTCGGCAAAGAGTCCATCTCGGCAAGGCCACCCCGGATGCCATCTCAGCAAAGAACCCTATCTCGGCTAAAGCTACCTCGGCTGAAGAAGCCAGGACAGTAGCCGAAGCAAGAAAGAACCTTCACTTGCGCCACGTCATCAGGCGCGTGGAGAGACAGGGCCCTCATTCCCCACGTCATCAGGCACGTGGAGAGATAGGGTCACGATCTAGTGGGACAGACACGACGTCCAGCCGCCCACTATCTTCACCAGATCGCCACATGGCAGCATCCAGCGGCTGAGGCCACATCAGGGCAAGGCCCGAGGGCAGATCCGCTGGTACTCCTACCGCCAAAGGCGCCCAACACAATCTGGCCCAACAAGACACGCATTTAATGCAATGTGGGCAGACCCGACTGGCATTAAATGCTGAGTGGGCCGGATTAGACTGCATTTATTACTTTGTGGGCTGATCATGACTTTCCAGTCAGATCATGGGACCCACACCAAGATATTCTCTGAGAGATACGGTCCAAACCTCTATAAATAGACCTTCATGCACCATGCAAGGTACGCATAATCCCATTCACAGAGCCCTTACTCTGTCTCTCTTCTCCCTCTCTTCCATCGTTCCAGTTCATATACTGACTTTGGCATCGGAGAGCCTTGCGCCGCTCAGGCCAGGGTCCTCTGACCGTTTGCTTCTCCCTTTCAGGCTCTCGGACGGCATCCAGACATTCCAGACACCATCATCTTCCCGGATAAGTCCTGTAAGGCACCCTCTTATTGTGGGTCATAATTTTCTGCACCTACAGATATCAAATTAGAAAGTGAGAGAAAAGGAGAGAGAGAGAGAGAGAGAGAGAGAGAGAGAGGAGAGAGAGAGAGAGAGAGAGAGAGAGAGAGAGAGAGAGAGGAGGCTAGAGGGAGAGAAAGGAGAGAGACATGATTGCTGAGATTTGGGAGGATGGAGACGCAGATATGAGTCATTTTGAAATTTGTGTGTAATGTGGATGAAGAGGGACAAATGAAAGAATACTCTTAGATGAGGTAGTTTTTATTTATTTATTTATTTATTTATTTCTTTTTCAAATTTCAAATTTGAGAGGTAGGAGTTGGATCCTATATGCTGGTGTGGCCTTATACTCAATCAATTTGCACTCAGAATTACTAATTCCTTACGGACCGTTTCTCAACTTTGAAGAAAAAGAATATCTAGAAATGGGGTGGTTTTATTTCCATGTAGACCAATTATATAATGTTAGTGTCCAAATCCCGCAAATAAGAGCAACAAGGGGAGTTCATATATCATATAAAGGGAAATGTTCACATGCAACCACAAAAGCTTATACGGTCCACTTAAGTGCAAGCTCATTGGCATTTTGAAAGGTTTGCTCATAAAGGGGACGAAAAACAAAATCAGCCATTTCAGATTATCCTAGCCATTGATCCCTTTATTTAACGGCCTTAAAATTTAACGACATCTTACATATATATTTCTTTAAATTCAATTTAATTGCGAGTGAAAGTTCACTAAATGTGTAAAACTGGGTTTGATATGTCATATTTGAAAAATAAAATATAAATTATCATATCCCTATGATAAATAATGTAAAAGATGATATTAATTATTATTTTTTAATTAAATGGGCAATCCTTCAATGGGATAAAACTTTGGGGAGGATTTTACTGAAAAATACCCAGTAAATGTCCGTCGCACCTGATAGTGTCCCGGAACATTTTCCATACGGCAGCATTCCTCCCGCCCTTTTTTTTTAAGTGTTTTTTAATAGTGACGATAGCATCGTATGAAGAGGAAATTTAGTGACGATATCGTCACTCTGTCTTATATATATACGCCTTCGAAATCCCCATTTTGTCATCTCCAAGCTGAAGCAAACGGTCCATATTGCAGGTTTTCGAAGAAGACACGTACCAGCCATTGCATCCTGCATCTATTGCTCATCTTAGAGGTTGTTAGCTTCCATTTAAGAGGTTGGTGCACATCTTTGTACATTTGTATACGTTTACAAGGAACCATTAATAATGGGTTCATATCTTTTATCTTCCATTTCCTTTGCCCTTGTATAATACCCATCCGAGATGGCATGAAATGGATGCCAACGATTTGTCTTGTGGAATAAATGGTCTTCGTTTGAAATCCAAAGAACCCATCTCTTTCCTTCATTTAGAACTTTTTGGCTGCCGTCTCATCATGTATTGTATTTGTATGCGTAGAAATTGGAATGGTGCACGTTTTTGTACATTTGTGTATGCTTTACAACTAACCATTAATAACGGTTAGTTGCTATTTGTCTTCTATTTCCTCCGGCCTTGTATAAGACCCATCTCAGATGGCTTTTATGGATCTAAATGATGTTTGTCGTTTGGATTAAATGGCTTTCGTTAGAATCCAAAATAAGAATCCAAAGAACCCATCACTTTCCTTCATTTCAAACTTGTTGGCTGTCGTCTCATCATCAATCGTGTTTATATACGTAGAAACAGGAATAATGTTACTGTAATCGAAATAATTCAAACTTATTTAAAATATGAATGAAACCACCATTATTGTTATCTACTTTGGGTTATCTACTTTGGGTTGCGTAATCTCTTGTTTATTTCTATTCCTACATTTGTAAGGTCGTCTACATGAATGAAATTTGGTATAGATTCTTATGCTGTAATTTTTTAGCTAATGCAATTTATGTTCTTTTAATGATTAGGATGTCGGGTGATGAACTAATTGTGATATTCCACTATGAAGGGAATCTTGATTTTGACATGATTCATCCGTTATATATAGGTGGAAAGCAGAAGATGGTGTCTATTCGAAGTGATATAACTTTTGACTCGCTTGTAAAAGTTGCTTACGAAACATCACATTGGGAGGGTAACTCAGAAGACATAAGCTTACATTATCTTCATCACAATGGAAAAGTTTTTTCATTGGTTGGCATCGAAGATGATAATGATATTAAGTGCATGGTTACACTCTCAGCTGGAGTAACAAATGAGATTTATCTATATATCAGGGGAAGACCAGTTGGTTCTGGTCTTGGTATTGGACATCAACCAAGGTATGCATGTTTACATTATTTTCCTAAGCATCATATTCATGTCAGTATATTGTCATATGTATATATTCTTAATTTAGTATTTCTCTGACATTTATCATGTACTCTTTGAAGGGCGCATGAGTTGCTAAAGCGTCCGATGCGAGATGAGAAATCTACGAGAACAGATGGCATTCATGAGAGTATGAAAACTGTGCAGTATGCTCGCACGTTGGACAAGGTAGCAATTGTATTATGGGAGCTTTTTTTAGGAGTGGTGTAAAATGGAGGGATTTAAAAAGGGAACTCCTGTTGACACAACTCCACTTGCTCATTCCATATCCCTCTTTTTCAAAGAGTGCTGCTACTTGCACACTAAAAATGGCTCTCCACACACTGCACTAAATGGAGAGTAAAATGCCCACTTGTAAATTTACCAAAATGGCTCCATGATGCCCCTCCCAGACACTTTCTACACACTGCATTTTCCCTCCCATATGAAAATTGAAGAGAAGGGTTTCAACTTGCTACATTTACTCGTCTCTACTTGCTACATTGACTCCTCTCCCTCAGACGGATTATCAGTGCTTCTGAAGATACATTTAATTCTTGGTCTCACTCCCATTGCTATCTCCTCTCTTTCATCTTCTCTCCCAGTTTAAATCTTCACCTCATTCTCTATTTTACTTCATCTCATTAATCTTGATTTCATTCAAAGTTGTTACCCACTTAACTAGCATTCTTAAGCAATGGACGAGCCAAAGGACAACCAGACGATGGTTCCCGATCATTCTAGCAGTGTCGAGGTAAGCATATTCATCGTGTTTTGTTTTTTAGTCTGGGACGAACTGTTCGGCCTAACATATCCGTTCAAATGTGCTTTGGGCAACAACACAGTGCTGAACAAATCAGCGATGAACGGCACTACAATGTTGTACAAAGAGTTAATTTCGGCCATTTGCGACCGAACATAAGCAATATGTGTGGTTGTATTTGTCCGAACAAGTTAATTCTGTATAGATGTTCAGAGCCGTGCAGTTGTATCATTTACATACTCTAACAAAATTGGGGTCCATAGCAGTGGACTGCGCCTACTGAATGTAGCAAGGTTGGCTCGGAATGTGTGGTGGACTATAGTAATGAATTTATCACCCAAAGGTAGTAAATGTAGATAAATCAATTCAATATTTAAATTGATGTAGTGACTTGGTTCAATATAATTTTGTTTGGTTACAAGTAGATATTCACAAGCAGAGAAGCCCTAATTAATTGGGCTCATGATGTTAGGAGGAGAAATGGTTTCATTGTTGTGATTAAGACATCAGCAGCGCCCAACAGGAAAAATAAAAGACCAAGGCTGACCCTTGGGTGTGAGAGGAGTGGGTCTTATAGAGACACGAGGATAATTAAAGATGGGACTGTAGGGAAGAAATTGAAGCTGACTGGTTCGAAGAAATGTGGTTGCCCATTCACGTCACAAGGCAAAGTGGTGCGCTCAAATGAGGAATGAATGTTGCATGTAGTATGTAGTGTGCATAATCATCTTGCTGCAGACTTCCTAGAAGGGCACTCATTTCCAGGGAGATTAACAGAGGAGGAAACTTCATTGCTGGTAGACATGTCCAAGAATATGGTTCGGCCAAAGGATATCTTGGTCACATTGAAGCATAAAAGTGAGTTAAATGTAAGCACAATGAAGACCATTTACAATGCACGTCACAGGTATAAAGTTGCGGAGAGGGCTGGATGGAGTCAGATGCAGCAACTGTTGAAATTTTTTTGGCAGAGCATAAGTACATTGAGTGGCATAGGAATTGTCCTGAAATAGATACTGTCATTGACTTGTTCTACATACACCCTACCAGCCTAGACCTACTGCGTGTATTTCCTCATGTGTTGATAATGGACTGCACTTACAAGACCAATCGGTATCGAATGCCCTTATTGGAGATTGTAGGGGTGACATCCATAGAAAAGACTTTTTCGGTATACATTGTATATCTCCAGAATGAACGCAAAGTTATTGGTGAGGGTGTTTTTCCTAGTGTTATTGTCACTGACAGAGAGATGGCTTAATTGAATGCCATATCTAATGTTTTCCCCAGTGCCAAACATCTTTTATGCAGATGGCATATCAACAGAAATGTTTTGGCTAAATGTAAGAAGTTGTTTGAGACGAAGGAAAAGTGGGACCGGTTTATCATGAGCTGGAACATGTTGGTCTCCTCGTCCACTGAGGAACATTACAATCTGCAATTCAATTTATTTCTGTAGGAGTTCAGCACCTATCCAGTGGCACTTCAGTATGTTAGAGCGTTTTGGTTAGACACGTACAAGGAAAGATTTGTGGCAGCCTGGACAGACAAGGTCATGCATTTTGGCAACACTACAACAAACAGGGTGGAGAGTTCACATGCACAGCTGAAGCGGCAGCTTGGATAAAGCGAAGGGACTTTTGAAGACTCTTGGACGAAGATTCATAACCTACTACAGCTGCAACATACAAATATTAAGGCATCATTTGAAAAAAGTAAGACGGTTGTGCAACATAACTTCAAGCCTTCCGAATTCAAGGAACTTTGCGGGAATATTTCTATAAGTGCATTAGAGAAAATCTTGGCCGAGACAAAGCGAGCCTCGTCAGTGGGTATTGATCGAGATGCGTGTGGCTGTGTAATTCGACACACACATTGTTTACCATGTGCTCATGAGATTGCGGAATACATAAGTACTGGGCGCCCTATACCTCTAGATTGCATTCATACGTATTGGAGCAAGCTTGACTTGCTATCTACCGGTTCTGCCCAAGACTCTAGCCTTCCTTTGGATTGCATGCCAGAGATAGATCTAATTATCGAACAGTTTAGAAGCTATGATGCAAGTAAGAAGTTAAAAATCTTGAATAAGCTGAGGGAGCTAACAAAGCCTGAGACCACCTCATTGATCGAACCAGAGGTGAAAACTAAAGTTAGGGGGTGCCCGAAACTGAAATTACATAATTCTACTAAATGTGACCCCTCTGCCTTTGAATTTGTCGAATCTGCCTAGGACAGTCACTCCCCTGCCTTGAAGATCAAAGATGTTGGAATTTGAGATGTACTTGAGAAGTCTTATGAAGCATTGAAGTGTTTAGTATCTCAAGTAATCATTTGTGTTGGAATTATTGTCAACACAATGTCACAAGTATGGTGTTGATAGTGTGGTATTGATAGAGCTTCAAAGAGAAAACAGAGCTAAAACAGTTCAGGAATCAGAATTCCTGAAGCAGTGTGGTCGGTCGACCGAGGACCCCACGCGGTCGACCGGGCATGACAGTTAGCTCCCAGTTATTTTGTGCCACAGTGTGTCGCCGGTCGACCGAAGTATAGTTGGAGCTTGGAAGTATAAGAATTGGAGGGATGATGGATGTCAAGTTGTGTACTAGTTCAGTTGGAGGTAAAGTTGGATTTATGAGAGAGTAAACGTCATTCAAGACTCGAATTGACAGTTTCAGTTCTTCAGGGATTGACATCATATTGGATTTCCAAGGTCGGCTTTACAGGTCAAGGGTAGGAGATTTGAAGAGTGAAATCTGAAGAGGCAAGCATCGGGAGCACCGTGTACAGCTTTGAGGGACTTAAGGCACAGAAATTCCAAGTGATAGAAAGATATAGAACTCACAGTTTCTTGAAACCATCAGTGACTGACGAATTAAGTAGAAGAATTAATCCGGTGCGGAGAACGACAGATGACACCACAGATGATTGGATGAATTGTCGGACACCAGTTGGCTAGAGGAGTTTGTTTTCGAACAGATATGTGGAACAGTGTGAAGCCTTCAACTGAATCAGAATGTGGTCGACCGTGCATCTCACCGTCAGCTGTGTAAGAGGAGGTCTCTCAGTTGCCGAGGTCTAGCATAGGGTGTCAGTGTCTTCGTTGTCTTTTTGGGTTTTCGATTTCGATTTGGTTTAGGCCATTTGGAGGACCAAATGGATTCTAAGGGGGGGAGGATGTAAGATCCCGACCCCAGTCCTTTTGTTTAGCATTGTTTTAATCGTGGTTTAACTTGTTAAGCGAGATTTAATTTAGCTTGACCGCGTATTTGAGTTTGACCGGATTTTTCCCTTGCCTTGGAGATTTTGTAGACCGTTGACTTTAGTTTGACCCGGTCCTTAGGATTTGTATTTTTATGGGAAATTACTTCGGATTTCTAAAAATTCGGGATTTGGAGTATTTCGACTCATTTTACGAAGTTTAACAACTTTCATATTTTAACCATTTTGATTTGATGATCAGAAAATGCGGTTTTTCGAGAAAAAGGGCAAAACTGACTTTTCACCCTAAATCTGTCCATGAATTTCGAAAATTTCAGAAATTGGGGAAATTATACTTTTTGGGAAGTAGATATTTCGCCGATCGTTTTTGTCTTCTTCGTCGTTTTCGTTCGGGGCCCGCTAGTGTGAGTTTCAGCCTTGGTGAGTTTGGGGCCCATGGGGCCCAGCCCATTTTCTCTATAAAACCCATGGGGCTCTCCTTCTTTCCCTCATTCTTCTTCTTTTCCTGCAACAAAGGGGGAGTTAGGGTTTCTCCCCAGCCCCCTTTCTCTCTCCTCATGTATCCCTCCTCCCTTGATGCTAAATGGAGATTTGAGCTCCTCTTCTTCTTCCCCATCTTCCAAGTTTCCCCTAGATACCATTTTTGAGATGTTTGAGCTAGAGACGACCATCTTTACAGCTCTTCTTCTTGTTTGGGACACCCACAGGTTAGCAATGGTTTTCTTTTCCCTAGATCTTTGTTTTCCTTTCTCAATTTGGAGTGGTTTCATCTCTCATGCAATGGTTTTCATGGAATTTCGGAAATGGATTGTTTTTCTAGGGTTTTTTCATGAGCTATTTTGGGGGGTTTTGTGATTTTGGGGTAGCTTGAGACCCTAGAGCATGGTTTGGAGAGCACTCTTAGCCGTCATTGAGGCTTGAGGCAAGTGAATTTCACACTTAATATGATGTTTTGTGTTCTTTGTTTAAGGCTTCATGGTTTTCTTCCTTATTTTGTTCAATTTTTCATGGTTATGGATTGGCATTGAATGAATGAAGCAAGGTTATATTGATTTTCACTTATGTTGCTATTGTACAATGAGTAGGGAATTTGATTTTTACTTTAGTCTTCTTTGTGCTAAGTAGGGTGTCCAATGAAAGGGAGTAAGCTTTGCTTTAAAAAGTTTTATGTTTGGGCCAAGTAGGATGTTTTGTGGATGGTTTGATGTGTTTGGAAGGTTAAGGAAGGGCCCAACAAATCATGGTAATTAGCATGAAAGAAAGGGAATCAAAGGAATCAAGAAAAAGGAAGAAAAATGCAAGAACTGCACAGCCGGGCTGGACTGGGCAGGCCAGTCCGCTCGAGCGACCCAGTGGGTCGCTCGAGCGGACCAGGCACTGCCTGGCCCTCGCTCCAGAGCGACCCACTGGGCCGCCTCGAGCGACCCAGGCTACTGTCTGGGTCCGCTCGAGCGGACCTGGTTCGCTCGAGCGAGGCCCAGCCTCAGCTTGGGGTCTGGTTCGGGCCAGAGTTTGGAATCTGTTTGTGGGCCTGATTGTTGGGGCTTCCTTGGGCATCCAAAGTCAGTTTTTGGGCCCGTGTTACAACATGATTTTGGGTCATTTTAAGTTCAGTTGTGGGCGTTTTGAGACTGTTGTGTGGGCCTGTTCAAGGCCAGTTTTGGGCGGTTTTGAAAAACTGGTTATTGGGCACTTTCAAAGTTTTGTTTTGGGCTGCCTTAAAAATCAGTTTTTGTGGGCTTGATAGGTCCTACGTTGGGCTGTTTTAAAGTAGGTTGGTGGGCCAATTAAGTTTGGTTTTGGGACTGTTTTTCAAGATTGTTTTGTGGGCCTGTCCAGGTTAGTTGGGGTTGCATTAAAAATCTTGTTTTGCGAGTCTGGTTCAGGTTAGTCTGGGTTGTTTTTAAAGTATGTTTTGTGGGCCAATAAATATTTAGCTTTGGGCTGTTTTTAAGATTTGTTTTGTGAGCCATTCGAAGTTGGTTTTGGACTATTACTAAGGACTGTTGTGGGCTCGGCCTAAGGCCAACTATAGGCCTGTTTTAAAGAGTTTGGATTTTCTTGTGATACTTGGAAAGTTTGTGAATGGGAATGGGACCAATGAGAGAATGAAAGTATGTTAAAATTATCCGGGAATCGTCTGAGTCTCAATGCGCACTTTATCATTTAAATATTATGGATTTTCATTGGCATCAACGCGCTCTTTACTAATCAATGTTAAATGATAGTTGTGCATTGAGATGGTTCCTTGGTAAGTCATTAAGTCATCCTACATAATTCCATTCCATTTCAAGTCAGAAAAAATGTATCTGTATTTGTATTTGTATTTGTTTCCTTTGGTGAACTAATTTAAATAGCATCGACGATTTGTTATAAAATCATGTGTCTTCCCATGTTCGAAAGGGTTGATCGTATGATTTTATACAAATCACCTGATGCGTATTTGCACGGTTTACCAGAGATACTAGTATGTTTCTCCGATTCGATTTGAAAAGAGATTGAGTATGTTCGTTACATTCGGGATTTCTTCGATTAAAAACTATTGTTTAACAACACTAGTATTTGAAAATAAAACCTCGAGGCAAGAAGGGGCCAGAGCTATGCGGTGCGAGCCCATGAGCCAAAGAGGCCTATGACTTCGAAAACAAAACCCCGAGGCAAGACGGGGCCAGAGCTCTGTGGTGTGAGCCCCTGAGCCAAAGGGATTAGTACTCTGTTAGATTTGTATCGGTTTGAGTTTGGAAAACTAAAGGCACCACTAGGCTTAGGTCAACTTGTCGGGCTGATCACCCGGCTTGGATCTTTACTTGTCCGGCCAGCTGCAGCTTGGATTCTCGTTCCTGTACCGACCATGGCAACGGTAATGATCTGCCCGGTCCCATTTGTATGGCTACGGTTCTGATCCTCTGTTTAGTACCACGTTCAGTGGCTACGCTCTGTCTGCTCTTATTACTTCGGTAATAGGAGGATTTAGCTATTTGTGGTCGCCTTGGTTTATCTGCATATTACTTTAGTTTATGATTCTTGTCGGTTATGCTTTTTATGCTTTGATTTGTTTATTGTTTACGACATCGACCTTTATCGTATTGTTTCTACTATCAGTTTTTAAATGTATTTCTAATTATTAAATGCCTTGCTTAGGTGGTTATCTTTTCGAGACATTTATGCTTTAGAGATTGCTCGTTTATTCGTCTTGATATTTATGTTTGGACTTTCGATTGTTTTAGCATGTTTTATTGTCATTATTGTTTAGACTGTTTTATCCTGTTTTACGATGATCTCGTCTTGTTTTATGTATGTTCCTTTTATTCATATTATTTGTTGATTTGCTTGCCAGACCGTCGTGTCTGACCCTCTTTGTTTGGTGCCAGTTCCTTCTCTTTTCTGTTTGTAGGTGTTTGATCAGAGGAGGCGGTGGACCGCCGGTCTGACGTGAGAGGCTGCCCGTTGATATCATCTAGATGTCAAGTTTGGCACCAGAGTTCGTATCGAAATGCTAGGGTAGGATTATGTTTAGTTGGTTATATGGTTGTATGGCTTTATTAGCCTTTTTATTGGGTTGTAATTAAGACACTTGTTAATTGAAATTTGAATATGGGAATAATAGATTTGTACTACCAGCTCAGTGTATTGTGATTTATGATTTATGCCAGACTGTTTATGATGGCTTTATGACATTGGTTGCGTACGACACGGAACCCGATGGCCACGGATTCCGAGTAGTAACACCATGTTAGCTTCCGCGAAAAAATACACTCTGATTGTGATGAGATTTGATTATCCTCATTCACGCGGATCTTGGGAACTATAACAAAAAGTTTCAAATTATTCCAAAATTTCGCACCCCGAGATCGGTTCGCTGCAGGTCCCGGTTTCGGGGCGTGACAGACCCCATGCGGTTCGACCGAGCACGGGAAACCAGAATTGCGCAGAAATAGAAGTGTGCACGAAAAATTCAGGAATCTTAGTACTTCGTTTGGGACTCTTTCTAAACGAATTCTAGCCTAATTTGAACACTCTTTAGGGTTACCATAACCTATATAAAGGCTTGATTGGTTCGTTTTTCAAGATTAGTACAGAAGAGAAGAGAGAACAAAAAGAGAGTTTTGGAGAGAAGAGTGATTGAGAAGAAGGCGCTGCTGTGTGCTGTTGTGCTGCAAGTTTCTACAGCAAGTGTGGACGAGAATGTGCTCATGAAGATGGTGATTCGTCCATAGATAAGTGTCTCTTTTTTATGCTTTAAATTTCAATTTGTAAGGGATTGAGAGAGAGAGATTGTAGAGGGGAAGGGCTGTAGAAAAGTTCTCTACTTTAATTCTGTAGAACATCAAGTTGGTGCTTGGTGTTAGGGG